>JAJHZJ010000158.1:4905000-5323498 GCA_023548195.1 Bettongia penicillata ogilbyi
ACCAGTATGCTTGCCAAGAAAACCTCAAATGGGCTCATGAAGAGTCAGAAATGGTTGAAAAAAACAATTGAACAACATATAGCACTGTGCTGAGTGCTTTATAATTACTATCTTATTTAAACCTCACAACAACCCTGGGAGAAAGGTGCTATTATTATCATCTCTATGTTATACATGAGGAAACTGAGGCAAACAGGGTTAAGTGACTTGCTCAAGGTCACACAGCTAGTGTCTGAGGCCAGATTTGAACTCAGGAAGATGAGTCTTCCTGACTCTAGGCCCAGCACTCTATCCACCACACCACCTATGACTTTGGTTTAAATATAACCTTCCTTATATACGGATTTGTTTATGTCAGTACCCGTTCTTCAGTGGTTCCCTTTTATTTTCCATATCAAAATAAAAGTCCACTATAGGGCACTGAAGGCCCTTCACAATCTGGTACCATCCTTCTCTTCCATCTTGTATTGCTCTTCTCCACACATCCTACATTCCTACCAAACCAGTTCCTTCTGCCCTCAAACACCATGCTCCTTTGCCTCCCTAGTGCCTTTGCTGGGGGCTTTTCCCCAATGCAAAAAATCCTACCTCATTCCTTTTGCCTTCTGAGTTCCTTCCCATCCCTCCAAGGCCTAACTTCAAAGTATCTTCCTTGGAAAGTCTTTCCTGTAAGGGCCTTTCTGCTTGGGCCTAACAGAGGACTTTGTACTATTCTGATTCACTATTCCTTTAATATAATACATTATAGTTATATGTCTATGCAGAGGTGTGCTGAAAAATGTTTAACAACCAGCTCTCTGAAAAAGCACAGCATACTTTTAAATTTAATCTCTATTATTTACAATTTCTCCATCACTTTCTTGTCTAAACAATCAACAAAATAATAAATCAAGTCCTTATTTGTAGCATTTGCCAATTTTTATGGTGCAAATGCTTACACTAAACCTTCAACAATTGGCTTCAGCACACACCTGCATATTACTTTCCGACCAAGAGGGCAGGAACAGCTTTGTATCTCCCCCAAGCCTCGTTCAGTACTCTACACGCACTGGGGGCTTAGTGCATATTTATTGAATTGAATTAAATCAGTAAAATGAGCTCCAACTCAACACGTCCTTTACCAGGAGTTTTCACGTAGGAAGTTTCAGTTTGGGGGCTGCGACATGAATCAAAAATGCCATGGAGGAAAAGTGGAGACCCTGGTTTGATCCTCAGCTCCTACACTCACTAGGCTTCTCTTCTTTCTCATCCTCGGTCTCCTCATCTCTAAAATGAGAGAACTGGAGCCAGAATGTTCAAATTGTCTGTGAAGGATGAAGAGAATCTAGCTCTTAGGACCCTTTCCAGCTCTGCTAGATTTCAATGGCTAAAGGAAAGAGTGTCAAACCAGCTTTAACCAGCAGGGGTCAGTCTTGACTAATAGTTAAAAAACAAAACAATCTTTGGTCCTAATCCAGCAACCTTTGCGATGCCTCCTCTTTCTAGGGCCGGCTCTCGGTAAAACAGTGAAAGAGGAGATTTATATCTGCAAGTCCTCATGCTCTTTCTTGCCCAGTACAGACCCTCTCTCCCAACCTACCTTGCTGGAACCTTGCCTCTCCAATTCCCAAGGACCTCATTCCTTCAAGGCATCTTGTCTGCTGTGTGACAGTCAGTTAACAAGCCCATTAAAAGTTTCTCTAACTTTCAGAGAGGCCTGGAAAGACATACGAACTGATGCTGAGTGACAGGAGCAGAACCAGAAGAACTTTGTGCACAGCAACGACCACAGGGTGCAAGGAATTTTTCTGATAGACTTAGTACTTCATTGCAATGCAAGGACTTAAAAAATTCCCAATAGTCTCTTAAGGCAAAATGCCTTCCACATCCAAAGAAAGAATTATGGAATTCGATCACAGAAAGTAGCAGATCATTTTCTTTTGTATTATGTTTTAGTGCAATGTGACTAAGGTGAAAATGTATTTAATAGGAATGTATATGTAGAACCTATATATAATTGTATGCCATCTCAGGGAGGGAGTTGAAGGTAGGGGGATGGAGCAAGAGGGCGGGGAAGAAATCTAAGATATATAGAAGCGATTGTAGAACACTGAAAACAAATAAAATAATAAAAAAAATAAAAATAAAAGTTTTTCTAATTAAAGTCTTTCTCCACCCATGAAATCATGTCCTAGGGATGGGGATTGAACCTGTGATGTCATTGATATAAGCAGCTCTCAGGTGAGGGCACTCCTTCTGCCGATGCAGGTAGATACTCTTTTTGTGGTGTATGGAGAGTTCAGGTGTGTAAGAGGCATTCAAAAAGGACTAACCAATCTGGTGTGAGAGCTTGCCAAACCTTTTTTAGAGCTGTTTATCTACCTTTGGTGTCTACCTGGTACTCAGCTCTCACCTATAAGAAGCTGTAGCATGTGCCACACCCTTGTAAACTATCTTGGCAGATAGGCTAAGCCATGTTGAAGGTAACTGTCAGGCCTCAGAGTTCGGCAGGGACCGGGGGGGGGTTTTCTAGCCCAAGCATATGAAGACATCCCCTGGCAGAATGGGTAGATGAGAACAGGTCTAGTGTCCATGAAGGCAGCTGAAGCAGGCCCTGTAGAGTGCTTAGAGCTTGGTCAGGCATCAGAGATGCCAAGGTCATCTCCTGCATCCCAGGCCATTGCCATTCATCTTGACTTTGGCAATCTCTGGACTTCGATAACTCTGGGCAAGGAGTGACGCTGATGCCATTGTACAATTGTCTTACATAAATCTGATTCATGCGTGAGTCAATACATTGTCTGTTACATGCTATCATTGGTCTTTGAAAAAGGACAAACACCACCAAACCAACAACAACACTGACAGATTCAAGGACTTGCCCAAAGTTACCCAGTATGTGTCAGAGGCAGGATTTGAATCCAGGCCTTCCTGCCTCTGAGGTCAGCTCTCTATCCATTACACCAGTGGCATCCAAACATACTTTACCTGAGCCTCGTCTGGTAGCAAAGCTCTCGAGTGCAGCCTGAACCAGATTAAAATGTAATTGGGAAATATTTTACAAAATAAGTGAAAATACAGTAAAACAGCTAACATTATATCTAAAAACTAAGCCAATATGCTGCCCTCTAGGATCCTTACGTATGGGTTAGTGGCCCTCGTTTCTATTTGATTTGAGCACCTCTGCACTACACTAGGCTGAGCGTCACAACATCCTAACCCTGCTAAAATCCTCTAGCCAGTACCAAAACCCTGGTCTCCTCCCTCTACTTTACTGTCCTGCTGCTTAATGGGAATGCTAAATACTGGAGTAGGAGCGAGGGGAGCATCTTTAACTTCAGAAGTAATTGACATTTACATGGTACTTTTGAGGCTGGTGTAAATTTTTCCCTTCACACCAACCCTGCAAGATAGGTAATATGAATATATCCCCTTTCTATGGATTAAGAAACTGAGGCTCAGATGGACTTTGCTAGGGTCACTCAGATTGAACCTGAGCTTAGATCTCCCTGACCCCAAGTATGGCGCTTATTTTTTCATGCTAATTCTCTAGGGTGAAAACTAGGCAGCTCCTGTGAAAAGGCATGACAGTGACTGGCTGAGTACGTATGGTAATATTAATAAGGTCTACTTGTAAACCAAATGTCCTTCTCATTAACTATTGCCTAGCCTTCCCTACTCTTTGTACAGAAAATTCTCATGTTAGACACCTTCCTTTGGAAGTAAACAGCAGCTGCCTTATTTTAAATGGATCCCTGTTAGCATGCACAGATGATGATCTAGGGCTTCTTAAACTTTTTTCACACATGACTCCTTTTCACATTTCAGCAATATTGTTGGCCTGAGGGTACACACAGGGCAAAGCGTGCATTCTTTGTGTTCAGAACCAAGGCTGTGATGAAGTTGCACCATGCAATACGTCAAGCGCTGCCAGAAACACCTTGGATTCATTATGTGTTTATTTTTAATTAATTTTTGGTCATTGCACATTCAGAAACCTTTTACTGTTACCAAATGTTTTGTGACCTGAAATGGGGTTGAGATCCACAGTTTAAGAAGTTCCGATAGCCTTCTTTCCATTTTTTCCTAAGATGAACCCCTGGATCTTGGTGTTTCACTTGAAAATCCCCATGCTGGTGGTATTTTCCCCTCCAAACTGTTAACTATGAAATTGCTTCAATCCTTCAGAGTTCATCAGCGTGGGTCCTGTCTCCATGACACAGGTGACAACCCTTCCACACCGTAGCAGATGGTTGTTGTCTGGGGCTATGACCTAAAATGTCATTACTCCGTGCCCAACCTGGTGATAAGTCTCTCTGACTTTAGTTGGGCCTCTCCCGAGGCATAACTCCAGGGACTGCCCTAGAAGCCTTTTTGGCTTGGTAGGATCTGTCAGAACATGTCTTGGACTGGCATAAGCTTTGAGAACATAGGGTCACCTCTGCACCACAAAGAGGCAGGTATCAGAGGACAATATAACAATTTTTGTACAAAATGGACTTAATTTACTCTCTTGTGGTCCATACTTTTGGGTAACTTTTCCTCCTTTGCCTTTATTCCAGCTGAGGGGTGGTGGGTGGGGGTGGGGGGTGGCGCGTATCTATTCCTGCAGTCTTTCTGGGAGTCATCACTGTTTTCTGGCTTCCCTTGATCCCTGACTATGTAGTGGTCAGATTAGTTTGGAAAGTGCTGGATTAAGTAAGGGTTACCTTGGAATTCAATTCAATTCAATAAACATTTTTTTAAAGCATCTCATGTTCAGGGCACGGATGATATAGATCCCTGAAAAAGAACACTGGTTCTTGCTCTCAAGGAGTCTCCCTTCTACTGAGTGAGATTTGACCTTTTTTCAGATCAATACTAAATGCAAAGTATATATGAAATAATATAAAGCAATTTCAAAAGAGACAGAGAAAGAGAGAGAGAGGGAAGGAGGGAGACAGAGGAAGAGACACAGACAGGAAAGAGAGACAGAGACAGAGACAGGAAAGAGAGACAAAGAGAGACAGAGACAGAGTAACAAGAGGAAAGTTCTTGTAGCTGGCATCTGAGCTGCATCTTGAAGGAAGGGTTGTGTTCCAAGAGAGGCATGTGAGGAGGGAATGTATTACCAGACTTGTGTGAAGGCAAAGAGCAGGAAGATGGGCTGCGTGTATAGGGACAGATCAGCAGGCCCGCTTGACTCTGCCTGAGAGCTCATGAAAGGTGGGAAGATGAGCAAAGGAAGGAAGAAAAAGGAAGGCAGAAAGGAAGTAGCAGCTAGGTTGTTGAGGGCCTTCACCTCCAGGCTGAAGATTTTACATTTTTTCTCATAAGTGATAGACCTTGGGCACAGAAAACTTGGGTCTGAGGAAATGGGAGAGGTCAGAATGGGAGAAGAGAGAGGACGAGGTGAAGGGCATGGCAACAAGAGCTACAAGCCCTGGGGGGCATGTGGACCGTAGAGAAGGCTTTCCCAGAATCAGTGATAGGGCGCTGGTATTGAAATGGGGAGTGGGTAAAAGGAGGAAAAGGAAGGAAGCTGGAAACCAAAATCGGATTCAAAGTTTTGCCTCAAGCTAGAAGAAAAAGCCAAGGTAGGGTCAGAGAGGCTACCCCCAATTCAACTTCATTAAAAAAGGCTTTTCAATTTGGGTCACCATGGGGCTCTGTGTGCCAAGCATACACTCCCTTCTTTAGTCAGTCTCCCTCCTCTGTCTCTGCTTCTCTCTTTGTTGTCTCTGTCTCTGTCTCTCCTTTCTTTCCCCTCTCCCTTCCTCTCACCACCTAAATGCGCCCGTTATAGGAACAACTGCCTGGGTTAATTGAGGGGAGCAGGGAATAGGTGGCATGAAGAAGAGGCATACTTGGGGTCTGCTTTTCAAAATCAGTTTGGGGCAGGGGTGGTGGAGAGATCATCTCTTCCAGTTCTACACTGTTCTCTAATTTTTATATATGTTGGATTCTTTCAGCATATTGTTAGCTCTTCGAAGGCTGTAGCTCTTCCAACTTTGTCTTTGTATCTTAGACCCTTAGGCCTGGAAAGAACCTCTGAAATCATCCAATGTGTCAAGGCCTTGCACAGTGCTCATAGCACACAGCAGTGGTTCAGTTAATGCTTGTTCAGCTTTATTGGATTCTCTAAAGTTTGCTATCTTAAATTCTGTCTCTCTTTCCTACCATTTGTGTAATCTTGGGCAAGAGGCTTGTCCTTTTTGCCTCCTCTGTAAAAGTAAGGGATTGAACTAAATGATATCTCAAATTCCTACCAGTTCTAAATCTCTGATCTTGTCTATAATGCTCTGAAAGAGATGGGGTGAGGGTTCTGAAATGCATTTTCCCCAACTTTTAACTGTGATTATGAATGACTAACAAATCTGTGACTCTCTTGGGGAGATTAAAGTTTTTTTTAAATTAATTAATTTATTTTTAGTTTTCAACATTCACTTCCATTAGTTGTAGATTTTCTCTGCTTTTCTCCCCTCCTGCCTCTGATGGTGTGCAATCCGGTATAGGCATATATTTTTATTAAACATATTTTCATATTAGTCATGTTGTATAGAAGAATTACAATGAATGGGGGAATCAGGAGAAAAAAAAATTCACAACAAAAAAAGAGGGCAAATAGTATGCTTCAATCTGCATTCGAGATTTAAGCTTTAGGAGAGGGCTGGGATGGGATTGGATGGGGTGATGGTGCAGGGGTGAATGAGAGCTAAAGATCGTTTCATTTGCAATTACCAAAGGTCATTCATTTCTCAAACATTTCCTTTGAAGAATTACAGAATTTTAGAGATGGAAGAGACCTTAAGATATCTAATCTAATCACCTCATTTTATAGATGAAATCACTGAGGCCCCAAGAGATAAAAGGACTTTCCCAAGGTCACACATGTAATAGGATTTGAATCGATACTAGTCAGTTGTAGCAAGTATTTGCCAAGTAATAAAAAAAACCCCAATTATTCAGGTTCCACGGGAAGTGCCAACATCTTATAGTGGGCAAACACTAGGTTAGGAATCAGCAGACTTGGGCTCTGGGGCCAACTGTGCCCCTGTGTGGCCTTGGATAAGTCATCCCCCCTCTGGTCCTTAGTTTCCTCATGTGAAAAATCTTTAGCTGATCTATAAAGTTTCTTTCAGCTCTAAAATTCTATTAATCAATAAAAATGCTAGAAACTGGGAATTATTTTCTTGCTTATTCCACTTTGAACAGAAAGATTCAGATCAACAAGAAAACAGATCTGTAATAGGGATTTGGTTAAAAAAAAGATTAATTTCTAAGGGAATCTTGGGCTCTGTCCTTAGCATCTGCATCCATAGTCAGAGAACCATGGATTCATAGAATATTAATGTTGGAAGAATCTCCTCATCAGTATACCTAACAGATACGATCATTGAGCTTTTCCTTGGAGGCATCCTGAGATGGGGGGAGCCATTCCTGGGTCAGCCCATTCCTCTTTTGGGTAACTAATTATCAAATTTTACTTGAAATCAAGCCCAAATTGTCTTTACTACAGCTTCTACCTGTTATTCCTCATTCTGCCCTTAGGGACCAAGCAGAGCAAGTCTGATTTTAGACTGGTTGAATGGCTGGAGTTAAATACTAGATAATAGTTTGCTATCAAAGAGAACAGAACTCTAATAGTGTCCTGAGGATTTATTCTTGTTTCTGAGATTTTTAAATCTATCTGTCTCTCTGTTTCTTCTGTCAATCTCTCTCTCTCTCTCTGTCTTTCTGTCTTTGTCTGTCTGTCCGTCCATCCATCTGTCTGTCTAATCTAATTTAACCAGCTATCCATCTAGCCATTTATCCATTCATCTATTTTGTTCCTATTCATTCATTCATTCATTCATTCATTCATCTATCAACTCATTTGTATGTTTTTACAAACATTTGTTATCTCTCCCTCCCACTGTCCCTGTTTTTTTAAAAACCCAAATAAAATCTTCATAACAAATATGCATAGTCAATACAACAAATTGGCCACATCAAAAAACATATGTTTCATTCTACATTTTAAATCCATCACCTCTATGGAAGGAGGTAGGTAGCCTGTTTCACCATCAGTCTTCTAGACCCATCATTTTTTCATTGCATTTATCATCATTTTAAACAAATCTTTCAGAGTTGTTTTTCCCTATAAAGTGGTTTTCATTGTGGAAATAGTTCTTTTCTAATTCTGCTCGCATCATTCTCCATCAGTTCATAGAGGTCTTCTTAGGCCTCTCTGAAGCTGTTTGGCCACTTCTCATGTTGGCTGTGTGCTTTTAATATTTGTATCAATTAGATAAGGAGGAAGGGGAAGGGAATAAGCATTTTATATAGTGCTCATTATGTGCAACATTATGCTAAGCATTTTACAAATATCTCATTTAATCCTCACAACAATTATGCAAAGGAAGTATTATTATACCTCAATTTTATGGTTGAGAAAACTGAGGAAGATAGAGGTTAAATGACTTGCCCAGAGTCACACAGCTGCTAAGCATCTGAGGCTGGATTTAATCTCAGGTCTTCCTGACCCCAGGCCTAGTGCTACTTCCACAGTGCCACCTAGCTGCCACTGCTAGGTGGATAAAAGCAGAGATACCACATTTTTCAAATTTGCAGATGATACAAGGCAGAAAGGAGACCTGATGAATTAGATGACAGAAGTCGGATGAAAAAAGATCATGAAAACTCTTCTAATGGGAAATTCAATAGGGATAAATGTGAAGTCTTATTCTTGGGTTCAAAAATCACAAGTATAAGATAGAGGAGACAGCATATCATCTGTGAAAGATCTGGATGCTTTAATGAAATGTAAGCTCAATGTGAGTTAACAATGTGATATGGAAGCATTAGGAAAAAGTTAATGTCACATTAAATTGCATTAGAAGAAATACTGAGAGATAACCTCTCTTCTTCATAGAGATAAACAAAAGTGAACTGGCTAGGTTTTATTGCTGGAATACTTAGGACAAGAATGTGGACCAAAGAGGTAGAGGAAGATGACCTTGAGATCTTCACCTAAGTTTTTACTATTATCCCTTGTTTAATTTTCATGCCAATCAAAAAAAGATCTTAGGAGGGAGTTTCAGTTCCTAACCTCTATGCAGCTACTTTTTTTCTTTTAGTCAGAATTCTTTTATCCTCAGATACAGGATTCCAATTAGGATGTAGCTGGAGTTAAAAAGAGTTTTCTAACTCTAAGTCAGATAGTTGTGTGGAACCATAGACTTTGGCCTTCAAAACAACATCAGCCTTAGGCAGTTAAAAGAATAGACAATCTTTGCCTGAGATATTCCGCTGGCTTCTGTTGGTAGCCTGTATGCTGCGAAGGTTCCTACTCCATCATAGGGTACAGTACTCCCTCTCAGTTAGAGGTTTTCTAGTCACCACACTCTAGAAAATGTTAATAGAGAGCAGCTGGCCCTGAAGTGGATAGATAGTTGTGACTAAACTAATTATATAGTGAGTAGTGACTATGAGATGAATGGAGATGACCAGCAAAGATGATATGATAGAAACCTGAGATGTCACAGTCACGGTAGAATCATGGTAGAATGTCCAGCAGAGATGATATGATGTAGAGTACAAAAAATGATACCTAGCAGATAGCAGAGAGAGATACAATGATATCACCAGAGGACATTGGTAGCTCTGAAGTATCCAAAGCGTAGGTTGCCATGGTCACACAGCCAGGTGATATGTGTGCCCTCCATGTGAATTCTCTGATCATGTATGTTCTCTTTATGTGGACTTTCTCCCTATAGAGGTTGTCCAATGGTGTATCTATCTGTGACAGATGTTACAGATCAACAATGAGCTGAGTTAAGAGTTGGAAAGGAAGAGTTGAGTGGGGTATATTGCTTTAGGGAAATTGCAAAGCACTTTTACTGATTTCAAGCCTCTCCTAGCAGCAGACAGCCCATCTTTTCAATAACAACAGTTTACCAAAGTTGCTGCATGCCAGTGAGACCTGGAATAGCTTGAGATGATCATCACACAGTTGGAGAGGTGAATGAGAAATATGAGTAGCCTTCAATATATAATCAAGGAGGGTCTCCCAAGAACAGGAGTAAAGATTTATATGCCATGAAGAGAAAATGGGCTGGCCATCTGGAGAGATCAAGGTGAGGATCTAGAATGCTTCACTGATACCCTGGAGAAAAGGAGGAAGACCTTCAGTATGTTGTGTGAACAGCTCTGTGGTGAACTCTTAGGAGAACATGGATGATATTCACAAAGGAAGGGCAGGCAAGGAGGGGTTACAATCTGCATTGTTGGAGGAATCTACCAAACTGATGATCACAGATACATTTGAGTATTGAATAAGAATCAGAACCTAAGATGGTCTTGGAATAGTCCGCAATGAAGAAAATTCAGTAGGAACCACTTCCTTTCTCCTATTTGAGGATTGTATTTAACGAAAATGTCATTGTTATTTTGCTTAGTGCTGCTATGTTGTTTTGCATAGTTCTTAAATTGCTTCATCATACATTGGGATCAGAATCCTAAGTAGATGGATGCCTTTCTCTGCTCTTCCCTACAGCCATGGTCTGTAACATGGGGATGCCAGCATTCTGGGGGGCTTCTTGATTCACCAGTTGGAGAGTAGGAAGAAGGATCATATTTCATTCTCCCTGAGATTAAGAATTGCTGGGTTCACATCCAACACAACCATACCACCCCTCTTCACTTCTATCTCCCCACTATCACACTATCTCACAAATTGACCCTCTGCAAACTCACAACCTTTCCCCTTTTCCATTGCCAGCCTCTTCCCTCTAGTCCTTTGAAGAAATTAAGAGTCACGTAAAAAGCACTCCCATATTAGCCATGTCTAAAAACTTATGTCTCTTTCTATACCCTTAGTCCATCATCTCTCTTTAAAGAGGTGGAAAGCACACTTTATCATTGTTCTTCAGGACTAGTAACTTCTCATTAGTTTTCTGTTTTCTCTCCTTACAATACTCCAAGGGCATTGTGGGAGCTGGTGGTCAACTTATAAAACAACAGTAAGGTCTAAATGGGGAGAAAGATGGATTGGGGTCAAAGAAAGTAGAATTGGCTTTGCAGATATCATAGCCCCAGATATTAGCTGACACATAACCTTTCCCACTTTGTGGGTGGTTTTCATGCAAATTTGCATGAAATTCAGACTGATTCCCATTGTATACTGTAATGAGTCCAATTTTTAATTTTTTCCCTCTCGACTAGCATTCCAGGGACTCTATAATTACAGGATTAAAGATTTAGAGCTGAAAGGAACTCTAGGGACAATATAGCTGAATCCTTTTATTTTACAGATGAAGAAACTGAGGCTGAAAATACATTATTCGACTATGGTCATACAAGTAGTAAGTGGCAGTTCAGTCATTTTTCAATCACATCTGACTTCTCATGACTCTATTTGGGGTTTTCTTGGCACAGATTCTGGCGTGGTTTTCCATTTCCTTCTCTAGTTCATTTTACAGATGAGGGAACCGAGACCAGCAGGGTTAAGTGACTTGCCCAGGGTCACACAGCTAGTAAGTGTCTGAGGTCAGATTTGAACATTTTAGATAAAAGATAGTCCATCCCTTATGGATTTTATGGTCTAGTATGGGGATCATAAACACACTCTTATAACTTGATTAGTAGTGTTTAGTAGCATGATAAATGCAGGATCATTTGCTGTATTAATATGAGAGGAAATGAGGGAAGTGCAATCTTTCTCCAGCTAACATCCTTTCTTGGCCCCACCTTACTTGGTACTTAGGTCAGCTTCCTTCATTAAATAAAAATGCATTAAATACAAATTCATTAATTGGTGCAGGGTGTCTATGAAGCCACTTCTCTGGATCCAGTTCAGCATCATGTCTGAATCCTCTTTCAGGAGGCCTACTGTATGTTAGTGAGTTCTCTGACCTTGACTTTCAGTAAAACTGCAAAGAAGTAAAAAGGGAGTGACAGTGTGGCCAATGTCAGAACAATGGAAGACTTAGAGTTCTGACAAATTTATTTTTCTGGGTGACTAAAGGTTTAACACGAACCCCTTGGGTCTTCAACTCAATTTGATGAATTTTTTTCCTAAGACATAACCAGTTGGGCTTTCCTTTCCTAGGGAGTAAACACATCATCATCATCATCATCAATAAATTATTATTCATTACATACCTATGATGTGTTTAGACCCTCTGTGATGAGTATATGTCACTTTGAGTTTTATGTGTGACCATAAACAAATTATTTAACCTCTCTGGGCCTCAGTTTGCTCATCTGAAAAATGAGGAAATGTGAGGATTGACTAGATGACCTCTGTTGTTCTTTTTCTACTTCGATGTCCCTAAGATCTAGGATCTTAAAAATAAGACACTCTTCCTACCCTTGAGGTGCTTACAGTGTGTTTACTTACAAGAGCAGCAGGAAATAATTTAGAGCAAATGACACAAAACAACATATAACACAGTATATGCTTAATCAAGGCTCGTTGATTGATTGATTAAATGGTCTTCCAGCTGTTATTCCATGCTCCTAACCTGTTTCCTGGAATGACACTTGCTGCAACAATGAGACAGCTTAAAACTATGGGAGAAAGAAAAACAATACACCCAAACAAACAGAAATATCCAGCCCTAAACCCCAGAAGTTGTTGGCATAGATGCCAAATGTCCAGTCTTGCTGCCTGTCTTGAGTTAGCAAAGAGCATGACCTCCCTCTGACTCTCCCTGGAGGTGCCATGCTGTAAAGTGTGTTATAAATACGAGTTATTAGTATTTTTATACCATCTGACAGTTTTGGCTCAGAGAACTCTCTTCCCTCCACCCCCTCACTTAAAAGGGTTTTCCTGGGTCTCCTTCTGTGTCAGTAACTTCCAAGTCTCTCTTGTGATGGGGGTTGGGGGAGCTGATAAATAAGAGAGTAGCCAGGAACCTTCTTGGAGAAAAAGGTGTTGGGTGCATTTTTGAAGGTTTGCATTTTTTCAAAAAAAAATTTTGGAGAAGTGATTGTACAGTAACAAAGTGTACAATAACTGCAATAATGCACATGAAAATTACAGTAAGAATTCAGATTAATTGCAATGGCCAGTCCCAAGATGAGATGAAACATAGTTCCCTCTTTTTTGCAGAGAGGTGGTGGACATGGGTGTAGACTACTGATGGCATTGTTAAATGTCGTCACTGTCAGCTGTGTTTTATTCTCTTTGGTTTCATTTTTCTGAGAAGCTTCCACAGTGGGAGGTTACAAGGAAGTGATGACAGTATAGAAGTATCATCAATAAAACAGTTCAAGAAGTGTTTTTATCTACCTCCTGGAAGTATAAAAAATGGAGCTGAATGTCCCTTAGAAAATCATGTGGAGTTTTGGAGGGGCTAAAACCCTGATTCCAGCCTGTGGGATGACTATTTGCCTTTCTCTTTCTCCTAAAAGTCAGGTGGAGAAAAGCCTGTCTTAGCCATGGTGGGTTTGGGGAGTCCTGGTTGCCTATGCAGTGAATAGAGCGCTAGACCTGGAGTGAGGAAGAAACCTGGGTTCAAATCCAGTCTCAGACACTTACTGATTTGTCCTATTTGCCTCCGTTTTCTCATTTTTACAAAGCGATAATAATAGCACCTACCTCCCGGAGTTTTTGTGAGGAACAAATACTTGTAGTGCCTGGCACATAGAAGGCACTATATGATGGTACAATGATGGTGATGATGATGATGTTAGACTTTGGAAGGTTGAGTCATTGTGATCAGAGACCCAGAGGTTGTATTAGTGTCTCTAGCCCCCTTGGGACTGTGGCAATTTGGAGTAGATCCGTAGAGGGTGCCAGAACAGTCAGAGTTCTGTCATCATTGGGGAAGTAGGTACTGATTTAAAAAAAAAAGTTACCTGCAGAATCAATTATCCATTGCTTGTCTAATATATCTTGAATTAGATGTTTCCCTCCCATTCCCTGACATATACATTTTGACAAATCAATGGGAGGTGTATGTGTGTGATCTCATGAAAACAGCATTGGCCTGGGGGTCAGAAGACTTGAATTCCAGTTTGGAATTTGCTATTGAATAGCTATGAGACTTTGAGCAAGTTATTTCATTTTTGGACCTCTACTCTCATTTCTAACACAAGGGGGATGGCTTAGGTGATCCCCAAGGTTCTTTCTCAGCAAGATGATCACCTCCCTGGAGCATTTGTGGGAGCACTGTCCTATATGACTCTTCTTGGTCTTCAACTGCCCACATTATTAATGACACTCTGAGGGAGAAGCTAAACAGCAGTGTAAGAATTCGGGGTGTCTCTTAATAGGGCAGCCCAGTGGTGTGAAACTGAAATAGAAATAGATCCCTAGAGGCTGTATGTTGACTTAGAAAACCACAAAGTAACATTATATACCATATTAACATAACAATACACATATACCAAATATATACAATGCATACATATATGATATACCATACATATACCAAATTAACATGATATACCACAAATCAACATTATATTTGCATTGTATTTTTATTTATTTTGTTAAACATTTCTCAGTTACATTTTAATCTGGTTTTAACTCTAATCTGCTTTGGGCTTCACTCTGGAGTTTTCTGAGGGGTCTGATGAAGCCTATATCAGAGTCTCAGGATGGAAGAGCCTTCTAGCATTTGCAGAGTGACTGGCTTTCCAGGACCTTCTTTCTGTGTTGCTGTAGAGGAAAAGAAGAAGGCCCTCCAGCCTTTGGTGTTCCCTGTCATTACCAGGTTGGGCTGTTCATCAGCCTCAGTCTTGCAAACTTGGCATCAAAACTGAGGGTCGCTGGCTTGATGTGAACTCGGTCAGCCCGTGAAATTGGTGGAAAGATGAGATCCTATTAAGCAGTAAATTTCCATACATGGTCCTACTGCCCAGGTCTAAAATTCTCGTGAGTCCATATTTAAAATGGTAGGAAATCTCAGCCCACTACTTTGAATTTTTCAGCTGTCACTTATCCTCCAGCCCCATCTGAAAGGCAACCTGCTTCTTAGCCCTATTCTTGCCAAAACACTGAGACAGCTTGAACTCGAGGGAGAAAAAAATTCACCTCTAAATCCCAGATGCTGGCTGTCCATCTTGCTGTCTCTTTGGGGTTAGAAAGGAGCACAGTCTCCCTTTTACTCTCCTTGGATGGGGTCATGCTGTGAATGTAATATAAATGTGAATTATTATCATTTTTGTACCATCTGACAGTTTGGGCTCAGAGAATTCCCTTCCCCCTACCTCCTCACCTAGGAGGGGCTTCCCCTCTGGGCCTCTTTCTGCATCAGTGACTTCCATTGTTCTCTGTCTGTCTGTTCCTGGGGAAGAACAAAGGCCGTGGAATGTTCACAGCTCCCTAGAATAAAGGGCAAGAGAGGCCAAGAGGGGGAAGGCCCTGCTACAGACTTTCCTTCCGTGAGTGTCATCTGCTCCAAAGCTAGTCTCTCACCGCTTCAGGCCTCAGGATGTATGGAGAGCTGCAATGGCCCAAAGGCTGGCCGGAGCAGCCTGGGGGAGGGGGATTCCACTTGCCAAGCCAGCTGGAGAGCTGATTATTGTCCAGTAATAAAGGGCCCCCACTCTCTTTAGAACATTGTGGCTCAGGGGGCCAAGGATTTAATTAAATGATGGAGAACAGAGGGTCAGCCAGGAGTGTTGGGGCAGTGGCAAAGACACTAGATTAGGAGTTTGGGGACCTAACTTTTATGTTTAGCTCCATTAAGAATTTGATATGTGACGTTCCCATCTCTGGACCTTAGTTTCCTCATCTGTATGTAGTAGGGGTTATACTTTCTTCCCTCCCTCCTTTCCTTTCTTTTCTCCCCCTTCTTTCCTTCTTTCTCTCTTTTCTTTCCTTTCCTCCTCCTCCTCCTCCTCCTCCTCCTCCTCCTCCTCCTCCTCCTCCTCCTCCTCCTCCTTCTTCTTCTTCTTCTTCTTCTTCTTCTTTCTTCTTCTTCTTCTTCTTCTTCTTCTTTCTTCTTCTTCTTTTCTCTCTCTCTCTCTCACAAACCCATCTGTTGAAGTTGATAGTAAAATAGAAATCAGAGAAAGTATATATAGCAGAGTATACTAGGTATACTGGAGTGAAGGAGCTCTGCCATTTCCTCATCTGTAAAATGAGATGGAAAAGGAAATAGCAAACCACTCCAGTATCTCTGCCAAGAAATCCCCAAGTGAGGTCATAAAGAGTGGGACATGACCAAAAGGACTGAGCAGCAACAAAAGTATATGTATAAGTAGTATACCTATAAGCCTGAGTAAGTGTGGGGACTATACAGTATCTGAGAGTTACTGTTGAACAGGATAAGGCCCTAGTGGGTTAAGTGTAAATGAGGAAATGAGAGGGTTAAATTAAGATCTTCTTCAGCTTTGACATTTTATGTTTTTGTGGTTCCAGGCTTCTGGCACAGGTGCTGAGAGCTATCCATAGGACTTTGCTTCGGGGCTGGGTTAGAACTACTCTCAGCTGGTATTTTCCCACAACAGAGGTTAGGTCCACTTCTTTCCTCCTGAAACATGAATTGTCTTTCGGTCATTTTCAGTCATGTCTGACTCTGTGTGATTCCATTCGGGATTTTCTTGGCAGATATGCTAGTTTACCATTTCCTTTTCTAGCTCACTTTACAGATGAGGAAACTGAAGTAAACAGGGTTACATGTTTGGTAAGTGTCTAAGGCCAGATTTGAACTCAGGAAGATAAGTCTTCTTGACTCCAGGTCTGACATCTTAAACACTGGTCCACCTACTTGCTCTTCAGTATGAATTAGCTTTCCTTAAAAGAAAATAAAGCTGTCTTGGGGACCCATTTGGCCCTGGCTTCCCTGATGTTACTTTCTGGCCATTTAGGGGCATAAACAGTCCCAACATGTGGTATCAGAGTCCCTGTGACTTGGTAAATTTTTTTATGAGGATACTGGCTTTATTTTTTTCCTTTTTAAATTTATTTTTTAATTTTAAGTTTTCAACATTCATTTCCAAAAAATTTTGAGTTTTAAATTTTCTCCCCATCTCTCCCCTCCCCCACCTCAAAAAGCCTTATATTCTGATTGCCCCTCCCACCAATCTGCCCTTCCTTCTATCACACCTCTCCTTTCCCTTATCCCCATCTTCTCTCTTGTCCTGTAGGGCAAGATAAATTTCTATAACCCAGTGCCTGTATTTCTTATTTCCCAGTTGTATGCAAAACCAATTCTCAACATGTGTTCCTAAAACTTTGAGTTCCAACTTCTGTTCCTTCCTCACTACCCACCCATCCCCACTGAGAAGGCGCGCAATTCAATATAAGCTATACATTTGTAGTTTTGCCAATGACTTTCATAATGGTCATGTTGTGTGGGACTAACTATATTTCCTTCCATCCTATACTGTCCCCCATTTCTTCTATTCTCTCTTTTGACCTTTTCCCTCTCCAAGAGTGTTTACTTCTAATTGCTCCCTCCTCCCATTTGCCCTCTCTTCCATCTTCCCCCTACCGTGCTAATCCTCTTCTCCCCTACTTTCCTGTAGTGTAAGATAGACTTTCATACCAAATTGAGTGGGCCTATTATTCCTTCCTTGAGCCAAATGTGATGGGATTCACTTCACTTTTACCCTCTCACCTCCCCCCTTTTCCCTTCCATTGGAAAAGCTTTTTCTTGCCTCTTCTATGAGAGATAATTTGCCCCATTCCATTTCTTCCTTCCTCCTCCTAATATACTCCTCTCTCACTCCTTAATTTTATTTTTTTAGATATGATCCCTTCCTATTCAACTCACGCTGTGTTCTCTGTATGTGTGTGTGTGTGTGTGTATAATCCCTCCATCTACCCAGACACTGAGAAAAGTTTCAAGAGTTACAAATATCATCTCTTCCTATAGAAATGTAAACAGTTCAACTTTAGTAAGTCCTTTGTGATTTCTCTTTCCTGTTTACCTTTTCATGCTTCTCTTGATTCTTGTGTTTGAAAGTCAAATTTTCTTTTCACCTCTGGTCTTTTCATCAAGAGTGCTTGAAACTCCTCTATTTCATTGAATGACCATTTTTCCCCTGAAGTATTATACTCAGTTTTGCTGGGTGGGTGATTCTTGGTTTTAATCCTAGTTCCTTTGACTTCTGGAATATCATATTCCAAGCCCTTCCCTTAATGTAGAAGGTGCTAGATCTTGTGTTATCCTGATTCTATTTTCACAGTATTCAAATTGTTTCTTTCTGACAGCTTGTAATATTTTCTCCTTAAGCTGGGAACTCTGAAATTTGGCTACAATATTCCTAGGGGTTTCTCTTTTTGGATCTCTTTCAGGAGGTGATCTGTGGATTCTTTCAATATGTTTTTGAACTCTGGGTCTAGAATATCAGGGCAGTTTTCCTTGATAATTTCATGAGATGATGTCTAGATTCTTTTTTTGACCATGGATTTCAGGTAGTCCCATCATTTTAAAATTGTCTTTCCTGGATCTATTTTCCATGTCAGTTGTTTTTCCAATGAGATATTTCCCATTATCTTTCATTTTTTCTTCTTTTGGTTTTGTTTTGTAATTTCTTGGTTTCTCATAAAATTGTTAGCTTCCATCTGCTCCATTCTAATTTTTAAAGAACTATTTTCTTCAGTGAGATTTTGAACCTCCTTTTCCATTTGGCTAATTCTGCTTTTTAAAGTATTCTTCTCCTCATTAGCTTTTTGGGCCTCTTTTTCCAGTTGAGTTAGCCTATTTTTAAAGGTGTTATTTCTGTCAGCGTTTTTTTGGCTGTCCTTTAGCAAGTTGCTGACTATCTTTTCATGATTTTCTTGCATCATTCTCATTTTTCTTCCCAATTTTTGCTCTACCTCTCTTACTTGATTTTCAAAATCCTTTTTGAGCTCTTCCATGACTTGAGACCATTGCATATTTATTTTGGAGGTTTTGGATGCAGAAGCCTTGACTTCTATGTCTTTCCATGATGGTAAACACTGTTCTTCCTCATCAGAAAGGATGGGAGAGAATAGCTGTTCACCAAGAAAGTAACCTTCTATAGTCTTATTTTTTTTTCCTTTTTTTGGGTGTTTTCCCAACCAGTTACTTGACTGTTGTGTCCTTTGTCAAGAAGAGGGTACACTCTGGGGACCTGTAAGATCTCAGGTACTCCAAGATGGCACAATCAAGGGAGAAGAGTTAATCCTTAGCTGGGCTCCCTGCTGAGATTTAGATCAGCTGCTCAATTCCTCTAGGGGCTTTAGGCAGAGTGGGGCTGCCACTCAGGGCTGTAGTTCAGAGCAGCTGCTCAGTTCCCCCAGTGGCTTTAAGCTGAATTCTCCAACAATGGAACAATGGACCCCTGCTGCTACTACCTCTGCCATGCTGCCTGGGGTAGGGGTTAGGGGAGAACCCTGCTCCCTTCTTTCCAAGTTAGAAAAACCCTCTCATTGACCTTTGAAGCTGCCTTTGGTGCCTGTGGATTGAGGGATCTTTGAATCTCTACTGTTGCTATTGCTGCTGCCGCCACCACTGCTGCCTAGGGCTGGGTTAGGGGAGGACCCTGCTCCCTTGTCATGGAGGTGAAAAAGCCCTTTCACTGACATTTGAAGTGTCTTTGTCACCTGTGGGTTGAGGGATCTGTGAACCTCTGCTGCTGCTGCTAGGGATTGTGCCCCTGAGGTCTGTTCTTCCCGGCCTCACGCAGCCAAGGACAGGCTGGGCTCTGCTCCCTGTATGGTGTGACAAGCCTTTCCAATCGGCCTTCCAGGTCACCCTGGGCTGGAAATCTCTTCCACTCGGTCATTGTTCTGTGGCTTCTGCTGCTCTACAATTTGTTGAGAGTCTTTCTTTACAGGTATTTTATGGGCTGTGGGGAAAGAACTAGAGTATGTGCATCTTTCTACTCCACCATCTGGTTCTGCCCCCTTGGTAGATTTTTAAAGACCTTTTAAGCCACCATATCCTTTACAATATCCTGACCTGATGACTGAATGCATCCCATGTGGAGATAGAGCTGGGAGGTTGATATCCACAGAAGCTAAAAGCCACTGTGTCCACCATGAATATCCTTGCTTTAGGGCAAGTTAAGCCTCCTTTTGGTAACAGTTTAATGACTTGTGAGCACTTCATTTCATCCCAACTTAAGCTGAGATAGTGCTGGTATTAGAACCACCTCCAGCAGGGCTTTCTCTTTCCTAGTTCTCATCATTATCATTCCAACCTTTTCTTCTTTGTTTATGTTTTTTCCTGTCCCATGTAGGCCCTACTTTTCCTCTTTATTCATCCCAATTCTACCTAAATTCAAAGCCCAGATCAAAGCATAGAATTTCCCCTCTAGGGAGACTTCTCAGACTCCTTTGAGAAACACTGACTTCTCCCTTCTCTTAAATCCTAAAGTACTTACCATATGAATCATTGAGTTAGGCACAGGAGTTGGTGGCCATTCAAAGACAGCTTGCCTGGTTTGTGGCCATTTGTCTTGAGTGCTGAGGGGTGGGGGCTGGAGTAGCAAGCCCACTGACTTGTATGATGGGACAATGCTAAACTGACTGGGAAGGGGTTAGGGATTGCAGTAATCTGTAGAATTGACCCTTCTAGGGAATAGGGTGATTATGCATGGTAATCTAATGAAAACAGATGGAAAGTTCCCCTATTTGGGGGTGGGGGAGGTTGTATGAGCTATGGAAAGTGAGGATAATGGGTGGAGAAGGATGGGAGGGAAGAGTTGTGTGTCTGACCTATTTGCCTTTGAAAATTGGCCCGGGACCATCTTCAGCATTCTGCCTATAGGCTGCTGCTTGGTAATCTAGTATATTATTCTGCACTGTCTTGTTCTTTCACTGGATTAGAATACATTACAATAGCCTCCTTTTAGCTTCTACTCTTTTGCTACTCTTATCCATCCTTTGTGCTCCCACCAAAAAAAATCCTTATGCATAGATCTATGTTACCCTTAAAAACCTTCTATATCTATTGTTCCCCAAGTTAAATTCAATCCTTTTTGTTTGGTGTTCAAGGCTCTTTAAAATCTGGTACCATCCTACCTTTCTGACTTTATCTCATATTACTTTTCTTACAGTAATCTATGCTAAGTCAAATTGGATGAAGTCTCTATCCTAGCACACTCTGTGTGATCTAACACCTCCATTGCTTTGCTTAGGCTGTTTTCTATGCCCAGAAGTCCATCCTTCTCCATCTTTAAAACCTGCTCAAATCCTGCCCATCCTTTAAAATTGAACTCAGAAATTACCTTGCCCAGTACATCTACCCTGTTCCCCAAGTGGCAATAGCTGATGTCCTCAGAGCTCACATAGTAATATACTTTTTATCTCTCATGAATTTACCATGGCAGCTAGGTGGTGCAGAGGATAGAGCACTAGACTTGGGGTTAGGAAGACCTATGTTCAAATTTTGCCTTAGATGTTCAGTTGGGTGACCTTGGGCAAGTCACTTAATCTCTGCTTGCTTCAATTCCTCAACAGTAAAATAAGATTACTAATATCACTTACTTTCAGGTGGTGAGGATCAAATGAGATAATATTTGTGAAATGCTTAGCACTATCCCTGGCACATAGTAGGTATAATATCAATTCTTCTCCTTCTCTTTCTTCTTCTAGGCATGTTGGTGACTTATTCTACCATTAGATGACAAGTTTTTTGGCCAGGATTTTGCTTTGTCTACACTTTTCTCCTCCAATGTTTAATACAGTGATCTACATGCAGGATGCTGTTAACAAATGCTTGCTGATTAGTTGATTTGGATTTTTCTTGTTTTATTAGTACCTTGAGGTTGAGGACCACACTATTGCCTCCTAATTTGGCTCTAGCATCAGGCTTGGAACATAGCAGATGCTCAGTAAGATTTTTGATTTTGGCATTTTGGCCACTAAGGGAGAAAGTGGCATGTGTGTGAGTTTTAGGAGAGGGAAGAATCTGATTGAGTAAATTATGCTTTTATTGCCACCAAATAACTGTTCAGAGTTTATGGCCCTGATTATTTCTTAGAATTCCTTTTCTGGGATTCCTTTTTCGAAACCTAGTTATATTATTGCCTTGGGTATGCACACTGATCTGAGATGAGTAGCAGAAAGTGCTGAGGTAGTTTAATTGGCTGCCATGGGGAAGATAGACCAACAAAGAATATGAGAAGGCTGGGATCCATTCCATGCTTATTTACAAAATCGTTCCTTTGCAATCATTTTATCCAACCATATGGCTCAAAGAAGAGTAGAAGGTCGGAGCTGGAAGTGACCTTAAATATCATCTAATCTAATGGTTTTATTGGACAGATCAGGAAACTGAAACCTAGAGATGGTAACTGACCTGTCCAATACACAGTTAGCGTCAAAGCCAGGAGATGAACTTGGTCCCATCCCAGGCTACTTGCCACTCCTTAATCCCATTCAAATTTTCCCACAGTCTTTCTGTATGAAAGTGTTCATTATGGGGGTGAGCCAAGATGGTGGGGGAGAAATAAGGACCTGTCTGAGCTCTCCTCCTAACTCTTCAAAATACTTGTAAAAAATGACTAAACAAATTCCACAGCAGAAGCCACAAAATGACAGAGTGAAACATATTTCCAGCCCAAGACAATCTGGAAGGCCTATAGGAAGGGTCTATTGCACTGGTCTTGGAACAGAGTGCAGTCCAGCATGAGTCCTAGAACAGATGAAGCTGGAGCAGGCCTCAGGGCACTGAATCACTGTGCTGAGGTTTCCAGACTTTTTAACCTACAAATACCAAAGACAGTGGGAAAGCTCTCTCATTTGGGTGAGATGGGAATGTGGTCCCACCCTAGCCCCAGCCCTAGTCCCAGCCCCAATTTCAGCCCCAGTCCCAAGGCAGCAGCACCCACTGCTACAGTAGCAGCTGCTTCCAGACCTCTTGGACTACAGATGATAGGGGAATCAAACAGTTGATCTAGGTCTCAGTCCTGAGTGGTGGTCTTGAGGCAAGGAGGAGCACTGGCATGGCAGAGCTGGTGGCAGCTGTGAAGAGGGAATCCTACTCGCAGTTCCAGGGCAGAAAAGAGTACTTGTGGTTGCTCAAAGACTAGAGTGCAGTCTAGGAGGAGAGTAAACACCTCTCCTTTGATTATATCACTTCAGAGGAGCTGAGAATTTACAGGTTCCTGGAGATATCTGTAATCTGGAGATATCTCCAAGTTCCTGAAAACAGTTGCACAAAACCCTTGAAACTTGGGGCAGTGTACCCTCAACTTAACAAAAAGCTCAAAAGTCAAGTAATTGGTAGAGAAATTGACCAAAAAAGGAAAAAATAAGATTATAGAAGGTTACATTCTTGGTGAAAAAGTATTTTCTTATAATGAGGAAGATCAAAGTGTACAACTACGGGAAGACAGCAAAGTCAAATCTCTTACATCCAAAGCTTCCAAGAAAAATATGCAATGATCTCAGGCCATGGAAGAGTTCAAAAAGGATTTTGAAAATCAAGGAAGAGAAGTAGAGGAAAAAATGGGAAGAGAAATGAGGGTGATGCAAGAAAATCATGAAAAACAAGTCAACAGTTTGCTAAAGGACAGTCAAAAAAATGCTGAAGGAAATAACACCTTTAAAAATAGATTAACTCGAATGGCAAAAGGGGTCCAAAAAGCCAGTGAGGAGAAGAATGCCTTAAAAAGCAGAATTAGTCAAATGGAAAAGGAGGTCCAAAAATTGAAGAAAATTGAAGAAAATAATTACTTCAAAATTAGAATGGAGCAAATGGAAGCTAATGACTTTATGAGAAATCAAGACATTATAAAACAAAACAAAAAGAATGAAAAAAATAGAAGACAGTGTAAAATACTTCATAGGAAAAATAACTGACCTTGAAAATAGATCCAGGAAAAATCATTTAAAAAATAATTGGTCTACATGAAAACCATAATCAAAAAAAGAGCCTAGACATCAGCTATCAAGAAGATATCAAGGAAAACTGCTGTGATATTCTAGAACCAGAGGGTGAAATATAAAATGTCTTCTGAAAGATATCCCAAAAGGAAAAGTCCTAGAAATATTGTAGCCAAATTTCAGAGTTCCCAGGTCAAGGAGAAGATATTGCAAGCAGCCAGAAAGAAACAATTCAAATATTGTGGAAATACAATCAAGATAATGCAAAATTTAGCAGCTTTTATACTAAGGGATCAGAGGGACTTGGAATATGATATTCCAGAGGTCAAAGGAGCTAGGATTAAAATCAAGAACCACTTACCCAGCAAAATTTAGTATAATCCTTCAGGGGAAAAATGGTCGTTCAGTGAGATAGAGGACTTTCAAACAATCCTGATGAAAACACTAGAGATGAATAGAAAATTTGACTTTCAAATACAAGAATCAAGAGAAACATGAAAAGGTAAACAGGAAAGAGAGGCCACAAGGGACTCATTTAAGTTGAACTGTTTACATTCCTACATGGAAAAATGATATTTGTAATCCATGAGACCTTTCTCAGTATCATGGTAGTTAGAGGGAATATATTATATATGTATGTGTGTGTAAACACATACATACATACATATATACACACATATATGTATATATTGTTATATATATGTATCTCTCTCTCTCTCTCTCTCTCTCTCTCTCTCTCTCTCTCTATATATATATATATATATATATATATATATATATTATTGATGATATTTGTAATCCATGAGGCCTTTCTCAGTATCAGGGTAGTTAGAGGGAATGTGTTATATATGTGTGTGTGTGTGTGTGTGTGTGTATGTATATGTGTATATGCATATACTATATATATCATTATATGTGTATATATGTGTGTATGTGTACATATATATGAGTATGTGTACATACACACACACACATATATGTATAGACAGAAGGCACAGGGTGAGCTGAATATGAAGGGAGAATACCTAAAAAGTAAAACTCAATGTTGACAGGAATGTACTAGGAGAAAGAGAAAGGGAGAGGTAGAATGCAGTAAGTCATCTCACAAAAAAAGGGGCGAGAAAGACCTTTTACAATGGAGGGAAATGGGGGGAGGTGACAGAGTATAAGTGTGCCTTACTCACATTGGATTTGGCTTAAGGAAGGAATAACACACATTCAACTGGGCATGGAAATCTATATTACCCTGTAGGAAGGCAGGAGGGAAGGGGATAGGAGAGGGAGGATAATAGAAGAGACAGCAGATTGGGGGAAAGGGTAATCAGAAACAAATGCTATTGTTGGGAGACAGGTCAAGGGAGAGAATGGAATAAATGGAGGGCAGAACAGGACAGAGGGAAATGTGGTTAGTCTTTTGAAATATGACTGTTTTTTTCCCTTTATTTTTAAAATTTTATTTATTTATTTTTAGTTTTCAACATTCAGTTCCACAAAATTATGAGTTCCAAATTTTCTCCCCATCTCTCATCTCTCCCCACTGCAAAATGCCATGCATTCTGATTATCTCTTCCCCCAATCTGCCCTCCCTTCTCTCACACCCCTCCCTTCCCTTATCCCCATCTTCTCTTTTTTCTTGAAGGGCAAGATAGATTTGCCCTATTGCCTGTATTTTTTATTTCCAGATTGCATGCAAAAACAATTTTCAACCTTTATTTCTAAATCTTTGAGTTCAAACTTTTCTCCCGTCTTCCCTCCCCAACCCACCCCACTGAGAAGGCAAGTAATTGAACATAGGCTATAAATGTGTAGTTTTGCAAAAAACTTCCATAATAGTCATGTTGTGTAAGACTAGCTATATTTCCCTCCTTCATATCCTGCTCCCCACCATTTATTCTGTTCTCACTTTTGACCTTGTCGCTCCCCAAAAGTGTTTACTTCTAATTACTCTCTCCTCCCATTTGCTTTCCCTTTCATCATCCCCCACACCCCACTTAACCCCTTCTCCCTTAATTTCTTGTAGCGTAAGATAGATTTTCGTACCAAATTGAGTGTGCATATTATACCCCGCTTAAGCCAAATGTGATGAAAGTAAGCTTCACTTTTTCCCTCTCACCTTCCCCTTTTCCCCTCCATTGAAAAAGCTTTCTCTTGCCTCTTTCATGAGAGATAACCTGCCCCATCCCATTTCTCCGTTTCTCCTTCCAATATATTCCTTTCTCACCCCTTGATTTTATTTTTTTAGATATCATCCCTTCCTATTCAACTCACCCTGTGCTGTGTGTGTGTGTGTGTGTGTGTGTGTGTATGTATGTATGTATAATCCCTCCAACTACCCAAATACTGAGAAAAGTTTCACGAGTTAGAAATATTATTTTTCCATGTAGGAATTTAGACAGCTCAACTTTAGTAAGTCCCTTATGATTTTGCTTTCCAGTTTACCTTTTCATGCTTCTCTTGATTCTTGTGTTTGAAAGTCAAATTTTCTATTCAGCTCTGGTCTTTTCATCAAGAATGCTTGAAAGTCCTCTATTTCATTGAATGAACATTTTTCCCCATGAAGGATTATACTCAGTTTTCTTGGGTAGATGATTCTTGGCTTTAATCCTAGCTCCTTTGACTACTGGAATATCGTATTCCAAGCCCTTCAATCCCTTAATGTAGAAGGCGCTAGATCTTGTGTTATCCTGATTCTATTTCCACAATATTCAAATTGTTTCTTTCTGACAGCTTTCAATATTTTCTCCTTAACGTGGGAGCGCTGGAATTTGGCTACAATATTCGTAGGAGTTTCTCTTTTTGGATCTCTCTCAGGAGGTGATCTATGGTTTCTTTCAACATTTATTTTGCCCTCTGGTTCTAGAATATCAGGGCAGTTTTCCTTGATAATTTCATGAGAGATGATGTCTAGGCTCTTTTTTTGATCAATGGCTTTCAGATAGTCCCATCATTTTTAAATTGTCTTTCCTGGATCTATTTTCCATGTCAGTTGTTTTTCCAATGAGATATTTCACATTATCTTCCATTTTTTATTCTTTTGTTTTTGTTTTTTGTAATTTCTTGGTTTCTCATAAAATTGTTAGCTTCCATCTGCTCCATTCTAATTTTTAAAGAACTATTTTCTTCAGTGAGTTTTTGAATCTCCTTTTTCATTTGGGTAATTCTGATTTTTAAAGCATTCTTCTCCTCATTAGCTGTTTGGACCTCTTTTGCCAGTTGAGTTAGCCTATTTTTCAAGGTGTTATTTTCTTCAGCATTTTTTGGTCTCCTTTAGCAAGCTGTTGATTCACTTTTCATGATTTTCTTGCATCATTCTCATTTCTCTTCCCATTCTCGTTTCTTTTCCTCCACCTCTCCTACTTGATTTTCAAAATCATTTTTTAGTTCTTCCATGACCTGAGACCATTGTACATTTATTTTGGAGGTTTTGGATGCAGAAGCCTTAACTTTTAGGTCTTCTTCTGGTGGTATGCATTGTTCTTCCTCATCTGAAAGGATGGAAGAAAGTAGCTATTCACCAAGAAAGTAGCCTTCTATAGTCTTATTTTTTTCCCTCTTTGGCATTTTCCCAGTCAATTACTTGACTTTAGAGTCCTTTATGAAGAGGAGGGTATACTCTGGAGACCTGTAAGTTCTGAGTTCTTCCAAGGTGGCACAATCAAGGGAGAGTTTACTCCTCTCTTGGCCTGCACTCTTGTTTGTGAGCAACCACAAGCACTCTGTTCTGCCCAGGATCTGTGAGTAGAATTCCCTCTCTACTACTGCCTCCAGCTCCACCACACCACCACTGTTCCTCAACCCAGGAGAACCAATCAGGGCTGAGATTCAGATCAGCAGCTCAATTCCCCCAGGAGCTTTAGGCCCATGGCTTCAAACATGGATTGTGCCACTGCAATTACTGCTGCTGGCTGGGCCAGACCCTATTCCCTTCTCCCCCAGAGCTTTGTCACTGACCTTTGGAGTTGTCTTTTGTGTTTGTAGGTTGAGCAAACTGGGAACTGCAGTTGCTGCTGGGGATTCCACCCCCTTAAGCCCGTTTTGGACCTTATCCTGTGCTGTGTGAACAAGGCTGGGCTGGGCTCCACTCTGTACTTGATGTGATAGACCTTTCCTGTCAGCCTTACATGCTGTCTTGGGCTGGAAATCACTTTCATTCTGTTATTTTGTGGCTTCTGCTGCTCTAGAATTTGTTTAGAGTCATTTTTACAGGTATTTTATGGGCTATGGAGGGGAGCTTCTACAGGAGCTTCCTTCTACTCTGCTATCTTCAGAAACATGACTGTTATGGAAATGTTTTGCATGGCTACACATATATGACCAATTTGATTTGCTTGGTTTCTCAATGAGAGTGGGTGGGAAGGGAAGAAGACAGAGAATGTAGAACTCAAAGCTTTAAAAATGAATGTTAAATTTTGTTTTTGCATGCAACTGGGAAATAAGTCACATAGGCAATGGAGTATAGAAATCTATCTTGCCCTATAGGAAAATAGAGGGGAGAGAGATGGGAGAAGGGAGTGTTATAGAAGGGAGGGCAGATGGGGGAAAGAGGAAAGAAAATTTAAAATTCAAAATCTTGTGGAAGTAAATGTTGAAAACTGAAAATAAATTATATAAATAAGAAAATAAAATATTTGCCTACTATTAAAAAAAATTAAAGTATCCATTATTCCCCCATTAAATTGCTCAGATTCTGAAAATCTGGCCCACTTTTATTGTGATCACAAAGCAGGATTTTCACCCATCCCTCCCAGTGTTTTGATAAAGTACTTGCACTGAAAGAAGTCTGGAGTAGTTGAACTCTTTTAAGGCAGACTCACACCCTTTGCTCTTTCATTTCAGGGATCCCAAGACTCCTGGACCACAATAGTCTCTCCACTTCAAATCTCTCTCCACCTCAAATCTCTCTCCACTTCTCATAGCTGTCAAAGTGATTTTCTTATGGGTAAGTCTAACCAGGTCAGTCCCCTATTCAATGAACTCCAGTGGCTTCCTATTGCCTCTAGGATCAAAAATGTACTTCTCTGTTTAACCTTTAAAGCCCTTCACAACCTGGCCCCAGCCTATCTTTCCAGGTGTATTGGACAGTGATCCCTATCCTTGTAATTCAGGCAAATAAGCTTCTCTCAGTTCCTCCCTCATGACACTCTATTTCCTGTCTCCACACCTTTGGCACTGACTATACCCCAAGCCTGGAATATAGTCCCTCCTCACCTTAGACTCATGGAAGTCTTCTCTTACTTCAAGACTCAGCTCAAGTACTATCTTCTACATGAAGCCTTGCCTGATTGTCTCACTCAAATACCAGTGCTTTTGTTCCCTAATGATCTTGTATTTAATGTCTTTAATAAATGTTTGTTTGCTTGATTAGGGCTTCTAATTTCTAGCTGAGTTTTCCTTCCTCTGCAATACGCTAAATCATGTTTGTTTGTTTTTTTTTAAACTCCTTACTTCTATTTTTCTGCTAAGCAAAAAAGCAGATACTTGCATGGACCTATTCCCATATAGATATGTTGAACAGAACATCCTGATATTCCAGGGACTTTGCCTCCTGTGTGACTAAGATGTAGTTCTCTCCATGAAGGCATGCTCTGTGGTCTAGGCATTGGAGTAGGTACCACTGGATTGCCTACCTGCCTTCTTTGTTACTGCTGCTGGTGACTTGGGAGCCTGCTCTGCCTTCCCTTTGGGGAAGTATGGATAGATTGTGCCTAATAGAGCAGTGTCCCTAACTGGCCTGTGACTCCCTTTTGGGAGAAGCTGTGACGTGCAGAGTCTTCCAGTTGTCGTCACCACTGATGAGGGAAAAGAGAGAAAAGAAAAGATTCAGGTAAGATGGAACCAACCTGACTCAGTAAGATGATAGGGCACCATGAATAATGGAGGGAAAATCGAGGCCTCCCAGATACAGGAGCCTGGCCGATCACTTGGTCTCCTCCAAGACTCCCCAAGGGGACCCTAGGTAGGGAGAATCATTTTTCAAGAGGCCCCCACAGCAGGAATGCAGGGGTAGTTCAGGGAGGTCAGACGTGGAGCTTTTCCTTATTGGTTGATTTCTTTTTCTTTTTTTCAATATCCCCCGGGGATCTCAGGAATTATTGACTTTTCAAAAACAGCATGTCCAGTTTATGACCATTGTTCTTTTTGTGTGCTTGGGAGGAGGGATGGGAGAGACTCACTGACTCATTTATGGTGAGGGAAAGCCAAACTCACTGTGGGAGGGATTGCCATCATCTGCCTAACTGAGACATAGGCATTTATTATTAATTACTTTATTATTATCATTAATTATTATTATTAAGTATCTACCATATCCTAGGCACTGTACAACATGCTTTTACCGATATTATCTTTTTTGAACTTCATAGAGAAGAGCTTTTCATAGAGAGAATGGGAACTTTGAATTCTGGGGAAACTTGAACCATAGGTGTCTATACCTCTGCGTGTGACTCTGTGACCTTGGAGTCAGAGGACCTCAGTTCAAATCCAGCGTTTGTTCCTTACTGCCTGTGAAACTGTGGGTGAGGGGCTTAACATTTCTGAGTCTCAGTTTCCTCATCTGCACAATGAGGAATTTGACCTCTAAGGTCCCTTTCAGTTCTAAACCTGTGATCCCATTATCCTGCCCATAACTCATTTTCAGAAGGAACTAAGAGGAGGTCATCCAGCAATCGATGCCAGGTGCCCCATAACTTAATTCAGGCCAAAGGGCAGAAGAGACAGGGAGAAGGAAAGGAAAAGGGAAGGAAGAAATTACAGTCAGCCTTGTGCACTGATGAATAAATGATGATGCCCCAAAGAAGAAACCCCAGAGGCAGCTTGAGATAGGGGAGGAGGAGCGGGTTGAAGAGATATAAGGAGGAGAGGGAAGTGGGGGAGGAGGTGGAGGAAGGCCAGAAATAAAAACCCAGAGACAACTGGTAGCTAGTGAAGTAAGTCACCATTGTGTGGTGATGGTGCTGGGAGTGGGAGAGGTAGCTTTGTTGGAGAAAGCATAGGAGACTGGAGATAGGGGAAACCTGAAAAGACCCCAGATCGGTGCCTATCTCCACGACCAGGTGGATGAGTTCTAGAAGGGAATTCTAAAACCAGAAAGAATTCAGTCAAAGCACTTGGGGGTGAAAGGAAGGTGAAAGCACCTGAGGAAGGAAGATCCAGGACCAGAGCCTCCTGGAAATAGTAAGCTGGCAAAATGATGCCCCAGAGAAAGAAAAGGAAGAAAGATATTGACTTCTTAGCTCTGTATGAGGAGGAACTACTGAACTATGAATCTGAAGATGAAGAGGAACTAGAACATGATTATTATAAGACCAGAGGTGAGTCTCTACAGGGTAAGGGGAGAGGGAGGAGACAGCAGATGCAATTGGCCCTATGCTTTTGTACGGGGCATTGGAGTTTCCAAAGCACTACTCCGCCATCTTGTTTAAACCTAACTGGCTAGGGAGAGTTTATTACAAGCTGTGTTTTACAGTGGAGCCCTAGAGAAGTGACCAGTGATCATGGAATGAATAAGTCCAAGGACTGGGAGTAGGAATCTATTTCTTTTTAGATTACCCCATGTTGCTTAGATGTTACTAAAAGTAGAGAGCTGCCTAGAGGGAGACTTTCAAGGAGTGCGAGGGACTTTTTTTAGTATGAATTTCTAAAAACTTCAAATATTTATAATGTTAGAAAATTCCACTTTCCATTTGCAGTTGTTTGATTGTTCAGTTGTGTCCAACTCTTTGTATCCCCATGGACATAGCATGCCAGAACCTTCTATATCCAATATTGATATACTGTCCATAGGATTTTCTTGACAAAGATACTGGAGTGGTTTGCCCTTTCCTTCTCCAGTGAATCACCATTTCTCAGAACTCTCCACTATGACCTGTCCATTTCTTGGCTAACTCTGCATGGCACTGCTCATGGTTTCATTGAGCTACAAAAGCCCCTCCTCCCATGATAAGGCACTGGGAAGGGCCACTTCCCATGGCACATAGTTATTCAATTTGTGAGAAATGTTACTGTATGACAGTAAAGGTTTAAAGTTTCCAGTGGATACATTGGGTGGGGTGGGGAGGAGAAATGCATTTTTTAAATTCAGGGGATGCATCCACACTGCATCCAGGGCCATCGCCTGTTGTCCTGATCTATATCTGGCTACTGGACCCAGATGGCTCTGGAGGAGAAAGTGAGGCTGGTGACTTTGCACAGCCCTGCCTCATTTCAGTCCACTTCACTTGCAATTCCTGACATCATCTTCCTGATGTCATGGTTTTCTTCAAGAACCAAAGACAACACCAACAACAAGTCTCAGATCTCTTTCAAGATCCAATTGACGTCCCAACTAGCCTGTTTAAGTTTATAAACTAATGCTGGATTCTGTCTTGTCTCTTTATAAAACTTCGAAGGTTTGCAAAGCATTTTTCTCACTTATTTCACTCACTTTCTCACGTCTCATTTATTGCCTTGTCCTCTTAATCTGGTTGTAATCTTTTTTTACAGCGTAGATCAAAATACTTCTGTCCACCCCCTGTTGTACTCCAATAACTGAGCATACTTCAGTATTCCTTGCCTCGCCTTCTTTCCTTTTTTTGACCTTTTCTTTAGAGATGGAGTTTCACATTATTATCTGTCATTGAAACCCCAGTGTGATTGAGTTCATTAGGTCCTCTCCTTAGAGCAGGTTTGGATAGGGACAGGGCTATAGATATTAGGAATATAGTAGTTGTCTTTCGTTCTCAAAGAAGACTAATATAAGCAGATTGAGGAAGGGAGGAGGAAAGAAGGGAGAAGAAAAAGGAGGCTGGGAGTACTAAATATGAATTGCTTTGACTTCACAATTTTGTTACCAGCTGGTCTTGATTATAATGGCCGATCTATTTTCATGATTTGAGAAAGAAAAAAAATCCCTCCCATATCCCTTAGTCAGTGCTAAAAAGAGCCATTCCAAAGAGAACAGATTCCTTTGTGAAGGGACTGGCTCCCCCACCCTGGAGGTCTTCAAGTCTAAGGTAGATGAGCACTTGCCTGGCATGTGATAGACATGATGCTCACTCAGGACAGGACTGATGATAGCACAGTTCCATTGGCGAATGACTTAGATGACTGTTGGGATTGCTGCCAACTTTTGAGTTCCTGTGATTACATGATTCCCAATGAGTGGAAGTTGTAGAAAGACAAATTTTGGTAAGGAAAACCTTCCTAATGAGTGGAGGTCTCCCAACACAGGCTACCTTGGGAGTGAGCTGCTTCAGGGACAATGAAGGTACCTTCCTCGTACTTGCCCTGAGGTCTCACAGCAAAGGTCTCAATGCCCCTTCTCATGCAGGCATGTTGTAGATCTGAGTCTACATGTCTGGTGGACCAGGTAGCCTGTGAGATTCTTTTCATTGCTGAAATCCTGCAATTCTGTGAAATAATCAACCAACAAATGTTGATTGAGTAGCTATGGTGTGCCCAGAGTGTGCTAAACACTACCAGGAATATGAAAGTAGCATGATTCCAGTTTCTTAAATGGTTACAACATAATTGGGAAGAAAAGGTATTCTCTGGTGTCTCTTTACTTGCCTAAGGTCACACAGGTAGCCACTTAGAGGCAGAGCCAAAAGACTGGAAGCCAGGGCTCCAGACACCTATGTCAGCCCCCTTATGATACTGGGGCTACATCCTATGAAAGCTAGTGTTTTCCATTTGCAGAGAAGAAAGCATTATAGGAAAAAAAATCCTAAGTTAAACTAGTATCATAGGCGTGCAGTGAAAAAACCCTAAGTGTCAGTGGGGCCTTACTTTAAAAAGTAGGAGAATGCTGTGATACAATGGAAAAACCCACTGTCTCATAGAACATGGGCTCCCAACCTGGAATCCATAATCTTGTTTTTAAAGACATTCTGAGAATCATATTTCAATATAATGGGTTTCCTTTGTAACCCAATGTATTTAATGCATTTAAAAATATTATTGAGGAATCCCTAGGCTTCCCCAGATTGCTGAAGGATCTGTGCCACAAAGATAGTTAAAAAACCCTGGTCAGAAGACCTGGGCTCAGATCCTATCTGAAGATTGCTAACTGTATGATCTTGGACAAGTCTTTTGCCCACTCTGGCCTTAATTTCTTCATCTGTAAAATTTGGGGCTTGCACTAACTGACCTCCTCTAAGTTTCCTTCAGCTTTAGAGGTCTGGAGGCAGGTTTTTACTATGGGACTCCAAGGTCTGGTTTTCCTTTTATCCAAAAAAATCATGGTCACTCTCAGGAACTATCAGATGGACCCCCAAATTGTGGAGGCTAATCTCTGATAGGAAACTGAAAGCATCATCTATTCTAACACATACCTTACCAAGAATCCTGTCTACACAATTCCATATAGGTCATCATCCAGTTTTTGCTTAAAGATCTCGGGGAAAGGGCCATGAGCTGCCCCCCTCAAAACAGCCCATTCCACTTTTGAATAGTGTTCATTGTTAGGACAGTTTTCCTTTCAATTAGCCCAAATCTGCCTTTCTGCTACTGCCACCTATTTTTGTCCTTTGGGGCCAAGAAAAGTAATAACAGGTGATATTTGTATGACTTTTAAAGTTTGGAGAAACTCTTTATATATCCTTTGCCATTTGATTCTTGTAACAATTGTATGAAGTAGATGCTACATGTAATCATTATTTGCATTTTACACATGAGGAAATTGAGGCTCAGAGAGTTGAATTAATAAACTAAAAATTGATAGGTACAGTTAGGTGGTTGGGATCAGGAGGACCTGAGTTCAAATCTGCTTCACACTCGCAAGCCGCGTGACCCTGAGCGAGTCACTTAAATTTTATCTGCTTCTGTTTTTCATATGTAAAACTGGGATAATCATAGTACCACCTCTTGGAGTTGTAATGAGTATAAAGTGAGAGTTATTAATAATAACCACATCAACAGTAATAAAAGCCAGCTTTTATATGACACTTTTAAGGTTTGCAAGGCACTTTACAGGCATCATCTGGTTTGTTCTTTATTTTGTTATTCCATCACTAGACTTGCCCATAGTCACAAAACTCATTAATATTAAGAACTAGATTTGAATCCATATTTCACCTAACTTCAAGTCCAGGACTCTGTCATATAACTTTATGACACTCTTCTTAACTCTCCTCTTCTCTGGGATAAACATCCCTAAGTCCTCCACTGACCCATGCAGGGCATGGCCCTAAGACCCATTCTAGTTGTCCTCCTCCACACACATTCTAACTTTCAAATGTATTATCTAAAGTTTAGCACCTAGAACTGAAAATGTAATCTAAGTGCAGAAGAATGCAGTTGGTCTCCTTTCTTCTTGATATAGTAATCTTTGTGTATTGTTATTTTTATTATTGTTGCTTTTTTTGTGTTGCTGCCACATTTTGCCACATTGTGTTGTTGACTCCCATTGAGTTTGAGGTTTACCTTTATCACCCCCACTTTTTTTTTTTACAGGCAATCAAGGTTGAGGCTGAATTTGAACTCAGATTCTTCTGACTCTAGCACCAGTACTGTATCCACTGCAACACTAATGCCACCCTGCCCTGTCATTTGTAAAAACAGAAACGATTCAATTTAGCCAGATCACCCCTACCTTGAATTTGTAAAGTTGATTTTTTAAAAACCTGTGTGAAAGCTTTGTCATTTAATATGGTCCGTTGTTCTAGTCTGTTATTATATCTGTTTGGAGCCTGACTGTAATCCAACGTGTTAGTTAACTTTGTGGCATCTGTGAATTTGACAAGCATGTTGACTATGTTTTCATCCAAGTCACTGAAAAAAATGTTAAACAGCTCATGGCCAAGGACAGATCTCTGGAGACATTCCACTAAAGAACTCCTTCCAAATTGCTATTGAGTCATTAATGATTACATTTTGGGTCTGGTTATTTAACTATTCCCAAATCTACCTAACAGTATAATTGCCTAGTCCACATAGCTCTATCTTATCCTTGAGAATGTCAGGGGAGATTTAATCAAAGCTTTAATGAATTTATATATATTTGATCTATAATGTTCTCTTGATTTACTAGTCTAGTAACCCTGTCATAAAGGAAATGAAGTTAGTCTGGTACAATCTATTCTTGAAGCCTTATTGGCTCTTGGTGATCACTGCTTCAGTCTCTAAATGTTTACCAAATGCTATTTTAATAATAGGGTCTAGAATTTTCTCAAGAGTTAAAGTTAAGTTCTATTCTCTTCCCTTTTGTGAAAATCAAGAAAACAGTTGCCTAATTCAGTCTTGCATGACCCCTCTCATTTGCAACGATCTTTAATCATTCAATGACAATAGTTTAAGAGTCATATCTATGAGCCCTTTTAGTACCGTTGAGGTAAAGGTTACTTGGACCTGGTAATTTTAACTTGTTCATTTATTTTAATTGCCTATTAATTATTTTTTGTTACATTCTGTCCAGCCCAAAGCTCATCCTTCTTGACAAAAGGAAATAGACATGAGACAAGATTTGGAGAGTTCTGATGTTCTTCCTCAACAATTATCATTTTTCCATAGACATCCAGCAGTGAAATATCTCTTTGGTTCAGCCTCTTCTTTCCCCCAATATACATAAAAATTCCTTTTTGTTATTCCCAGATTTCCTTACTATTTTCTCACCTCAAGTCATTTTGAACTTTAAAATACCTTGCATTATTTTTCTGGACTATGCCTTGACTTTGTATTCATGCCTTGTAACCTATGTTTGCTTTTATTTTCTGGATATGTTTTTAAAAATGAAATTCGTTAGCAATTTCCCATGGATCTTGTGAAATGTCTCTCTCCTCTGTTTGTCTTTCTTTCTCCCCCCCCCTGTATCTCTCCCTCTCCCTGTCTCCCCCCCAACATATATTATATTATAATTTCCATATAAAAAGGGCAGAAAAATTATCTATTGTTTCTTGTTCTTTTGTATTTGTTTCTTGTTCATTATTGTCACTTGTTCTTTTACCTACCTGTTCTTTAGAATTAAGTTATTTATTCACCATTTGTTTGAATTCTTTTTTCAAATACCCTTGACTTATAATTTTTATTACATTATGACCACTAATTTATGTAGTCAGTGGTTGTGATTTTCTGTATTCATTTTTGAGAGTTTTATGCTCTAACCCATAGTGAATTTAAGATGCCAAGCATAGCTGAGAACTGTATATATTCTTTTCCATTATTCCATAATTAACAGAGAGCTATTATATTTAATTTCTCTGAAATTCTATTCATATCATTAAAATTTTCTTATTTGCCTTTTGTTAGGTTTCTCTAGTTTTGAAAGGAGCATTTTGACATCCCAAAAGGTTATTATAATTCTGCTCTTAATTTTCCCTATGATTTGGTTAACTTTTATTCTCTCTATCTCTCCGTCTCTGTTTCTGTCTCCATTTAGTTTTTAAAAATCAAACTCAACTGCCATTTTTTATTGAATGTTTCATTTTCCTAGCCCCCAAATTCCTCCTCTCCATCTCCTCACCCATCCCTGCCATCATGATTACTCATCATGTGATCTGCAAGCAAGAGTATAAGGCACAAAAAACTAAATTTGAGTCCAGGCATACCTTCCTTCTGGTCATGGTGGGGGATGAGGAGTGACTGCTGTTGCCTATAACACTGACCTATGAGCATTTCAGGATGTTTTCTCAGGGAAACAGTACCCCCTTCCACCAACTCATCCAGCCTGCTCATGTTTTCTTTAGGGGTTGAGGCAGAGCTGAAAAGAAGAGCAAGGCCAGGCACCCATCTGTCCAAGCCCAGGCCCATCCATGCAAACCTTCAGTCTCTCCATCCCTCCATTCCAATCATCCAGCTCTTCCCCTTTCCCCTACTTTGTCATTCAGTCAAAGATTATAAGCCTGGCTTGGACTCAGGGAGGAGCAGTGGGACATACCTGAGGATAAAAGATGCCCTGCCTGTACCCTGTTCACCTCCCAATCCTCTCCTTCACTAGGTCCAGGCTTCTGGAAGAAAGGAAAGAAAGGAAGGAAGGAGAGAAGAAGGGAATAATTTTTGATTTAAGTATTTAGATGCTGTTTTTTGATGCATATATATTAAATACTGTCTATATTTTATTATATAAAGACCCTTTAAGTGGAATGTAATTATATTATTTATCTGTTTTGACCATGCCTGCCTTTATTGTCTGAGACGATCTTCACTATCTTCACTTTTTTAAGCTACCTGAAGCACAATAAATCCTGCTCCTTCCCCTCATTTTAACTAGATGAATCTTTCTGTTTCAAGAGTTTGTTGTACACAGTGCATTGTTGGATTCTATTTTCTAATCCATTCTGCTCTCCTCTGTTTTTGGGCAAGTCCATCCTATTCATATCCATGGCTGATTATTAATTGTGTTTTCCTCCATCATATCCATTTTTTACTTTTTTTTCTTCCTGCCTCCTTCTTTGTAAATAAAAAGGTGGGTGGAGAAAAGAAGGAATCTGAACAACACTGGAATGTAATAATTAATAAATGCTTATCATTAATTCAATTCAGATCATGGAGATCTTGAATATCAGGCCAAGGAACTTGGACTTAATTGTGTAGGCCAGAGAGAGTCACTGACAAGTGGTGAGAACCCACCTTTGGCAGGAACAAACCCATAGACACACTTTAATTGTTCTGGCCTATGGTAACCTTGATCAGGTGTCCCACATCTTGTGAATCCAGAGTTTGCCTGCTGCCTCCTTTTCAGAGTTGTTCTTCTAAATTTTCAGCTTTTGTTACCTTAAGTACTTCCTGGAGGGTCAGAGTTGGGACTAGAGGGAGGAGAAGGTCTTGGACTTGGAAATGAGTAGCCCACCTTGCTTTCCTTTGGCTAATAAGATGTTCCTGGGTATGAAGGGTAAGCAAAGAGCAAGCTGAAATGGCCTTGGACACTCATTAAAGACTCATTCTTTCCATTCTCTAAGGGTTTCCTGACTCCTAGAGTCCCTTGGGAACAAACAAACATTAGTTTAGAGGGATCTGCCATGGGTAGAGGTTCCTCAAGGACTCCAGAGATTATAAGCTCCTGGAGGGCAGGGACTCTCTTTGGCCTCTTTTTGTAACCCCAGCCCTTAGTACAGTGCTAGGTACATAGTAAGCACTTAAGAAATGCTTATTGAATTGAATTGAATCAACATTACCTCAGCAGTAAGAGGCAGAGATTTTTAAACCTAAGATCTATGGCTCCCAAACTATCATGTAGCACATATATTTCATAGTGAGTATGTTACAGAGATGGAAAACAAAGTATTATGCAAGTTCAGATCCTCCACTCAGCTGCCAAGGTGATTTTTATAAAGGATAGGTCACACTCCTGCTCAATGATCTCCAATGGCTCCCTATTGCTTCTGGGATCCAATAGAAAGTTCTCTGTTTGGAATTTGAAACTCTTTATAGCCTAGCCCCTTCCTAGGTTTCAAATCTTCTTACAGCTTACTTCTCTCTTGTTATCCCACTCCTACTGTTCAGTCATGTCCAACTCTTTGTGACCCTTTTTGGGGATTTTTTTGACAAAGATACTTTAGTGGTTTGCCCTTTTCCTTTTCTTTCTCGAGTTCATTTTAGAGATGAGGAAACTGAGGCAAACAAGGTTAAGTGACTTTCCCAGAGTCACACAGCAACTAAGTGTCTGAGCCCAGATTTGAACTCAAGAAGATGAGTCTTTCTGACTTAAAGCCTGGCATGCTGTCCATTGTACCACTTAGCTGCCAATGCACTAAATCTATCATCTAGTAACACTGGCCTACTTGCAGTTCCTCAAATACTCCCTCCATCTCTCATCTTCCTGCCTTTGCAGCAGCTATCTCCCTTGCCTGGGATGCTTTCCTTTCTCATCTCTACCCCTTTGAGTCCCCGACATCCTTTAACACTCGAGTCAAACATTACTTTCTACAGAAAGCCTTTCCTGGTCCCTTAGTGCTAGCACTCTTCCTTTCTGAGATTACCTCTATCCGCTCTGTATAGTATCTTGCATTACCTAATTATTTTCATGTCATTTCCTCTATTAGAATGTGAGCATCTTGAATATAGGGGGTGGTGTTGCGTAGAGTGCCCAGTACATTTATCCTTTCCATATCCCAGGGGTTTGGGTCACAGTGCCTCTGTGATCTGGAAAATCCACGTAAAATTTTTTGGTTCTCCCTTTGTACCAAAGAAGAAGTCTGAATTATTATGGTAATAAAAGAAAATATGTTGATACTATACTATTCAATATTATACATATATTTTATGCATTTCTGAGCTTTTAAATCTTTTCTGTGTCATCTGGTAGCCTTTGGATGTTGTCTGCACCTTCCACAAAACTCCCTCCCCAAATTCCCATTTAATTTCTCATGCCAACCATGATATATTGATATATCAAAATGGTGATGGGGAAAGTTGAGATGTGAAAGGGATAACATACATGATAAATACTTGTTGATTGACTGAGAACTCATGGTATGAGGGATGGGAAAAGGCTTCAGGGAGGAGAGGGTATCTGATGTGACTTTAAAAGACGGGAAGGAGATTCTCCTAAAGAGGGGGAACAGGATGGTTTTGTTATAAGAAACAGTGTGAACAATTGCATGTCTAGCCAAGAAAGTGTGAAGCTTGTTTGAGGAATAGAAAATAAGTCATTACTCCCTTTCCCTCCCTTTCAGTAAGGAGGAGAATAGGGAATGTTCTTTTTGCTTTGGTCCCACCCATGGGTAGATAACGAGCAGGCCCAGCTAAGAGCTTTATCTGCAAACCCCTCATGGAGAGCTAAGGGCTTATTGGCAGCTTGCTCTCCCTTTCTCAAGTGGTTGAATTAGCCAATGGCATCTCCATAACAGAATGGCTGAGAAAAAGTATGCTGCATGCTATACTGTGGAATCATGGGAAAATTATGTCATCTCTTTGAAACTCAGTTTTCTAACCTGCAAATTGGGGAGAATTATTATGTTATCCCTCCTTCACTTTATAGCAATTCTTGGGAAAAACAAATGAAAAGAACTTAGTAAATTTCATGAAATATTGTAGTAATATAGTATTACTAAAAACATCTATTCCTAAAAAGAAAATAATGATTATGGTGAAAAGAATGCTAGATATGGAGTAAAGACAGGATCAAATCCCCATTCTACTGCTATATTGTATTATCTTGGGCAAGTTGTGAGCAGTTTAGACCATTTCTCAAAGTCTTTTCTGGTGCTAAATCCTTTGAGATTGTATTTTATCTAAAGTTTATACAGGACAGTAGACTTGGAATTAGGAAGAAGACCTGAGTTTTAATCCTGCCTCAGATATTTATTAGTTGTATAACCCCTGGTAAGCTGCTTGACCACTCCCAGCTTTGGTTTACTCATCTATAGAATACAGACAATGATAACTATTTCACAGGGTTGTTGTGATGATAAAATGAGATAATATGGATAAAGGGCTTTACAAAATTTTGAAGAACTGTATAAATGTTAGGGCAGCAAGGTGGTATAGTGGATAGAATGCTGAGCCTGGAGTAGGGATAACTTATCTTTCTGAGTTTAAATCTGGCCTCAGACATGTACTAGCTGTGTGACCCTGAGCAAGTCATTTAACCCCTGAGTGCTTCAGCTTCCTCATCTATAAAATGAGCTGGAGAAATAAAGGCAAACCACTCCAGTATTTTTGCCAAGAAAACTTTAAATGAGTTCACAAAGAGTCAAACACAATTGAAAAATGACTAAACAACATCAAATAAATATTAGTCATTATTATTAACACAGTGAATATTAGGGGCCCATAGTGTGTGTAAAACACTGTTCTAGGAGCCAAGGGAGATACAAAATTTAGGGAAAAAACACAATCATAGCCCTTCTTGAGCTTATAATCTGGAAGGGGAGGACAAGACTCCCAGATCTAGGATATATGATATATACAATAATATATCATATCTATATCTGAGGGTTACAAGCTATGGAGTCCCATAAGGAATGAGGAGAATGATCACTAGCTGAGGGGATGTAAGAAAAGAGTTAGTGATTGCCTTAGGCTTTGAAAGACATGTAGGAATTCCATAGGTGAAGAGGGTGAGGTAGGACACTTCAGGCTTTGGGACTAGGGTGAACAGAAGGATAAAATAGAAAAGGGGGCAGAAAACAGAACAGGTTGGCTGTAGTATAATGTTAATGGAAGGGAATAATAAGAGATGAAATGTTTTTCCCATTTTATAGATGGATAAATTGAGACTGAGGTGACATGATTTGCCTGAAGAAATCTTCCAGTCCTTTTCATACAATAAGATAGAGGACTAGAATCCCAGACCACCTGGTCCCTAGCCTGGCATTCTTTGCACATCCTTATGCTGACTGATCTTAAGTGGAACCAATCATTTGGACAAGACTCAAAGTTATGTGTGGAAAAGATCTGTTTCAGATAACATGAACATTCACTGAGTGGTTGAAATCAATAAAGCAGACAAACATGGAACCACTGATTTCCTTGGTACTTGATATTGACATTTCAGTGTCAAGCCCAATGACCCATTTTAGCATGAATCTCTCAAAAAGATAGGCTGGTTTAAACATTGTACATTAGCACTGAGCACAATGGGAAACTGATCCAGGTACAGGTGGGACCAACAAAATTTAACTTAATATGTGAGCCCAGCTGTTTTCTTCCACCTTTGCAGTCTTTGCTACCACACTAAATGCTTGGATGTGGAGGGGTGGACTGAATGAACTTTCAAGATTCTTTTCAGGCTCTGAAGTTCAACTTTACAAAGACAATATTAGGAGGATTTCTGGTGATCAGAGAAGTGGGAGGTGAGTCAGCATCAAGGGAGGAAGAAGAAGTCAAGGGGAATCTTGCACATTCTTTTTCCCACTCTCAGCTACATAAATGACTTCACAGGGGTCCACCTAAAATAGAAGAGAACATGCTAGACCACAGACCAGGATTTCCTGATCAAGCTGCAGCTAATGCCCAAAGTGGATGAACTAAAGCTAGGGAGAAAACAAGCATTTATTAGCTTGCGTCTATGTGCCTGGCATTGTACCAGCACTTTACAGATAGTATCTCATTTGATCCTCACTGACTTATAGAGCCACTGAAAAAAATGTTAAGGGCCATCTAGACCAGGGGTGGGGAGCCTCTAGCCTCAAGGCCACATGTGGCCCTCTAGATCCTCAAGTGTGGCCTTTTGACTGAATCCAAATTTCAAAGAACAAATTTGTTTGTTTGGATTTAGAAGTCTGAATTCAATCAAAGTGCTACACTTGAGGACCTGAAGGGTCACATATGGCGTTAAGACTGCAGGTCTAGACCAACCTTCCCTACTAAAGCAGAAATTCCCTTTACATCTGACAAATGGCCATAATAACACTTGTTATTTATATGTGATTTAGGCATCTATTTATATGGGATTTAAAGCATTTTATACTTATTTTCTCAAAAGTATCAAAGTTGGGTTTTCATATACAGATTTTTAAAAATATATATAGCCTGTCTTTGAACACCTCCAGTGATGAGAAGCTCACTCACTACTTTGGAAGGCAACTCATTTTATGGCCAGACAGTTTTTATTTTTAGAAAGTTCTTTAATGTTGAACCAAAAAAAGCTGCCTCCCTGTAATTTCCATCTATCAATCCTAGCTCTTCATTCTGAGGACAAGCAGAGCGAGTCCAATCTCTCTTCCATATTACAGCCTTTTAGATATTGAAAAGCACATCTCTTCAAAATCTTTCCAGGGAAGCAGTATGGTATAATTTAGGGATCTTTTATCTCTTTTTTGTGCGTCATGGACCCTCTTAAGCCGTCTGGAGAAGCTTCTCACAATAATTTTATAAATGTATATAATCCATAGAATTACAAAGGAAACCAATTATATTAAAATTAATTATCAAATTATATATTAAAAATAATTTCATAGATCCTAGGTTAAGAAACCTTGGTGAAATACAAAGGACCCTAGTCTTGGAAGCAGAATCTTGGTCTGAATCTTGCCTATATCTGTTACTAGTTGGAATTCTGAGCATATCACTAATCACCTCTGAATCTCAGTTTCTCAATTTAGTAAATTGGGATATTAACATGCTATCTGCTTTATAGAGTTTTTGTAGTGGGTCAAAAGACTTTGTGTGCTCTATCTGGAGTCAGAATATGTGGGTTCAATCCCAGCTCTGAGACTTATTACTTGTGCAACCTCAGGTAAATCACTACACTTCTCAGACCTCATTTTGCTTATCAGTAAAATAAATGTGTGGGGCTAGGTGGCATCTTTTCTAAAAAAAATTATTTCTTTTCAGTTACAAATTCTCTCCCTTCCTTTACCCTCTCCTCTACTTATTTAAAAGGTAAGAAGTAGAATAGCCGTTATACATATGAACTCATGCAAAAACTATTTCTGCATTAGCCATGTTCTGTAAAAAAATAAAAAAGCATGAACAATAAAGAAAAAAATATCTTTCAATCTGCACTTTGAGTTCATCAGGAGGTGGATAGCATTTTTCATCATGAGACCTTTGGAGTTGTGGTAGATTATTGTCTTGATCAGATGAAACTGTATCTTTTACAGTTAATCATCATTGCAACATTACTGTTACTGTGTTTAATTCACTTTGCATCAGTTCATATAAGTCTTCCCAGTTTTTTTCTGAAATAATCACCTTCATCCTTTCTTACAGCACAAAAGTATTCTATCACATTCATATGTCACAACTTTTTCAGCCATTCCCCAATTGGTGGGCATCTCCTCAGTTTTCAATACTTTGATGCTACAAAAAGAGCTGCTATAAATATTTTTGTATATATGGATCCTTTTCCTTTAATATCCTTGGGGTGCATAGTTAGTGGTATTGCTGGATTACAATTTATAGCCCTTTGGGCATAGTTCCAAATTGTTCTCTATGTAGGACATAGCTGTCCTAGGCAATGAAGATCACAGAACTGGAAGAGGAACAGCACCTTATGCAAGTCTCACATTTTGGTTATGTTGTGCAATTAACCAGGAGAGTGAATGTAGAAGAATTCAGAGAAAGAAAGGGAAAAAATGCCTAAGATTCTACTGGAGAAGCTTGCTGAAGAATGAGATTTTCATGACATAAACAAGTGTTTCCAGTGACATAAGAAAGGTCTAAATGCTTAAAGTGATTAACATAAAATAATAGCTAACATTTATGAATCTTACTATGTAGACTGCTAAGCGCTCTATAACTATCACCTCGTTTGGATCCTCATTGGATCTTCACAACAACCCTGGGAAGTAAGTGCTACCATTACTCCCTTTTATAGTTAAGTAAACTGAGGCATACAAAGATTTAAATGACTTGCCCAGGGTCAAACAGCTAGCAAGTATCTGAGGTCATGGTTTGAACTCAGGTCTTCCTGATTCTGGGTCCAGTGTTCTTTCCACTGCATTACCTAACAACGCCAGTATGACCACAGACAGTTATCATTTCATATAGACTTCTATATAAAGTGATTTTTATGTAATGCGAATTTGTCCCTACCTACCCACTTCACTTAGCCTAAATATCAAAGGCATACACAAAATAATACCATTACACAAGTTATAAAATGTACTAAAATGCAGACATATTAAATACTGTACCATGATAATAAACAGAATTATGAAATGATAAAGTTAATGATAATGTATGCACAGTATTGTACAGTAAAGTTAACAAATATTCTATATTGTCCCTTCCCCACCCACTGTACCAAAACTTTGTCACTGGGGGCTGGCTGTGTGATTTAAAAAAAAAATTAATTCAAGAGATGTTTGTACAGCAGCACTCTTCCACCCTACCCCTATATATCTGACAATAGCAACTAGTCTTGAACTTAAAATTCTTGAAGTATTCCTATCCATTTTTCTTTCAGAATTCTTTACATGAAGTCAAGTTTACATAATGTTAATTTACATAAAGTGAGAACTGTCTATATATAGGAAACTCATCTCTTAATGTATATTTTTTTAAAGACCTATATAGAAGATAAAAATGAGGATGGTTAAGTACCACAATTCAGGATAGATGATAATGAATTGATAGTAGAGTGCTTTCAATTTCTCCTTTGCTTCTTTTTCTCTTTACTAAGAAGAATGACTTTAAGCTTAGAGGTATTGAACCACAGTAGTTAACAGAAAATGTAAGCAAAGGAAGCAATGGATACGAGATTTAAGCTGTCCTTTATAAATTCAAGTCATCAGGCCCATATAAGTAGCTCATTATAGGTAACTGAAAAAGTTTGCAGATAGCTCTCCTGAGTTGCTGATGGTAATCTATGAGTTTTGAAAGGGAAAGGTTGGATTCTTTAATCTCTAGTGTGGTGAGCCTGACACCAATTTCTGACAAATCCTAGAATATGTTATGAAAAAGATGGTCTCGTAGACACTTAGAAGGGGAAATGCTGATTACTACGAGTCAACATAAGTTTATCAAAACAAGAAGTGGCAGTATAGTAGAACAAATAATTAACCCTGAAGTCAGAGATTAAGCATTCAAATCTTGGTTCTGGTTCTCATTTCATCATGATTGTGGTTAAATTATTGAACCTCTTGGTATCAGTTTGCCCATCTGTTAATTTATGAAGTCCCTTCTAGTTCTAAATTCTATAATATAAAATCATATCAGACTAATCTCATTTCCCCCTTCCCCTTTTTGGGTCAGTGTTCCTAGATTGACAGAGTGACCAAAATCAAGTCTGCTCACCCACCCCCTGACATCCTTAGGTGAATTCAAACCCAGCTGAATCTCTAGACCCAAAAATGTTGATTAATGGATCAGTGTCAGACTAAAGAGAAATTTGTAGTGTGGTGTCATGGCCCTGTTCTTTTCAACATTTTAATAAATGTTGGATGAAGGCATAGATGATGAACTTATCAAATTTGTGAATGACATGAAGCTCAGAGGGATAGCTAATATGTTTGATGACAAAAATTAGGATCCAAATAGATTGTGACAGTCTAAAACAATGGGATGAACAGAATGAGATGAAATTTAAAAGGGATAAACGTTAGGTCCTACATTTGGATTTGAAAACCATCTGAACAATCCAATAAGCATTTACTAAGCACCTATTATGATATATGCAAGGAACTACACTGGTCTCCAGGAATACAGAGCCAAAACACAAAACAGAGTCTGCTCTCAGGGAGCTCATATTTTATGAAGGGAATACAACATATGAATAGACAAGTACTCAAATGATCATTTTGAAGAGAGGAACAACCAAAGGAAAGGCTTCTCTAAAGATGGGTCATGAAATTAGCTAGAGATGCTAAGAGGTGGAGGTAAGGAGGGGTCCATTCCTGACATGGAGAACAGAGGCAGGTGATGGAAGGCCAGATCTGGGGACTGGCAAGTTGGATAATTTGACTAGAATGTAGAGCACATGAAATGGAGTCATATTCAGGAAGCCTAGAAAGACAGTCTGAAGACCAACTATGAAGGTCTTTAATGCCAAGCTGAGGAGGCTGCTTCTTATCCCAGAGGCAACAAGGAACCACAAAATGTCTCTTAGCAGGAGAATGGTATAGTCAGACTTGTGCTTTAGGAAGATGGTTGTGTCAGCTCTGTGGAAAATGGATTAGAGGGGGTGGGTGACACCTGGAAGCTGGAAATCTCATTAGGTTGTTATAATCCAAATGAAAGGGGATGAGGGCAAGCACCAGAGAGGTGGCTATGTGGGTGAGGAAAAGACAATATCTGCAACATTTGTTGTAGATTGTAGATAGGTAAACTGAACAATATGTGGTCATACTGTTGACAGAGAGACAGAGAGAAAGAGACAGAAGACAGATAGACAGAGATGGAGAGAGATATGGAGGACAGAGAGAAATAGAAAAAGAGATGGAGAGAAAGAGGCAGAGAGACAGAGAAATAGAGACAGAGAGATGAAGAGAGAGAAAGAGGCAGAAGAGAAATAGAGACTGAGAAATAGAAAGACAAAAAGAGACATGAGAGATGGAGAGAGACAGAGACAAATAAGAGACAGAGATGGAGAGACAGAGAGAAAGAGATAGAGAGAGACATGGAGAGAAGTTTTGAGGACCACTCGCAAGTATAGGCTAGGACTGTCTTGGCTAGACAAGTTTATAATCAAAAGACCTGGGTGTTTTATAGTGAAATTCAAGCTAAGTAGAAGTCAGTAGAATAAGGTAACCTTCGCCATCTTGAACTACCTTAATAAAAACAGAGTTTCCAACCTGAGGGAGGTAACAGTTACACTCTGCTCAGGGCTGGTTAGATTGGAAAAGGCAACGAGCGCTTAAGTACAGGTAACATTGTTTCATCTTGCATATTTGAAAACTGAGGACCAGAGTGGTTAAGTCCACACATCTTGCTAGCGTTAGAACTGTAAATTAAACTGGACTCTCCATACTCTAGGTCCGTCATTCCTACACCACACTGTCTTTATGCTTCTGTGATCCAAGTAGATGCACCCATCAGATAGTTGGGAATTGTCACTGGAGAGGTGTAGAATTCTTGAGAGAATAAACATATTGGACTTGGCTTTGAGTGGAGGGAGGGGGCATATCTACGACATGTCCTGTCTCTTCCACTAATTCACTGTACAACTTAAAGCAAGTGTCCTCACTTCTCTGGACCTCAGTTTTCCCATATGAAAATTAAGCAGTGGACTATGTTACCTTTAACGTCCTTTCTAGCTGTTTCGATGATTCAGAAATGCTCTAGGACCTTCCATAGATCAAGGAGGTCCTGGGTCTCTGGGCTCTAGCACTTGGGGTCATGCACTGAATCCTCCATGGGCAATAGAACAATATGAAGAAGGCATTACTGAGGGCCTGCCAAGTTTCAGGCTCCATATTGGATTCTAGGGCTGCAAAACCACTTTGCACAAAGTATATACAATTACATATGGCTATCAGTTACAAAGTAATTGGGTGGGGGGAGGGGGTGGGAGGACCCTAGTAACCGGAGTGAAGGGGGATGGGGCTGGCAAGGGGAATCAAGGAAGACCTCCTATAGCATGTGGTATTTGGCATGTGTTTTGAAGGAGGCCAGCAAGGAAGTAAGTTTGGTTGCATGCCCAAAAGGAAGTACTATGAGATCAGTCTGGAGAAAGAGTTTGGAGCCAGTATGACCTGTTATTTGGGAAGCCTTGACACCATTACTCTCAGGAGTGAGGGGACCTGGGTTCAATTTCTGACTCTGTAACTTAATAGTTGTATGGTTATGGTCAACTTTCCATCTCTGGTCTTTGGTCGCCTCTTCTGTAAAACAAGGGGTTTTTGACTAGTTGATCTTTAAGGGCCATGACAGTTTTAGATATTATGAGTGATTTCCTCCATCTCTTTCAATCATGTATCCTCTCTCCTTCCTCAGTGTATGAGGTGATCACAATGACTGGTGATGTTCGGGGTGCAGGAACCAATGCCAACGTCTTCATCACCATTTTTGGGGAGAATGGGCTATCTCCTAAGCTCCATCTCTCTAGCAAGTAAGTATCTCAGAAAAGCCTTGAGGTGGCCAGGGCTCTTGCCAAGCTGCAGTAGGTGGGGCTATCCTGGTAATGTCTGGGGAGAAAAAGACAAACATTCAAAGTGACTGAAGGACTTTTCTGAAAGAAGATTTATGTGACGGAGCTACTCTGCTCTTCCTGTGGCATCCCTTCCCTTGGTCATGGCTTCCCCATTTGGTTTCCCTACACTGTCACTACCCAAATTCTGGCCTTCATCACTTTGAATGTCCAATCATGCCTGACAGCAGCTGAGCTGAGACTTAGAGTTTGGTTTTTTAGGAAGTGGTTTGCTAACTCAATTACTAACAGAAACAAATATCAGAAGAGAGGGCATTTATAACCTATGTCAGAGGCTATAAATTGCTTTCATGCTAGTGGTGCCACTTCAACACAAAACTGCACTAATTTCAAATGATTCTTCTGTATCCATGAAACAGGACTGTTTCTTGTCAAAGAGTAGTCTGGGTTCTCATATGTAATTGAAATGAATTATGCAAAACATTTTATACATTAAAATAACTATCTCTTAACTCAGACCAATCTTTTCTCAAGTTTTTTTGTTTTTGTTTTGTTTTGTTTTGTTTTATTTGGGCAAAGGATCACTAGATGAGGAGTTAGGAGACCTTAGCTCTATTTTGGTTTGAAATGAGCTACTTTGACACTAACTACTTTGGTGAAGTCACTTTTCTTCTCTAGCCTCAGTTTCCTCTTCCCTGAGTTGGAGAAGGGAATCCTTGTCAATCTTCTTCCCAGGGCTGGTGTTAGAAGCCAATGTTCCTTTATATTTGTGAAAACACTTTGCATAACCAATAAGGGATGAAAAAGTTTGTATAGAAAAGAAGGGAAGAACAGTCTTTTAAACCTTGGTTGTCAGTGCAGTGCAGTCAACAGCATGGGGAAGACCATGATCAAGAAGGAGGTTCTGTTCTTTAAATGGGAGAGATCATACATAAACACATACAAGAGAGAGAGAGAAAGAGAGAGAGAGAGAGAGAGAGAGAGAAAGAGAGAGAGAGAGAGAGAGAGAGAGAGAGAGAGAGAGAGAGAGAGAGAGAGCACAGACTTAAAACTGGAGAGAATTTAGAGATCATTTAATCAAGGGATTCTCAAACCTTTTTGAGAATCTTAGAGTCCCTTTATACTCTTAAAAATTATTGAGGCCCCCCATAGTTTTTGTTTCTGTGGGTTCTCTCTATCAATATTTATTGTATTAGAAATGAAAATGTTTTAGTATTATTATGTAAATAATTTTGACCTTGCAGCTGCCTGGAGGGTTTCATGGACACCCCAAGGGAGTCACATTTTCAAAACCACTAATCTAGTCCAACCTCTTCATTTTACAGGTGATGAAATCAAGGCACTGAGGCCCAAAGAAAGGAAATACTTTTCTCATGTTAATAAAGAATTAATAGCCAAACCAGAACTAAGACCCAAGACCTAATCCAATGTAGTTTCTATTTTACCTCACTGCTATGAATTGTTTTCAGAGGCTAGAAGAGCCACTCTAAGATTCTGGGCTAATGACCCTATGTCCTATTTTTTGATTACATTGTATATTCAGTAAACATAGGGTAGCTAGGAAGGGGTGGATACAAGGGCTGAGATTTTGTTTGAACAAGTGTCATCATTCCTGTAGAAAATGCCCATCATTTTCCATAGGATCCTGTCTGTGAGCCATGTTGGGGCCTTGATTCCTGCGGAAGTGGGCTGTGGCATGAGACTTGGGAATATAGATGTAACTTTCTGTTTTGTTGATTTCTTCAGAATAGGGTATCATCTTCATATAAACTTTACACTTCAAAGGGTGACTTGCTCATGGAAGGCTTTCATCCAAAGGAAATGGGCATGGTAACAAGACTACATGAAATATCCATCTCCTTTGCCATATGGAATAGCTATAGTATTCTGCTATGAGGAGAGTCTGAAACTGGAAAAAAGTGGGCTAAGATCATGTCTAGCACCCCAACTCTTTGCTAAGCATCCAAAACTCCTTAGGTCTTTGTCCCTCCTCCCATGAAACTTTCAGAAAAGGCTCTGATATTGCCCCCACCCCATTCATATGAATGTAAGGTCTTTTTAACTTGTCCCCCCATAGGGATCTGAAATTTTAGCCTTATTTCTCATTGTGGTATAAAAGGCTTTGTTCCCTGATAAAGGAATCTGAGCCTTCAGAGAATGGAGGGAGGGCAATAATTTTTTTTGTTGAAGGTGCCTTCACAACTTTCTGGAAATAATTCTTGGGCAGTCATTAAGTCTACCTACTTCCAAGGCCATCACTGCCACCAATAACTAAACAGCCACCTGAATGGAAAGGGTAGGATAGGATGGATTCTTATAGTTCATTTGTTTTTCAATAGTGGAAGTACCAGTAAATCAGGGTTGGGGGGCTGGGGTCAGGAAGGGCCAGGATCAATTGTCCAGTGAGTTTGAATGGTCTGACAGGAGTCCCAGGTCAGGTGGGTAGTGCATCAAGTCTAGGGGGTAGATAAAGATGGAGGGACCAGTTGGATACTGTAGGTTAGGAAGGTAACAGGTCAAATCCAAGTAGATAGGTGTGGAAGGATTAGGTAACTACTGCAGGCTAGATAGATAATAGGTCAAACTTAGAGTGAACTATATTAGAAAGGATGACAGGTCTGAAAGTTCTAGGTCAGTGAGGTCCCGATTCCAGGACTGCAGGAGCCACAAAGATGTTTGCTGATCCTGAAGAAGAGACTATTCTCTTTCTTCTATCACACTCTCCACTGGATGCAGAAGGGCTTGCAGGTGTGTGCCTGCAGCCTGAGAGAGTCAGAACCCCCATTTTTAGTTCACTTGGGATTGAGGCAGATAGAAAGTTGCTTGGTCTCTTGGGAGGAGTTTATAAATTAAGTTGTTGAAACAACCTACTTGGGTAATTTCCTTCTCTCCTGAAGGTTAATAGCTCCAAGCACTTGCTGGTTGACTACTCCCAGGAGTAGTATGTTGTGGGGGATATCAAAAAGTAGAAGATGCAATTTCTATCCTAGGAGAGCTTGCACTTTGGGGAGAGAAGATATTTGTATATGAAACAAATGAAGAATCTCAAAGCCACATATAGACCAATGAATGACATGGTTGTATGGTTTCTAATTGCTAGCACATGGCACATTTTTACCAGATTGCTAAACATTTACTATTAAAAAGTCTAGGCTCCTTAAAACCTGTAAACTTAAAACAACTTGGATCAATTTTCCTCATGTCCTGTTCCTCCCATCCATAGGAACTGAATTTGATAAATTTATCAGAATTTGATAAAATTTGGGTTGGGAAACACTGCCATGAACTGTATAAATACTGAGGGAGTACAATAATGAAATCAGAATGGAGTGAGATTGGTCATAGAAGACTTCCTGGAAGAGGAGTTTTTAAACTGGGCTTTGAAGGATGGATAGATTTTGGATAGGCAGAGAGAAGGCAGGTGGGGTGGGGGGGCAAGGAATGGGGAGGACATTCCAAAAAGGAGTGGAGGGTGAAGCATGAACCTTAGTTGAAGTCCCAATGATAAAAATAAGCAGCCTTTTGGGTAGAGCAAAATCCTATGATTTGGCTGCCCTTTGATGAAGACAAGATGGGGGTTTCAGAGATAATGAATCACCAGCATAATCAGACAGTCTCTATTCAGCACCTAACAAACATGTGATGATATGCTTGGTGTTGTCCCAATCAATCAGTCCACAGCCAGAGGCAGTAATTCTCAGGAGCTGACACAGGAACAGAAGGAAATCACCTTCCTTGTAGATTCCTTTCCCATTTTACCAGGGCCCCTTATACTATACCACCTTTTTCACAATATGGCAAAAAGATTGAATCTCATGTATCTTTCTGAATCACGTTTCCATTATCAAGACTTCACTGATGGAGAATGCATGGTATTTGGGGAAAAGGCGGAATCCGGGCTGGCCTCTCGATCGGGATGTCCAGAAGCTAAAATGTCATGTTTTGCCTGCAGCTGTTATCATCAGGGTTTCTGTTGGGTGCTGGTGTGTTGTAAGGGAGATGCATGCTCCTTTCTGTCATGCTGCTATTAAATCCAGAAGGACCTCGGTAAGAAAGTAGCACCCTCTCTCCCCATTCACAACGAAAGGATGAAATAGTACTTATTTTTGGTGATTTTTTATTCCCTGAAGAGTAATTGTCTTAAACTTATCTAAACTTGCATGCTTACTTCTCTATCTAGACTCTAGACTTAGAGCAATATAGATGCAGGAAATGGAGGAACCAGTGTGACTAGTTCTCAAAGACCAATCAAGAACATTGTTTGGGGCCAAAAAGTTGCAGGAAAGGAGACAGATTCCTGTCTTACTGCTACCTACTTCTTCGCTACAAAATATTCTCTCTTGGTTACTCCATGTTGGATTTAGCAGGATTGCTACGGCTTCCTTTCTTTCCTTCTGCCTGGCTTCTTGTATTTAGTTACTCCATCAACTCTACTTTGGTCTTATATGGCTTCTGGTTCATCCCTTAAGATCTCACCTTGTACCATGTCATCTTTCTCCAAGAGGAATCTTTCTCTTGGGCTCTATTAACTACAGAGTTAGCAGTTGAGCTGTTGTCTGTTTCTTCTAGTTGAGTTGTTGTCTCTTTCCTCTTCACTGAGGGTTTCTCTCCCTGTCCACTGCTCCCTAGCCCCCCAACATGGTAGGGATTTGTAATGAACAGGAATTTTAGGAATTTGATCCTGCCAACCTGGTCTCTGATTGAGTGAATTGGGGAGGTGTCCTCCCTTGAGATTTTCCAGGATTTATTCACCAATTCATTTCCCTCCACTCCTCCAAAATATCTATTTCTGATCATCTTTTTCCTTCATCCTTTCAAAGGGAAAAGTTGAAGGATGCTGCCTGACCTAAGGCTTATCCTTCATCTCTCAAGGTGTCATAGACATTTCACTTTCTATGGAATACTGTTCTTTTAATATCCCGCTAATACTATGAGGACATCTTTGAATATCAAGGACAATGGCCTGTGTGTGTAGTTCCCTTGGTTTCTCTCTTTATATGGAAATGTTTGTCTGTCTTTACATACACATAGGTCATGACTACCAAGAGTGTCTCTTTCTGTCTCTCCCTCTGTTTCTGTCTTTGACTTTGTAGCTCTCTGTTTCTGTCTCTCCAAACAGCAGATCATATTTTACAGCCAAACATTTGCTGTTCCCAGGCCTTTGTATATCATAGACAAGTTTTAAAAATCACCTTCCACTACACTGGAAAATTATACTTGTGGTTTTAGCTGTCTGTCAGAGGTTTTGAACCTTGGCTCTAAGAAACATTACTTGACTTATCACAAAGCAAATGCCTATAAAATTTCTGTCATGAACAGCACACTCATTTATAAAAATAGACAATAAGCACATACAATTGGAGGTTATCAAGATATACCTGAAATGTGATTTGGGACACTTTGAAACAATATGGTATCCAATATAGATAACTGAATAAGCACATCTTTCATATCTTTTTTAAAGCTGCTGTTTATATTTAATTTTATTAAAATAAAATTTAATGACACCTTTGTTTTATGTCACCTACATTTCCCTTTCTATTCCATCCCTCTTTCCAACCTTTGTAAAGTGCAGTAAAACTAACCAATGTATTGGGGGAAAAAATCTGACAATTTAAGCAGTGTTCCATAGCTATAGTTCCCCAACTCTGCAAAGAAGTGGAGGCCGGTACCTCCTCATAATTCTTCTTTGTGGTCAAATGGGTCACTGTAATTTCACAGCATTCAGTTTAGATTGTCTTCTTGTTCTTTCCATTTACATGCTAGTAGTCATCATTGTGAAATCACTGTGACTTACCAATATATTTCATTGAAATTTGTTCTATGGGTTGAAGTTACTACATGAACTCATGGAGATATTCAGTTGACAAGCCTGCTAATTGCAATGTGAGGGCATTCACTATTTAGAACACTTAGAGGTAACCTATATCAGCTCAGCTCTAGTGAAGAGCAGGTCCTCACTGGTTTGAGGGGAGATAGAGGCAGTCTTGATCAGAATCAGAGATAAGCCAGCTGGAGTACTAGAGTAGGAGAAGAATGGTGTCAGAGGATTCCATAACAAGACTGTGTTGGGAAGCTCCTCCCATGCTGCTTTTAAACTAATTGAGTTTAGGTCTGTTCAAGAACAACGAAAGAGGATTTCATCAACCCAAGTCCTTATGACTGGAGGCCATGACGTTGCCATCTGTTGAATGTCTGGTGTGTTCTCTACTCTATCCACACTGTTTGTGAGAGTCTAAGTCTGCAGCTTTCCTCACCTTGCCCTTCTCCTTTGCTGGTTCACTCTGATTTCCTTTCCTGTTGGAATGGTACCCAAGGTTTGCATCTACTTGGGGCTGCCATTACATCCCCTTTTGGGGATCTCATATTGTGTCCTGAGGTGGGGGAGCAATGAAACCTATTGGACTCAAGAACCCCAAAGGCATTGAATACTCCTTCTCTACATTCCTCATTCCTCAGAGGCTAAAGAACTAATCTTAGAGATCTGATTATGGCTTTACCACTAACTAGCAGTGTGACTGGGAGTGAGTCAGTCAATATTTCTGGTTTCAATTTCATTATTTATAAAATGGAGGTGATATTACCTCCCCTCCTTCCCTCAGAGGCATGACACTGATTAAATGAGGTAGGGCTTTTTAAAAGATTAAGGACTGTCTAAAGGCAAGGGATTATTTTTACCTCCCATGACATCCGTCGATAATGATGATAACACTCCATTTTCCCTCCAAACTGAGTCAAAAAAAGATCTTTGGGCCCCAGGAGAAAGGTGGTAGAGCAAGAAGGAGTTTTCAACCTTTGGCTTTCTTGCTGGGTCCTGGGCCCAGAATGATGGTCTTTACTAACTTCTGCCCCCATACATCATAGGAGCGAATCTGCCTTTGAAAAAGCAAATGTGGACGTGTTCCGTGTCAGAACCAACAATGTTGGTGCCATCTACAAAATCAGGTGAGGCTCCTTTCCTTGTCTATTGACTCCCTACTATCTCCAAAATCAAATGCATATTCCTTCATTTGGCTTTTAAAATCCTTTACTACCTAGCCTGAGCTACCTTTCCACTGTACATGACTCCCTTTACTTCCTTCATGTAGAGTCCAGCTAAATAGGTTTTCACTCTGTTCCTTATACATCATGGTCTAGCTTCTGTCTCTGTACCTTTGCACTAACCATTCCTACTGCCTGGAAGGTGCTCTTTCCTCAGAGAATTCCTCTTTGCCATCAGGACTCAGTTCCAACTCTTCCTTCCGTATGAAGCCTTTGCCTGACCCCCTCTCCAAGCTACTAGTGCCTTCCCTCCCAAAAGTACACTGTATTTTTTAAAAAATTCAATCTTTATAAATTACATGGTATCTCTCCTGTGGAATGTCCCTTGAAGTCACAGACTTTTTCAAAGAACTTCTCTTTTTTCCCTCCATGACTTAGCAAAGCAAGCCCTTAATAAACATTTGGTGATCACTTGATTGATAGGTTGACTTAGTAAGTATAGGGGAAAATTGACCTCAGAGCTTCTGTCAAAACTGAGTAAATCTCAAGTAGAACTGGAATTCTGGGTTCTTCTATGGCAATCTTTAGCAGGAGAACTTTCCCTCAACTTTTCTCTGGGGTGTGGGTAAACTGAACAAGGAGAGTAGAAAGTGCTGTCCAGCCTGATGGTCAGAGAAGAATCCATAGAGATTTAAGTTTAAATGTCTTTGTTAGAGAGTTCTCCAGGACAGGCACACAGACTAGGACTGTGGAAGAAAACTGAGTGGTTTAATCCCCATGGTGATCACAGGATCACAAGGATTTAGGGCTGAAAGGGACTCCAGGTATTGTCTACAGGGATGGGGAGCCTATGGCCTCAAGGCCACACCTGGTCCTCTAAGTGTGGCCCTTTGAATCCAAACTTCGTGGAACAAATCACCTTAATGAGACTTGTTCTGTAAAACTTGGACTTAGTCAAAAGGCTGTACCCAAGGACCTAGAAGGCCACATGTGGCCTCAAGGCCGCAGGTCCCCTTCCCCTGGTCTAGAACAAACTCCCTAATGTTATAGATAAGGAAACTAAAGGCCAGAGAGGAAAAGCTATTTGCCTAAAGTGAAGCTGAAATTCAAGGTTAGGTCTTCAGAATCCAAATAGAGTGGTGTTACACCACTACAACTCTGACCCCTGAATGGAGCTGGCCTTAATAGCTATGTTGTATGATTTGAAGGCAACCAGAAGTTAAACTGTCCAAAGTATATCTCCATGGTCTGAAAATATCAAGAGATTAATTTCCTTCACTTAGGGCATTCTCTTTTGTTAAATATAAATCTTTCCAGTAAAGTTGGCAGGAGGTATAAATCTGGAGGGTGAATGCCACTATAAGCTTTTATCAGTTATCCAGACCTGCCCCGTTCTGGTGCTACCCTTTTCTGATATTCTTCAATGGTTCTCAGTGGTTGGGCAGCTAAGTGGTACAGTGGAGTGTCAGGTCTGGAGTTAGGAAGATGAGTTCAAATCTGGCCACAGACACTAGCTGTGTGACCGTGGGCAAGTCACTTAACCCTGTTTGCCTCAGTTTCCTCATCTGTAAAATGAACTGCAGAAGGAAATGACAAAAGCTCCCGTGTCATTACCAAGAAAATCCCAAATGGGGTCATGAGGAGTCAAACAAAACTGAACAATTGTTCTCTCTCCCTCCCTCCTCCTTGTATTTACTACCTTTATCTACCTTCTCTATTGTCCAGTCTTTCATGCTCCTTGAGGGCAAAGACTATTTTTTGTCTCTGTGTCCTCAGGCCTTAGCATAATGTCTTACACATAATTAACAATTGTGGTATAGAGAAAAGAACCCTGGATTTGTAGTCTGAGGACCTGGTTTCCCAATCTGACATTACTACTTACTACTTAGTACAACTTACTTTCTGAGCCTCAGTTTTCTTATTTGTTTGTGAGAGGGTTGGGGATTCTAAGATCCTTTTCAGCTTTGAATCAATGATCCTAATGTTAGCTGAATCAAATTCAGTTGAATGCTTTCTGAAAGAAGAGTTCCACTGAGAGTAGCTTCCTGAACATAAGGAAACAACAACGAATTCTTTTGTTGGGAGAATGGTGAGGATGGTGTTATCTTTCCAGAATGGGGACACTCACTAGGGAGGGTAGGTTTGGGTGGGTTACTGTGGCAGGGGTCTTGAACAGCCAAGTCTCAGGGTCCCTGAAAAGGGGTGAAGGGGAAAAATGTAGAAACACTATAATTAAGGAGGGGAGGTACTTAAAAGAAAAGTGTTTGGGAGGAAGGCTCCCAACGACTGACTTCTATGACTTTTCAGTTTTGCAAAGCACTATGCTGGCAAGGCACCCCCCAAAAAAAGATGGAGTAGTCCCTGTCCTCAAGGAGCTTACAAACTACAGGGAGAATGTAGTAGGTGTGCAGATAAGTAAATCTCCTTCTGGGAATTCATAGTGAGGACATTGCCCATGACCTGGTTGAAATGTAAAAACCTAGCCAATAAAAGAAATGGTTGGGTCTGCTCTCCCCATTTGGCACTTACCCTAATTTGGGTTATTTGTTTCTACTCTAGAATTGAGCATGACAACACTGGACTGAGTGCCAGCTGGTTTTTGGACAGGGTCATCCTGACTGACATGAAGCGGCCCCACCTCAAGTACTATTTCAACTGCAGTAGTTGGTTAAGCAAAGTGGAGGGGGACCGCCAGTTGTGCCGGGACCTGTTGGCCAGCTTCACCCCTATGGATGTCCCGAGGTGTAAGTGTGGTTCTGGGAGTGGTCGTGGGTAATGATCAGCCTTGATCACTGGTCTCCATCAAGGTACCTTTGTTCTAACTGGTCTCCTCCTTCCCAACACTTTTCTTTACTTATAGGGATCCTACTTGTCCTTCAAGGCCAAAAATGTCTTGTTCACTTAGCCTTCACTAACGTTTTTTCACTTTCAGAAGTGTTGCCTGGCAGGTAGGGCAGCTAGGTGACACAGCAGATAAGAGTTCTGGGCCTGGAGTCAGGAAGACTCATTTCCTTGGGTTCAGATCTGACCTTTCTAGCTGTGTGACCATGGGCAATCCACTTAACCTATGAGCCTTAGTTTTTTCATCTGTCAAATGGGGACAATAATAATAAATAATAACAGTGTCTACCTATTGGGAGCATTATGAGAATGAAATGAAATTATATATGCACTCTGAAGAACAAATGAAATCATATAAGCATTTCCAAAGCCTTAAAGGGCTTTATAAACATGAACTGTAATTATTTTCTCTCAGCTCCTTAGAATAGCACTATGGCTAGGAGTTCTTCACTTTGGTGTGTGTGTGTGTGTGTGTGTGTGTGTGTGTGTGTGTGTGTGTGATGGGTACCTTTGGTAGTTGGGTGAAGCTATGGACCCCTTCTCAGACTCGTGTTTTTAAATGTATAAAATAAAATATATAGGATTACAAAGGAAGCCAATTTCACTGATATATATGTATACCCATATATAACACATACAAACATATAGACACACGTAAACATATATGTATATATATACATATATATATATTTTAAATTCAGGGACCTCATGTTAAGAAATCCAGATTTAGAGTTTGTATGGTCATCTGAAAAGTATGGCTTGTCCTTCCTTCCCTGCCCACTCCCCACTTCACACTTTGAACAGTCAAAATGTAAGGTAGGCTTATTAGCATCCTGTATAAGCACAGTGCACAGTCATGTCCTTTGGTACAGTTCTGTCACATTTACTTAATCTCTCTGAGCTTCAGTTTCCTCATCTGCAAAATGGGGACAACGTTGCCATAGAGAAAATACATTGGCATTTTAAAAAGTTCTATGCATGTGAGTTATTTCTACAGTTGTATCTAAATCACAAATCAATACCGAGAAATGGACAGTGTATAGAAAATCAAATTTACAAGATAGAAAAAGTCAAACAAAGATTTCTTCATGTTATGGAAGAGTTCTTGGATTGAGGGGCCCAGCATTGGAACTCAGCTCCGCTATTTCCTATCTGCGTGACCTTGGATAAGCCATGTGGTTGAACCTCTTCTCCTCAACAATAAAGAGACTGGATTGCAGGTCTCCAGTGCCTTCTAGGTCTATGACTCTGATCTGATTTTGGGGACTATTTCATAATATCATTCTCTTATGTTAGTCATGCCTGTAAGTTTTGTCTCTGCAGCTACAGCATAAGCTCCCACGGGCAAGTCCTTGGCTTCGTCCACAACCTTCACAGTATCCTGTATGATGCTAGTACATAGTTGAGAATAAAAAAAGAATCATAGAATTAAAAACCAAACGAAACAACAACGGTTAGAGCTAGAAGGCACCTAAAAGACAATTTAATCTAACTACTACTGAAATCATGAGTCCTTGACTAAAATCATCCATGACAATTAAGTATCCAGCCTGTGCCTGAGCACCCACAGTAATGAGGCGCTCACTCGTTATAGAAACAACCACGGAACCATCTTTTAGATGGTTCTAATTGTTAGGGGGCTTTTCTGCACATTGGACTGAGGCACACCTGTCCATAACATCCACACATTGTTCCTGATTCTGCCCTTTTGGGCCACATAGAACAAATCTCTTTATTTTTCTGTATGGGAACCTTAAAACACCTGGAAGTAGTGAGTGGCTCTCGTCACAAGTCTTCTCTTCTTCAGGACGAACCTTTAGTTGTTTCTTGCACAAGTTCTTTTCCAGATCTCAGTAATCTTGGTTGCACTCTTGCCAAAGCAGTTTGGTTTTCCTGTGTATCATATTTTGACTTTTATGACACTGATTACTTTTTTGTGCTTTCTATAACATTGTTTTCTATTCTCATTTCATAGTTGGGGTATCTTGAAGGAGAGAGAAGCCAAGTGATATTTCCAAGGTCATACACCAAGATGGTGGAAAAAATGTAGTTATAAATGGCATCTTCTTAAGCCCACCTTAGTAATCATTCTGTAATAGCCCTGATACTTTCTCCCCATCTTTTTTGTTCTCCAAGCCATTTAATATTTCACTTTTTAACAGTGTGAAGCATAAGTAACATTAAAATGGTCATCTTTTATATTATAAGATTAAAAGTTCATTAGGGTTTGCATAATAAATCTCCACTCTCAACATTTCTGTAACATTTTATATTCTAAGCAACACTCTTGTCCACAAATTGAATTAATTATGTAAGAACAGCAGGCATGAAGATGGTAAAAATATTAGCAGAATCCATTTGCAGAGGCTAATTGCTACAAATGTATATTATTATTATTAATAGCTAGCATTCATATAATGCCTATGTGCTGAGCACTCTAAGTCCTTTACAAATATGATTTCATTTGATCCTCACAACAGTTGTGGGAGGTAAGTGTTACTATCATTCTTATTTCATAGTTGAAGAAATAGAGGCTAAGTGACTCACCCACAGAGTCTTTGTTACCTTCTGGTAAACCCTTATGCGTAAAAGGTTTCAGATGCTTCACTGCTGGTTTGAAATTGTTACTGTTTGTCCTTTTAAAGGATGAAGAGGACCATGATATCAGGAAGGTGATGTCATGGCTTGTAAGTGAATTAAAACCCATTTATTCATAAAAATACGATTCACTTTTAAAATTCCATGACTTTACATTTTCAAAAAATTTATGCAAGTATGTGTATACCGCACAATTTGTTCTTTCCTTAAAAGTGGTTCCCCCATGTTTTACAAGGTTAATTCCTCTTATTTACTTCTTATGTTGGCCAATTGCTTACACAGATAGCATTATCACAAGCAATGTCCATATAGTGGGCTGTGGGTCTATTTGCCCCCATTAGGGCCATTGTGAAACAAAATTGTGAAGCTGGCAAACTTTGCCTTTCATGTGTCTCATCTCACCTCCTTTTCTGTGAACTTGTTCTGCCTTTCAGCACCTATCCCCCTCTCCCAACTGAGGTCTCCAAGAGCCCTTGCTGCCTCATCTGTTTTTGTCAAAATAAAAGCATCTGACAGCTTATATGAGAGTGTGAATAGGTTCAGGGTGATTCCACTCCCAAAGGCACCCTGCATTTTAAAAGAGGTGTCCTGGAGAGAGCAATGCCCTAACCTAAAGGAATGAAGTTATTGGGAGGATGTAATAAATGTCTTGTTAAATGATAAAACTGTAAAATTATGGAAAATAAATGAATGGGATAATAGAGCAGAAGGTTATAACTTGAACTATGAGGATAGAAGACTTCAAGATCAATTTAAAATTACCAAACTAATTGGGGCTACATTTCCTTATTAACTATTTTCTGTAATTATGTTTACCTTTAAGTGTCAATATGGCAACTATTCCAGGAAAGAAGGGAAAGAAGGTGGATTCTTTAAACAAAAAGCTAGTGAACTTGTCTTCTGTTCTTGGCAGGATTCTAGTACATTTTTATTTGAAAATTTTCTTGATATCTTTAGTTTTTACATTATATTCATCTCCAAGTGTTTCCCTCTCTGCTTCTCTAGCAAGGGGTCCATCTCTTATTTCAAAGAACAATAAATAGACAGATAAATAAGTAAAACTAACATATTGGTCAAGGCTGACATATATACAATGTTCTGCACCCTCTTGTCTTTCACCCCGGCAAAGAATGTACATTTTTTATCACTTCTTCGGACCCAGATTTCTTCTTCTTTCTCTTCTTCATCTTCTCCTCCTCTTCCTCCTCCTCTTCCTCTTCCTCCTTCTCCTCTTCTTCCTCCTCTTCTTCCTCCTCCTGTTCCTCCTCCTCCTCCTCTTCATCCTCCTCCTCCTCCATCATCATCATCATCATAACAGCTAACATTTACATAGGATTTACTTTGTGCCAGGGACTACGCTAAGCACTTTACAATTATTGTCTTTCCTGACTCTCACAACAACTCTAATGGTAGGTGCTATCATTAACCCTAACTGATGATGAGAAAGCCAAGGCAAACAGAGATTTGTCCAGGGTCACACAGCTAGCAAGTTTCTGAGTTCAGATTCCAACTCAGGCCTTCCTGACTCCAGGCCTAGCACTCTGGCTGCTTCTTTTCAGACAGTTCTCAGCTCTTAGATCAGCAGAATGCTAAGGACACTTGGATGTCAGTAAAGGCATTTGACAAAGGTTCTCATGGCAAGATAATACTGAATCTAAGAAGGCTTTCAAGGTTCCTTCCATCCCTGAGATTTTTGCAGATAAAAGTATCCTAGGCACTGAAATAAGGAGGCCCACCCCAGTCACAATACTTAGGTTCCTCTTCATCTGCCTGCAAACATGCACGGATTGCCACATCCTTAAAAAGCCCTGACACTTTCCCTTGACCTCAAGCTGTCATCCTGTCTCTCCCTTTGCTTTTACTTGGAAACCAAAAAGAGGAGTCTTAGATCACTGGTTTCCTTTCCTCAGTCCCTATTTACTCAGTCCCCTGAAATCTGCCTTTTATTCCAAGCACTCTACTGAGACTGCTCTTTTCAAGTTCACCAGTGGCCCAGAATTGCCAAAGCCAGTGGTCTTTCCTTATCCTCCTTGACTTTTCTGCAGTGTTTGGCATTGCTAACTGCCTTGACCTCTGCAATATTCTCTTTTTTTGACTTCCATGATGCTACCCTGCTCTGGTTCTCCCCTCACCTATCTGACTAAGTCTTCTCCCTCCTTAGCTCTTTGCATCCTTTCATCCACTAGTATGGCTGTTGCTCTAGGCTCAATCTTTGCCTTCTTCACACTTTGTCCCTTTGTGATCTCATATACTCTCACGATGCTCTTCCTTTTTTTTTTAACATTCCTTGCTAATAAATGCCACACATGTATTTCCAACACTAACTTCCTCCCAGAGTTTCAGGACTGAATTGACAACTGTCTGCTAGATAACTCCATCTTAATGTCCCATCAGCATCTCAGACTCAGCATGTCCAGAGCTGAACACACTATTGCTTGTCCTAAGTCTGTACCTCCTTTTAACTCCCCCAGTTCTTTTGGTGACATTTACCATCTTCCCAATCGCTGAAACTTGAAACTCTAGAGTATTTCTGGACTCTCTAACCACCCTTCATCCTTTATCCATTCAGTTGTTAAGTTCTGCCCATTCTACCAGTGCAGTATCTTGCAAATTCATCTCTTCCTTTGTACTTTCACTGCAACGTCCTTAATTGATTATTTCATGAACTCTTGACTCGATTATTACAAGTATCTCTTTCCTGGTGTCCCTGCCTGTAGTGCAGAGGTTTTTCATCTGAGATTCATAGACCATTTAGATTTCAGAGGATCTGTGAACTTGAAAGGGAAAAATTACCTATTTATTTTCACTAACCTTTGGTTACTTTGTAATCTGATATATTTTATTGATTGTATTTTAAAAATATGATTCTAAAAAGGGATCTAGTAGACTTTGCCAGCCTGCCAAAGGGGTCCAAGACACATAAAAATGTTAAGAAACCTTGCTCTAGTGTTTCGTCTCCACTCCGTATTTCACATTGCCACCAGAGTAATCTTCCTATTGTGCTAGTCAGTCTGTACTCAAAAACCTTCAGTGGCTTACATTTGCCCAGCAATATTAACACGAATCTCTTAGCCTGACATTCAAGACCTTATAAGAGCTGGCTCCAATCTTTCCTATCTTAATTCATAGTAATTTGCTTTGCACATGGGACACTATAGCCAAATAGAACCATTCATTGCCCTATCCCACCTTCGTGCTTCTGCACATACAAATGACTTGGATTGACACAGTCAAGGTCTTCTACTATCTGACAGTAGATAGTACTTCAGTTTTCCTTTCTGACCTTATCTTGTGTCCCTCCCTTTTGTGTACTCTGTGTCCAGCCAAGCTGGACTGGCTTCTTTGTTTTCCAGCTGAGTCTTGTCTTTTCTTGCCTTAGTACCTTTGCATACTCATCTCTCAAACTCAGAAAGAATTTTCTACCCATCTTCATCAACTGGTAGTTTTTCCCACTTCCAAAGCTGAACCCACTTACCATGTTTGCCATGCAAACTTTCTCCTTGAATGTCACAGGTCACACTCTCTTTGAGCTCTCCTCTAAACTACATGCCATCCAGAAGTGTGCTGGAGACAGCATCTACTGGCAGAGCCAGTTGTTAAATTTTCAGTGTGAGCATTTACACCTTGGAAATCAGCAAAAGCTATGCATCTGGGTTTGATTTATTGCTTTGTTGTTTGTCTAGATTTAAAGTGATGAAAGGAATTTTAGGAACGCAGATCAAACTGAAAAGTGCGGTGTGGGTACTTTTCTTCTTTCCTCCCTTCCTTCCTCCCTTCCTCCCTTCCTCCCTTCCTTCCTCCCTTCCTTCCTTCCTCCCTCCCTCCCTTCCTTTCTCCCTTCCTCCCTCCTTTCCTTCCTTCCTTCCTTCCTTCCTTCCTTCCTTCCTTCCTTCCTTCCTTCCTTCCTTCCTTCCTTCCTTCCTTCCTTCCTTCCTTCCTTCCTTCCTCTCTGTCTCTGTCTCTCTTTTTCCTTTCTTTCTGAGATCTGGTTGTTAAATCTTTACCAGCATACCACTGTTGCAATCCTCCCTATCAGAGTGAAAGTTCTTTGTTATTGTTCGTATTTGTAGCCTCAGTACCCTTAGCACAGTGCTATTCATATATTAGGATACTAAGTTGTTAATAAATATTTTTTTGGTTTGAATCGAACTGAATTAAAACAAGTTGAGGTGAATTGAAGATTGCTAGCATATTTCTGTGAGTGAGACTGACCCTGGTTGTACCAAATTAAAAGAATCACAGAGGCCAGGTGCTTCCTAGCCAGGGCCTAAGAGGTGAAGGGAAACAGAAGGGAATCCTTCAGTTCCCTTGCTGCCCCCGCTTCCTCTCTCCCCCAGAGTACAAACATTGTGTTTGTTGACATCTCACAGTTACTCTCCACATGCCAGCTCTGTGAGGTCTGGGGCAGGGTTTTGCCAATAACAAATGAGGGAGGGAAGGCTATTGAGTTAATTATGTTCAGATGAGGCCAACGCACCTGGTGTTCACCCAGCCTGACCCTGAAGACAAAGTGATATGTGGTGTCTGTAACGTAAACCCCAAACAGTCTTTCACCTGGAAGTGAAAATTGAGAGTGTAGGTTCCCCTACAGGCCTCCAATGACAGAGAACTCTCACAGCTCTTCACCAAAGGCAAGGGCCGGCTTTCCCCTTGTACAGAGAAGGCAGTTTGCTTCTAAGTGAGATTTGAGAGGGAAGTAGGAAGGTCTTCCTGATCAAAAATCTCTGTCTTACTGGTCCCTAACATTTCACTATTAAAATTTTCATTTCTTCAGGTAAGTACCTGTTAGTTCCAGGTCTCACTTAAATGCCCCTGGAAAGGGTGACATATTAAGTCTTGGGATAAATGACTTGCCATTTTCTTCAGTTGTGAGACCCAAGGAAAGGAGAGAGTATTGAGCATCAGGGCAGGGAAAAGTTAGAGAAACATAAAAGAGTATATGAAAAATGCAGAAAAATGAGGTAAGGAGTATTAAATTTTATCAGATTTGTGTCTTCATTTTCCCCTATTTTTATTGGTACTTTTTGTTTTTACATCACATTCATCTCTGAATACACTCCCTCCCCTTCTCCTACTCACAGAGTCTTCTCTTGTAACTAAGATTAAGAAAAAGGAAAATTTAACAAAATCAGCCAACACATCAACTGTGTCTGATAAGTAAATGCAACATTCTATACTCGCAATCCCTCGTTTCTGCCATGAAAGGAGTGGGGTTTGTTTTCTCTAGTTTTCTCCAGTGCCTTGGTCATTATAATCATGGAACTTTCAGTTTCTTTGTGTTTTTCTTTCCATTTACACTGTTAAAGTCATTATATTCATCATTTTATGATCTCTGCTTACTTCAATCTGTGTAGGTTCATATACTGTATTCTCTGAATTCTTCATATTAACCATTTCTTGGGTGCAGGAATATTCTATTATATCCACACACTGAAATTTGTTCTGGGGGTGGGGAACCTGCAGCCCAGTCATACTTGAGGACCTTGAGGGCCACATGTGGCTTCAAGGCTGCAGGTTCCCCACCCCTGGTTAGACATTCCTCAATCAATGGACACCTACTTTGTTTCAGATTGTATTTTTCCTGTCCCCCCTCCACAAAATGATGTAATGAATATTTTGGTGTATTTGGGACTTTTCTTTCTGTTTTTGATCTCCCTGGGGTGTATAAACCTAGTAGTGAAGATCTCTGGATGAAAGGGCATGGCTATTTTTAATCACTTTCTCAATATAATTGCAAATTACTTTCCACAGTGGTTGGACCAATTCATACCTCCACTAACAGTGTTTCAGGGTGCCTTTTTCTACAGCCATTTTTTTTCATCTTTGTCAATTTTCTGGGTGTGAGGTGAAACCTCAGAGCTATTTTAATTTACACCCAAATTTACATAGTCAAGTTGAGATTTGCCATTATTCTAAACAGCTGGGAAAATCAAGCAGTCCAGGAGGCTGAAAGAAATCGGGCAGAAGGCCAATGGAAATATAGCCTCTCCTTATGCCTTGTGGTTCTTTTAATGTTTGACTTACTTGGGGATACATGCCTGAGAGTGGGAGAAGGGAAGGCTAAGGGGTTGGACCAGACAGATATCTCTGTTCTCTGAATCTGGGATCCCTATAGGATATAGGAAAAAGGAGAAGTAGAAGTCAGGAAGTATCTGCAGTAGTAATGAGCAGTGTGTGGGGTCAATGCAAAATATGGAAACTGAAGAGTAATGAGAATAGAAACAACAGTTGATTATACTTGTATGTAGCCCAGACCTGTGATGTTGTCAGTATACAGAGCATCCCTATGAGGAGATCCATTCTACCAATGCAGATCAGCAACTGCTTAGCAATTTATAGTGGAAGGGTCATAGATTTAAAGTTAAAAGGGACTTTAGAAGCCATGTAGTTCAACCCCGTCTCTTTATAGTTGGGGAAATGGAAGCCTTGAGAAATGTAGCATTCTGAAGGTCACACAGTTAGTAAGTAGCTGAAGCAGGAGTTGAATCCAAGTCTTTTGACTCAAAATCCATCATTCTATCAGATCTGATAGATCTAGGGTCACATTGCCAGCATGTGTCAGAGATGGAACTTGAACCCAGGTGGTTTTGACTTTTGTGGGTCTGGACTAAAAATATTTGAATGGCACCTGTCATATCCCTTATTTCATCTGATCCTCACAGCAACTATTCTTGTTTGACTGATGAGGAACCTGGGACCAAGGGAGATTGGAGTGCGCTTAGCCCCTTGTAGCATGTCAGGGATACAGCTGGGACGACAGCCTTGGTCTCCTGACTCTTTGTCTTTCCACTGCCCTGTATAGATGGGTCTTGCCTCATCTGTCTTAGACGCTCTGGCTATATTTCCCACCAGCTGTCAGAGGCCAAGAATGACACCTCATTACTTTTTTAGTACTTGAGGGGAATATCTAGAAGGAGTTGCCAAGAATGAAACTAGACACGACTTCCTGTCTGATCAAAATGGGGTGGCTGGACCAGTAATTAATGACATTTACATGTGACTCATAAACTTTTTACAGTTTTCCTGTGACTTAGTTTTCAGGGGGACTGTTAGAGTAGAAAAAAGTCACTTCCTGGCTGGCAGCTGCCAGCTGTGCTGGGGGAAGCCCACCCAAGTTGAGGTCAATGGTATTGAGATGGGTGAATGGGGGGGCAGTTAGGAGTTCTGTCCACTATTCTTGCCAACTTTCAAATATCTCTTGGGCATCAATAAGGTCAGATCCCCTCCAGTTGTTACTGGTTCTCTGCAGAGGGCTGATCCCTTAGGTATTTGGAGATGGGCCCTCAGCTGGCCACAGACTTAGCTTCCTATGGTGGTTTTGCATTGGTTTCCTTGATTACTCAAGATTAGTGGAGCTGCTTGGCCTCCTCTCATCTGCCCTTCCCTTCCTATTCCCCCTTGCCCACCCATCCCCACCCTCTCACCTAGAAAAGGAGTGGAAAAGTAGTATATGGTGTGGCAGCAACTATTTGGGATGAGAATTAAGTTCCTGGTCAGCAGTGACCCTTGTCCTTCCAGGATTCCATTGGGTCATGGGCTGGTTTCATCTGGCTGTTCTGAAGGTGGGAAGAGGTCCCTTAATACACTCCCATTTTCTCTTTTGGGGCAGCTAGATAGCATAGTAGATAAAGTGCCTAGCCTGGAGTCAGGAAGACTCATTTTGTGAGTTCAAATGTGATCTCAAACACTTAACTGGTTGCCCTGGGTAAGTCACTTAACCCTGTTTGCCTCAGTTTCCTTATCTGGAAAATGAACTGGAGAAATAAATGGCAAAATCACTCCAGTCTCTTTGCCAAGAAGACCCCAAAATGGGGTTACAAAGAGCTGAACATGACTGGAATGACTCAACATCAACTTTCTCTTTCAGGATTCTCTTTATTCTTTTCTACCCCATCTATCGCCTTCCTCACACCCCTCAGCATTCCAACTCTCATTCCTCCCTGGGATCCCATCTTGTATTCTACCCCAGCAGGATCCTACTGTCATTTGGTCCTGTGGTTGAGAAAGTAATCTGATAAAGTTAATTCCTAATAAGTGGTTATAAGGAAATAGAGAAAGAGGAAAAATCAGCCCCTGTAGCAGAACTTCCAGAAATTACTTCATCTGGACTTCTCCTAATGGGTGAGTGCTGGAGTTCTGTCTGAGAAGTAGAGCTTGCTCTCTCTTTAGCAGCCATCATTTCTGATCTCCATGGATGTGTGTGTATGTGTGTGTGTGTGTGTGTGTGTGTGTGTGTGTGTGTGTGTGTGTGTATGAAAAGAGAACTGGCTATGGGCTCAGAGGGTCTCAGTTCAAATCCTGCCTCTGACACCTACTACTGGCGCGACCAGTCTTTTAACCTCCCTGGGCCTCAATTTCTTTATATGTAAAAGGAAGAGGTTGGACTAGATGAACTTTTCTCAGATTTCTAGGATTATAATTTTGACCTTAGAAAAGGGTTGAGTTCATTAGAAAACATCTTTGCTGGGTGATTAGAGCAAAAGCAAAATAAAACAACATATAAAAGCTTATGACTGATGCAGTGGAAAGAGGCAGAGAGCTTGGGGTCGAAAGAGTTGGATTCATGTCTTAACTCAGATATATTACTCACACGAGACTGGACAATGCATTTATTCTGATGAAAATGGGGATGATATTTGCAACTATATATCTACCTCACAAGGAAAGCATTCAAAGCCAGATAGAAATGTGAGCCTTTAATGATGATATTATTGCCGTGTCATTTGTATCACTTACTCAAGCTTTGATTAGCACATAGCTCACCCTGATTCTTGATCCTAGGTCATGCTCGGGCCTCTGTGCAGCTCTCTTGGCACATTTCTACACATAAGTCACTAGCCCATGTGCATTCACTGTTTGTGTGAAACTCCCTTGCTAGTGGTGTAGAATACTGAATTCAGAATCAGAAGTCTGGATTCAAATTTTGGCTCTGCCGCTTCCCAGCTGTAGGATCAGAAATAATTTACTTAACCTTTCTGAGCTTCCTTTCCCTCATTTGCACAGAGGACAAGACAGAGGATTTCTAAGGTCCTTTCCGACAAAAACATTCCTAGTTACCCCACTTCTTTTTAACTAGTATCTGAGCCCATTCTAGACCCTTTCCAGGTGACTGCTACTAAGTGCTGGATTTTCACTTTAACAACTATTACTTAGGACCAATGACATTTGATTTATGTTTTTAAAATTCTCACTGTTTCATTTCTCATCAAGTTTCAACTTTTGCCTTGAGGGCGCTTCAGTCACTGGGAAAACTGAAATAATACATGTGCCCTGAGACCAATGATTCTTCTTACCTCCTCCTCCTCCGTCTCCTCCTCCTTCTCCTCCTTCTCCTCCTCCTCCTTCTTCCTCTTTTTCTTCTATCTCTCTCTTCCACTCTTAAATTTTTTCTTATTCTCGCTCTCGTCCTGCCTCCCTGCCTCTGCATGGTTCTTTATTTATATTTATCATTTTGCTGACTTTCTTTCCCTCAACCATAGGCACTCGTATCCATTTTCTACAAGTTTAATCGATGCTCATCAGTTTTATATCACAATTATTGTCCAATATATCCTCCCTTTCCATTGAATCCTTCCTTGCTATCAAGGGAAACAGACAAAACTAACTAGCAGAGTAATAGTGTCTGAAGTACTTTTCTCTTGCAGTCATGTAGCTTTTTACCAAGAGGAGTAAACTGTGTTTGATTATTTGTCCTCCACTGGACCAAGATTGGTTATTGCAACTCATCTAAGGTCAGCTGCCATTTGGTGTTGTTTTCATTCACATTATTGTAGGCATTGTATAGATTGTTCTCCTGACTGTGCTTTTTTTCACTTTGCATCAGTTTATGGAAATCTTCCCATGATCTCTCTGCATTGCTAATATTAACATTCCATTCCATTCTGTTCATATACTATACTTTGTTTAACCATTCAACAATAAGACCAATGATATCTCACCTCTTTCTTTCCTGGTTGCAATCAGCTCCACCAATCTTCCTATATCATTAAGTTGGTGCCTGTCTCCATAAGAATCACAGATTTCAGAAATGGAAGAAAATTTTCAGGTCATCAGGTCCAACCTGGACCTGAATTAGAATCCCATCTACAACATACCATGCAATCATCCAGCCTTTCCTTAAAGATGTCCAGGGAGGAGAAATCCACTCCCCCTTGAGAAAGCCCATCACACATTGGGATAACCCAAATTGTTAGGACATTTTCGAACCTAAATCTGCATCTTCACAAGCTTCATTTATTCTTCTTCTTTCTGTCTTCTGAGATGAAATGGACCATGGCTAATCCTTTTCCCACATGACAACACTTGGAATACTTGAATACAGTCATTATATTCCCTTTAGGTTTTCTCTTTTCTAAGCTAAATATGCTTAGGTCTTTTAGCCAGCCCACAGATAAGAGGTCTTTTGTTGATTTGGTCACTCTCTTCAGCAAACTCGCCAGCCTATTAGTGTCCTTCCTTGAATATGGCATCCAGGTTTAAATACAGTACCCCAGATGTGACTTGGACAAAATATTTCAGGGTTCTCCTCTTGCTAGACCTGGATAAGGATTTTTTTAAAAGAATTATATATTTTTAGTTTTCAATATTCATTTCCACAAAATTTTGAGTTCCAAATTTTCTCCCCATCTCTCCCCTCCTCATCCCAAGATGGCATGCATTTTGATTACCCCCTCCCCCAGTATGCCCTCCCTTTTATCATACTCCCCTCTTATTCCCCCTCTCCTTTACTTTCTTGAAGGGCAAGATAGGTTTCCATACTCCATTGCCTGTATAGATTATTTTCCAGATGCATGTAATAAACAATTATTTTAACATTTGTTTTTAAAGCTTTGAGTTCCAAATTCTCTCCCTTCTTCCCTTCCCACTCACCCTCATTGAGAAGGCAAGTAATTCAACATAGGTTTTATATATATATATATATATATATATATATATATATATATATATATATATATATAGTTATTCAAAACACTTCCATAATAGTCATGATGTAAAAGACTAACTATATTTTCCTTCGTCAAATCCCATCCCCCAATTATTTTATTTTCTCCTTTGACCTTGCCCCTTTTCAAAAGTATTTGCTTCTGACTAACCCCTCCCCCAATCTTCCCTCATTTCTGTCATTGCCCCTTTTTATCCCTTTCCCCCCAACTTTCCTGTAGGGTTAGATACACAATTGAGTATATATGCTATTCCCTCCTTAAGCCAAATCTAATGAGAGAAAGGTTTACTCATTCCCTGTCACCTCCCTCCTCTTCACCTCCACTGTAACACCTTTTTCTTGCCTCTTTTATGTGAGATAATGTAGCTTATTCTCTCTCTCCCTTTTTCCTTCTCCAAATATATTCCTCTCTCACACCTTAATTTTATTTTTAGATATCATCCTTTCATATTCAACTCACCCTGTGCCATCTATCTATCTATCTATCTATCTATCTATCTATCTATCTATCTATCTATCTATCTATCTAATTTTTCTATCTACCTATTTCCTTCAACTATTCTAATATTGAGAAAGATCTCATGAGTTACAAATATCATCTTTCCATGTAGGAATGTAAACAGTTCAATTTTAACAAGTCTCTTATGATTTCTCTTTCCTGTTTACCTTCTCATGCTTCTCTTGATTCTTGTATTTGAAAGTCAGATTTTCTATTCAGCTCTGGTCTTTTCATCAAGAATACTTGAATGTCCTCTATTTCATTGAATGCCATTTTTTCCCCTGAAGGATTATACTCAGTTTTGATGGGTAGGTGATTCTTAGTTTTAATCCTAACTTCTCTGACCTTCAGAATATCATATTCCAAGCCCTTCAATCCCTCAATATAGTAGCTACTAGATCTTGTGTTATCCTGATTGTATTTCCACAATACTCAAATTGTTTCTTTCTGACTGCTTGCAACATTTTCTCCTTGACCTGGGAACTCTGGAATTTGGCATTTTTGGAATTTGGAGTTTTTCTTTTTGGATCTCTTTCAGGAGGTGATCTGTGGATTCTTTCAATATTTATTTTGCTTTCTGATTCTAGAATGTCAGGTCAGTTTTCCTTGATAATTTCTTGAAAGATGATATCTAGGTTCTTTTTTTTGATCATGGCTTTTAGGTAGTCCAATAATTTTTAAATTATCTCTCCCAGATCTATTTTCCAGGTCAGTTGTTTTTCCAATGAGATATTTCATATTGTCTGTTATTTTTTCATTCTTTTGGTTTTGTTTTAAAATTTCTTGATTTCACTTCCATTTGCTCCATTCTAATTTTGAACGAGTTATTTTCTTCAGCATGCTTTTGGACTTTCTTTTTCATTTGTTCAGTTCTGCTTTTTAAGGCATTCTTCTCCTCATTGGCTTTTTGGACTTCCTTTGCCATTTGGGTTAGTCCATTTTAAAAGGTGTTATTTTCTTCAGTATTTTCTTGAGTCTCCTTTAGCAAGCTATTGACTCATTTTTCATTATTTTCTTGTGTCTCATTTCTCTTCCCAATTTTTCCTCTATTTCTCTCACTTGATTTTCAAAATCCTTTTTGATCTCTTCCATGGCCTGTGACCAATTCACATTTTTCTTGGAGGCTTTGCATGCAAGAGCTTTGACTTTGTTGTCTTCTTCTGGTTGTATGTTTTGATCTTTGTCACCAAAGTAAGATTCTATAGTCTGAGTTTTTTTTTTTTGTTTTTTTTTTTTACCATGTTTACTCATCTTCCCAGCCAGATACCTGACTTTCTAACTCTTTTTCAAGGTAGGACTCTGCTTCCAGTGGGGTTGGGGATAGGTGTACTGTCCCAGGCTTCAGAGATTTTGTATCAGCTGCTTGATCCCCCACTGTCTGTGGGCCCAGAGCTCCAGAAGCAGCCTCTGTTCCTGCTGCTGCCACTACCACCAGCTGCTACTACCATCCCCACCATCCTGGGGCTGAAGCTGACCTGATCAGACCTCCAGCTCCTTTATCACCCAGGTCTACAGAGTTTTCCCACTGATATTTTTGGTGTATTAGGGTTGAGAAGTCTGAAAACTGCCACAGCTTCCAATGAATTAGTTCCCTAAGGCCTCCTCTGGCCTGTCTGTGCCTGTGTGATCCATGCTGAACTGAACTCTACTCCCTACCCAGTGCAACAGACCCTTTCTGTTGAATTTCCAGGTTGTCTTAGTCTGGAGATGTTTCACTCTGTCATTTTGTGAGTTCTGTAGCTCTAGAATTTGTTTAGAGTCATTTTTATAGGTATTTGGAGGGCTTTGGGGGACAAGGCGTCTCCTACTGTAGGCTAGGATTGCATTGGCTTTTGGGAGCCCCACATCACACTGCTGATTTATGCTTAGTTGCCAGTCCACCAATGTCCTAAAGTCTTTCTCACATGAGGTACTGCTTAATCATACTTTCATTACCTTATACTTGTGATGGTGATTTTTGTAACTCAAATGTATGACTTTATCCTTTAAATTTCAGATTATTAGATGTGATCCAATGTTCTGGCTTGTTGAGGTTTTCAATAGAATGTAAAGTATTTGAAGGTAGTGACTGTTTTATTCTTGTCTTGAACCTGCCTTGAAGCCTGCCATATATTAGGCACTTAATAATTATTTGTTGAATGAATGAATCCTGATTCTATCCTCTAATTGCAAATATGATAAGCATATTATTTATGCCTTTATCTAAATTTCTTATTTAAAAAAAGATCAAGAGTCAAGGGCAGCTGAGGGTACAGTAGATAGAATCCTGGGACTGGAGTCAAGAAGATTCATCTTAGTGGGTTCAAATCCAGCCTCAGATACTTACTAGCTATGTGACCCTTGGCAAGTCACTTAAACCTGTTTGCCTCAGTTTCCTCATCTGTAAAATGATCTGGAAAAAGAAATATCAAATCACTCCTTTATCTTTGCCAAGAAAACCCTAAGTGGGGTCATGAAGAGTCAGGCACAACTCAATAATGAAAATGATACTAGCCAACATTTTTCCATCTTGACTGCAGGGATAATACCATGAGAACCTTTAAAAAGTGATTTTCCTGAGTTTGAGGTAGATTATGTCTATAAATTTCCCCTGATCTCCCAGTATAATAAACCTGACAAAAAGGAAATGATCTTAGTCTGGTGTTTCCTGTTCTTAATGAGACCATTCTGCTGGTTCTTTGTGATCATTGCTCCATTTTCTTGATACTTTCTGTTCAGGCCTTCAATCATATGTTCTAGAATTTGTAAGGAATTGAAGTCAGTCTTAGCTCCTTTCAAAAAATCCACTTTGCAATTTTATAAATGTTACAAGTACTTTAGTCATATGCTATTGATAATATATAATCTTGTTTCACAGGCTGTTGTGCTTTACTGGCTATTATTGTCACATGGTGTGACCCCTCCCAAGGGAACAGCTCTGATGGTCCCTTGTTTCTTTTCCAGTCTTCTCATACTTTATGCCCCGTCATGCACTCTATGATCCATATGGCCTCTTTATTGTTCCTAGTGCAGCATTTCATCTCCTGATTTTGCCTTTGTACTGGCTGCCTACATGCTTAGAATGCTCTCCTCCTCACTTTTAGTTTCCTTCATGATTTGAAAATCATATATTCTACAGGAGGTCTTTCTTGGTCTCTTCCCTTTTGGACTGCCTTCCATCTACTTGGTATATATCTTGATGCAGTTGTTATTTACATGTTGTCTCTCCAATTGGAATGTGAGTTCTTTGAGGGTAGGGAAAATATATTTGCCTTTCTTTGTATCCCAAGCACTTAACGCAGTACCTGGCACATAGTAAGTACTTAATAAGTGATTATTGACTGACCAGTCCTAAGATCACTACTTTGTATATGTCCCCTTTAAAATGTGACATCAAGAATTGAAAATGAACATACAACAGAGGTGGTCTATATATATGCCAGATGTGACCTCACAGAGTGACATGGTGTTATCACTGCCCTGCTTTTGGAATCTCTACTTGGACAGCCATATTTCCAAAATGGAGTTCAACATTTTAGAATTCTCTTAAACCTCCTTTCTCTCATATCTTCCCTCATATCTTCACCTCCTTTTCTCAGTCATCTAGGCTTAAAATCTCTCTCTTCTCTTTCCTACTCTCTCTCTTATTCTTTCAGTTGCTAAGTCACATCAGTTCTACCTGGGCAGCATCTATCAAAGTCCTCCCCTCATTTCCATGATGATTGGTGCCATCCCCATTTGGGTTGGCATTGCCCACCTAGCCTCTAGCACCAGTCAGTCTTCCAATGGGTCTCCTTGCCAAGTCTATCTCTCTGTACTCAAATGTATCTTACACAGTGCTGCCAGAGTAATCTGCCTAATGCATAATTCTCATCTTGTCATTCTTCTTCTCAAAACCTTTCAGTGATTCTTCCATTATGTGCAAAACTTTCAGTCCAGCATTCTGGGCCTTCCATAGTCTGGCTTTGATCTATCCCCTTCACCTACTCCATTATCTTGCCAAACTGGATTACTCTTAGTCCTCCAAACTGTCTACTATCTTGTCTCCATGTCTTTTCTCATCAATTTATATGGCCCATACAAAACAGACATTGTCATGTTAAAGATTTTAATTTTGCCTGGAATGCACTCTGCCCATCACTGTGGCAATCCTTCAAGGCCTAGCTGGATGCCTTCCTTTCACAGAGCACCTAACAGTGCTTTGCATTTGGTGGTTTCAGACTTGTGATACCATCAGTATGGAAAACTCCTCGTGTGGAAATGTCTTCATCAGTTCAGATCAACAATTCATCTGTAAATTACAGTCTTAGAGATTTATTTGGCACAAAAAGAGATTAAGTGACTTGCCCACGGTCACATAGCTGGCAAGAGGCAAAATTTGTACTCAGGTCTTCTCGACCCCAAAGTCTGACCTCTATTCACTAATCTACTACTGCCTCTAGCAGATACTTAATCATCTAAAAAAGTGGAAATGAATATTAATGGAGACCACAATTGTATTTGTTTTTTTTTAAAAAACATCCTTGTTACCTGCTAACACATTGTGATTGTATTCAAGTACTTAGATCTTTTTTCTTTTTCACATAAATGGCTATCTTTTAATATCTTGCTTATCCTAGTATAATTATTTTTTATATAGAACTTTACAATAATTCCTATTTAATTTTATTGTTTTTTGCTAGTTGTTTTGGTCTATAGAGAACTTTTTGGACCCTTATTCTGTTACACATCATATTTTCTATTCCTCTCACCTTTTTCCATCTCCAAATTCAATAAGGATACATTGTAAGTCATCATGGAAATTGTGGATAAAATAATAGACTAGGACTGGACCAAACTGCCTACTATGCTATTATAAACCTGGTTTGACACTAAACTATTAATAAACAGTTACCTGGTCCTCTTTTCTGTGTTTTGTCCTCAAGGATATTGGAAGAGATCCTGACAAATACTTTCCTGAAATTCACATAGAATGTATCAGGATTTGTAATTGTAAAGCATTCTATAAATGGCAATTGCTGTTAAGTCTATATGTCGATCAGATGACAAGGATTTATTAAGTGCCTATCATGTTTCTAGAGACAGCGAGGTTGCACAGTAGATAGAGATCTGAACCTGAAGTAAGGAAGACCTGAGTTCAAATCTGACCTCAGACACTTACTGGCTGTGTGACCCTGGTCAAGTCACTTAATCCTATTTGCCTCAATTTCCTCATGTGTAAAATGAGCTGGAGAAGGAATGTCAAATTACTACAGTATCTTTGCCAAGAACACACCATGGACAGTATTGGTGTGTACTCTATGGGATCATGAAGAGCTGGACACAACTGAATGACTGAACAACGGAGCACGTACTTAGACCTGTAAACTTTCAAGTGCTTTACACATGCTCCAGTCAGCTGTGCCCCTCTCCTCCCCCCCTTTTGTGTGTGTGTGTGTGTGTCTCTCTCTCTCTCTGTCTCTGTCTCTCTCTGTCTCCCCATATGGTTAAAGAAGTCCTTCTAATTATATTGACTAGTTTCCTAAGAGTGCTCTTATAGGAATATTTCTCTCTCTTATATTTATCCTTGATTACCTGTACTGTCTTTCATCTTCATACAATCTCTTTTAAAATCTGTGTTCATTAAAGTCTCCCTACATAGTCACATCAATCTTCTTAGAAACTTCTCACTTTTGTTCTTTATTGGGTTCTTCTCCAATTGCATCACTAAAATTTTGTTATTGAGAAACTCTTTTTCTTCTTGAACTGACTTCCCTTTAAGCATCTTTCTCAGTTAATGGAAAAAAATGCTTTTCTTTCAGAGTTTTGCTATCCTGAATGCATGAAGGTGTTGAGGTTTAGAGTTGGGGAGAGTAAGGTTCAGGTGTGAAAGAATTCACTTAGAGACCTGCTCTGTGAAAGATTTCCCAATTGGGAACTTTATTATTGTGTAAGCAAACACAATTTCTTTAGCAAGAAAGCTAAGTGAGACCCTGATGTTTGGGGGAGTTACACTTATGTATAGATTTCAAAATGATGATATAGTTTTAGTTTTTATGGAGGTTAAAGATTAAAGACAGGATAAGATGAGAGAGACAAAGGGAATTCTTTATGGTCTAAGGATTTAAGGACAGGGCAGGAAGACACAGGTTAAAAACTAAAGGACAGGGGGAACACAGGATAAGGGACACAAAACAATTTTTTGGTAAAAGTTCAAGATACAGGGAAAGGACTTCAGGATACCTTCAAGTTACAGAATAAGCTACAGGGCTTCACAATGTATTGGAAAATCAACCCATAATATCATTTTTAACCCATAGGCCACTGTATCCACATCAGAAGTCTGGGACAACTGCTGGTGGGGTATGTGTGTTAATTAAAGGGTTGAAGTTCTAGTTTTTCCACTTACTAGCTGTCTGCCCTTGGGAGGGATTGGGGTGAACTGGAGGAGTTTTCATTTTCTCATCTGTGAAATGAGAGGATTGGGCAAGATAAATTCTAAAGTCCCTCCCAGGTTAAATATTCAATGATTCTTTCGAAAACTGTAACCACCACCAATACAAGATGGCATCATCGCTCTTTCCCAAGACTCTTTGCACTTCACTATTCCTTCTTATTGGTCACAATGGGGTCCAGAATAGAAGTTCCTTTGTTTGTTTCTTTTAGCTTCTGAAGAATGATGTTGTCAGCAAAGCAAGTCAAGAAGCTGTCTCTGCCTTTTGTCTATATATACCTCTGGCATATATCTTGATAGTAGAAAGAGCCCATTGTAACAATCTTGCTTCTGTGCCAGGTTGGTAGTCAGTATCCAGAACATTATTGACTACTTCCAACTTGCTGGACAGTCTTAGTATGGACAAGAGTACTATGGAGTAGAGCAGGGCCCGCTAAGTCCTCAAGTATGGCCCCAAGCTTCAAAGTTTTGATTCATTCTGAGGGCCATACTTGAGGACCTAGAGGTCCATATGTGGCCTCAAGGCCACAGGTTCCCCACCCCTGCTACAGAGTATGTATGTAAATAGTACTTAACATCAAACCCTAATGATATTACTTCTTTTTCTTCTTTTTTTTTATCCTTGCTGGATGTTTTCTCCCCTGCATACCTGTTCAGGGCTATAAATTTTCACAGTTATATGTCTTTTTTGCCAGGTAGTACTACTGCTCAACTATATTCCATCAGAGTAAGTTCATTTGAAAAAGCTATATCCTTCCAAGGCAGTATTCCAGGTTTGAGTCCTATCCTATAATGCTGTGGAGATACCTATAAGGTTGTATTTCCTTCCTTGTATGACTATTTCAAGTTCATCTTTTGTTACCTGTATTCTACAAAGTTAGAAGTATTATACACTAGATGTGTTGTAAAAGTCATGACAAAGGACTGGAAAAGTAAATGGACCTATCAGGTTCTAAGCTGGAGACGTAACAAATGGATGCCCCAATGCTCCAGTGGTCTTCCCAAGACATGGAAGGGAGGAGAAGAATCTTTCTAGGACACTAGTACTTGGCCTCAGAGTCAGAAGTCCGCTCTCTGACATATACTGGCCATGTGACCCTGGATAAGTTGCCTAACCTCACCCTGCACTCCAGGAGCTCTGTAAGAGTATTAACTTTAGAACAACAGTTGTGATCCTGCATTGCTAGAGGAGTTTTCCTATATTGATGAAATCACAGGTACAGACAACTTTTCCCACTCCCAGTTCTACACATTGATACGCAGACATCTGAATCCATGACTTACAATTCCCAGTAGTTTTCTCTCATGGATTATTGGACCATGCCACTGATCATACCTTTTGTTCTCAATAATATTGGTTTGACATTGACATGAAGGTAATTTTGTAATACAAATACTTCCAAGTTCTTCTATCAAGCTCTTAGCTATTTCTCCAAATCCCACCTGTCCTTTAAGGTCTCAGCTAGAATCCTAGCTCATCTTCTTCAATACTAGTTTACGATGGTTTTTTCCCTGCTCTGAACTCCTCCTTCAGTTTGTGCCATATAACACTTGATTCGTACTCTGTTGGATTTGTGATCTCACTGATGTGGGCACTTCCTCCACTAGAACTGATAGCAACCCTTCCATGCTTCAGAACAACTACTCTGCAATTTATAATCTCATTCTGTGTGATTTCAGGTCAACTTCTGGATATTTTCACCGCACTAGGTTGACTTCTTGATATTCTCTCTTCCTGTCTCTTGCCTCCCCTTTTCCATTCTATTAGGACCTTTTCTTTGAGATCAATACCCTGAATATCTTCAAAGTTGTATCGCCTATAGGATACACTCATTTACTTTGCGTTCGGCCAGAACTAAATAGGTCTTTAATCAGTAAATGTTTGTGAGTCTTGCTCTTCCCAACCAGCTTGGCTCATTTTCTCCATTGCTTGTCTTCTCTATGGTAACTGCCATTGGGTTGGGCATATAGTAAATGATCCAGAAGTACTTGTTGACTTGCCAGTTGGGAATTAGGGGTATGCATGAGCAATCAACCCAGAAACATTAAGCCCCTAATACATTCCAGGCACCATGTCAATCACTGGGGACACAAAGCCAAGGATAAAGTAGTCCTGGCCCTCAAGGACCTTATATTCTATAGGAGAAAGCACATGTACATATAAGTATATGCAAAATATATATGCAGTCATTTTTGGTGGGGGTGTGGGAGAGGAGGTACTAGGAAAGGAAAGCTTCATGTGTGAGATAGCCTTTCCACTGAGCTGTGAAAGAAATTAGGGATCAGAAATAGAAATGAAGAGGAAGCATATTACAGGCATGGAGGAATGCCTGTGCAAAAGTATGGAGATAGGAGAGGGAATGCTGTGTGCTGGAAACAGCAAGGTCAGTTTCACTGGTCCAAAGAGTACATAGAGAGTACTGTACAATAAGGCTAGATAGATTGGAGCCAGCTAGTGAAGGGCTTTAAGTGACAGAGGATTCCAGAGATAACAGGGAGCCACTAGAATTGATTGAGCAGGGGAGTGAAGAGGTCAGACCTGTGCTGTAGGAATATTACTTTGGTGGCCATGTGAAAGATGAATTGGGGAGGCGAGATGTTTGAGGCTCAGAAGGTTTTTGCAGCAGTCCCAGTAAAAGGTGATGATGGGGGCCTGAAATAGGGTGGGCACTCTTTAGGTGAGTGGAGGAGACATATTGGAGTGATGTTACAGAGATAGAAGTGAAAAGACTTAGCAAAGGAAGGAAGGGTGGGATGAGGGTGCCCGATAAGCACGAATAAGAACTAACTGAAGGAGGTTAGTTGTGGGCAATCATTTTGGGGTAGAGTATGGAAAGGGGTGAGGCAGGGTGGTGGAATACGATTGGCATTCTAGTGCTGATTTTCCAGCTGAGTAGTTTTTCTCTTTTACTTACTATAGGAATGTAGGCAAATTTCTTCCTTTGAGGTAAATCTTTTAACCTCTCTGGGCCTCAGTTTCCTCATTTGTAAAATGAATGAGTTAAACCAGATGCCTTTTAATGTCCCTTGAACCTTGAAAATTATGATTCTAGGTGATCTTAGAAGAGCTCAAAGCATCTCAAAACGTGACCATAGTCAACCTCCCCACAGCTGAAAGGGGGAGTAAAGAGACAAAAAAAAACTGCTCCAGACGATCCCAGTTTGACAGAGAAGAGACAAAGCCATTGACTTATTATAGACTTGCCAGTTGTACCCAGGAGTTTGGAATCCCAGCCTCCCTTCTGGCAAACCATACTCCCTAAGCCTAAGGCTTCCCACCTTGTATACCCTCCTACCCAGAAAAGAGCTGAGACCCTCACGTGGCTTAAATTAGCACTGAACACAGACCATCCCATGTTCATAGATCCCTGCCAACTTGGCGGCTGAAGGGGCTCCCGGAGCCAAAAGCTTCTCTCCAGCTGGCCCCAGGCTGTTCACACCCCAGGCTTGTTAGAATTTGGGCACAATGGCTTATAAATGTCACAGACTCCAGGCTGCATCAAAAGACCTACTAGGTTGTTTGTACTGAGCAGGGTCTGGGCTATGACAGCAGCAGCCAGGGTACCCCCACCTCCCAACCTCCACCCTTATCTCTGCTATTTTAACAAGTGAGGACACCTTCTCTGGGTTGGATTTCACTTTCTCAAGGGATTAATAATAAATATAGCCATGGTGGGCTCTGACTCAACCTTAGGAGATAAAGGAGCTACTGGGCAGCCCATTGTCCTTCAGACGGCCCAGGGAGCCTGGTGCTGACTGGTTGATGAATTACTACATTAGGTCTCGGAAAAAGGAAAAAAAAACTTGGGGGGAGGGGAGGTGGCACAGAGAGGGTTGGGATTGAGTGGTGAGATGGGAGATGTTTCAATTTGCCATTTCAGGGCTAGGAAAAGTTGATTGGCATTCTTCACTCCTCTAACACATTCTGATGGCTGCAAGCCACCTTGAGCTAGGGAAACTAAAGGGTAGAAAGGGGATTATGCTAATCTTCTTCCTAGACCAGCCCATCAGGCTTTAGCTCAATCACATCATTTTCCACACCCAGTTATTCCACCAAGTAACTAGGTTATAACTTCATTAGGGCTCCTGTCGTATTACACAGCAGTTAGCGCACGGCACCGGATCCATAGGCTGACTTGGCAATGGTAAATCAGGCACCGTGCCCGAGGCTCCTGGGGCTTGGGGGTGTTGGGAGAAGAGAAAATTCTAAAGGGTGGAAACTGATTATGATAAATGTATTAGAAACATATGCAAATTCCATATAACCTGCAATAGAATATGTGACCAACATGAGACACATTTTGCATTTGGAAACTGCACACAAGAGCAGCATCATAATAGCTGGCATTCCTCAAGCACATTACAGTTTACAAAAACACTTCACATACATTATCTCATTTGACTCTCACAACAGCCCTGATATTGTTCCCTTCCTCTTTAAGAGGAGAAAAATGAAGCACAGAGACAGTCTGGGGTAGTGGGTAGAGCACCTGACTTAGAATCAGGCCGAAGACACTTGCTGAATGACCCTGGGCAAGTCACTTAACCTCTAACCTTTAATCTCCTCATCTGTAAAATGGGGATAGTAATAGCACACACCTCCCAGGATTGTTGTAAACCTTAAAGAACTCTCCTCATACTAGCTTTCACTCAGTGACTTGGCATCATAGGCCCAGAGGATCCAGGGTGTAGGCCTCTGGATTCTGTTACTTCCCCCCCACCCTCAGCTCCAGACGAACTCTGTTCTGGGTCCTGCTAGTAGGTGGGTGACCTTTGGCAGGTCAATCAGCTTTTCTGAAACCCAATGTCCTCAGCTATACAATGAAAGGGTTGAAACAGAGCATCCCTTTATGTCCCACATAGTTCTAGCATTCTCTTATTTTTATATCACTTCCATTTTTCCCCTCCCCTAGCCATCAAGACATGCCTTGACATAAAGAATAAAAGAAAGAAAGAAAGAAAAAAAAGTAGTTTAGCAAAACCAGCCAACACATCATCTTCTCAGCTCTTCTCTAGGGCCAAGCTTAGTCATTATAATTACACAGTATGCAGTTTCAGGGTTGGGCTTTTTTTTTTTTTGTCTTTCCATTTCCATTTCTACATTCTAGTATGCTCAGACCCAGATAGACAGGAGAAGTGACTTTTTAAAACAAACATTTATTAAGTACCTATTATGTGCCAGGCACTGTTCTAAGCACTTTACCAATATTATTCCATTTGATCTTCATAATAACCTTGTGAGGTATTGCTATTATTATCAGATATCTACAGGTGGGGAAACTGAGGCAGGCAGAAGTTAAGTGACTTCTCCATGATCACACAGCTAGTGAGTGTCTGAGGCATGATTTGAACTCTGTTCTTCCTCACTTTAGCCCAGGACTCTATCCACTATGCTACTTAGTGACAAAGATGGGGCTAAGAAAGTCATAGGCCTCCTGACAACCTAGTGATTTTCCCCATTTAAGTTTTCAATACATGCTCAAAACAAAGTAGGTACTATCTTGTTATAAATAAAATACTGGACCACGTAGTTTCAGGAGATCCCTTGGAAATGACCAGGCTAGGGAAACCATAGACACTGTAGATGAGATTTTATCTACTTTCACCTTAGCCATGGAAGTAATTCATTCACTCTTCATAATCCCCTTTTGGAGCAAGAGACAGGTACCATTGCTTGTATTTCATAGATGAGAAGTTGAAATATATCCCACCTCCTTCTCCCTTTCAACAGAAGATATTGATTCTAATGTGATTAAGGGAATAGAGGCCATCCCTCCCTTTCTTCCTTTATCCTAAAATTCAAAATCCTTCCTCAATATCCTCTATTCTATTTTTTCTTTTAGTCTCTGGCAGAGAAGTGACCCTCCTTATTGGCTAGGTCAAGTGTGAGGAACCTGCTGCCTCAAGGCCACATGTGGCCTTCTAGTTCCTTGGATGTGTGATTTTGAGTGAGTCCAAGCTTTACAAAAAAATCCTTTTATAAAGGGGATTTGTTCTGTGAAGTTTGGATTCAGTCAAAGGGCCACACTTGAGAACCCAGAGGGCCACACCCTGGGCTAGGCTGACCTCCATTTTGCCCTTGATCTCATTCTCCTATATGCTCCTATAGCTTGCCCTCAATCCTTCATTTTCTATCTAATCTTTATCTTCCAACTCTCCTTACCTACTACTATTTTTGTCTTTCTGGTTCTCTTCAAAAAATGCCCAGGTCTTCCCCATCCTTAGTAAAAGATTCACTTGGCCCTACTCTTCCTTCAAAAACTATCACCCTATATATTTCCTCTCACAGTCAAACTCTTGTAAAATGCCATCTCTATTTGTTGTCCTCCATTTCCTTTCCATTTCCCAATCCTTTACAATCTGGCTTTCAACCCTACCAATCAACTAAAATTGTTCTCTTTGAGATTACCAATGATCTCTTAATGACTCAGTCTACTGGCCTTTTCTCAGTTCTCATCTCTGACCTTTCTGCCTTGGCTGACATTACTGACCGCTTCTCCTCTGTATTCTCTCTCTTCTCTGGGTTTTTATGACATTATTCTCTCCTAATCCTTCTCCTACATGGCTAACTACTCTTCAGTCCCTTTTGTTGGATCAGCATTCATGTCTTACTACCTCACTATGGGTATCCTCCAAAGCCCTGACCTAGGCATTCTTCCCTTCATTCTCTAGATGATTTCATCAGCAGCCATGGATTATCTCAATGTGCTTATCTCAATCTCAGAGCTTCTTATCTCATCCCAAATCCATGCCTTCTCCTACTGTCACCATTTCTATTAAGGGCACTACCATCCCTCTTGTCACCTAAGCTTACAGCCCTTTGATAATTCCTTCTCCTTTATTTATGTCTCAAGAGCTGTCAAGTCTTATCGGTCCTACCTCCATAACGTATTTCATATCTATCCCCTTTTCTCTACTCACATAAACTCTACTCTAGTTTAGGATCTCATTACTCCTTACCCTAGAAGCTCATCATGTCCAACCTCACCACCATGCTGCTAACTTATCCCTTGATTGACTCCCACCTTCCTCAGTCTTCTCTTCCCTCTGATTGAATGGTTGAAGTACCAAACTCCTCCCAATGCCATCCTTTATAGAGTGCAGAACCCAGAGTCTCCACACATTCTACTTTGCATCTACTGCCTTGCTTTATTTTAACTCCATTGAACAAGAAGCCTCTGTGCAGGGTACCCCCTCATGTTGTCCCCCAACCCCATTTCCTCTCTCCTTTTGTATGTTGTCTCTCCCCTTTGAGGACAAAGACTATCTTTCTTTTTTATTAATTGTATCCCCAACTCTTAGCATGGTGCCTGGCACATGATAGATGCTTAATAAATGTTTATTATATTGGATTGACTTACCTGGATTATAGAAACAGCATCTTTATTGGACTCCCATAGACCTCTTTTTTCATATCCAGTCTCATTCTTTTTCAATTCATCTTTTGCACAAGATTCCCAAATTGTTTTCTAAAGCACAGGGTCTGCCCATGTCACTTCCCTGCTAAAAGCCTTCTAGTGGTCCCCTTTTGCCTTTAAGATAAAATGCAAAGTCCTCAGTCTGGCACTGTAAGATCTTCACAACTTGGCTCCAATCTACTATTCTAGTCTTGGTGAATGTGCTGACATACACACATACATACGTATACACATACATACATACACATATACACATACCAGCCTCCTTGCTCTTCCCCATACTGAGCACAACCCCAGTATAGCATGGCTATGACTTTGTATTACCTATCCCCAGACTTGGCACATGCTTCATTCTCACCTCTACTTGTTAGAATCTCTTGCTTCTTTCAAATTCCAGCCCATTTTTTATCCATTATGGGAAGTATTTCTTGATTTCTTTTGTTTTTAAGCAATCTCTCTACCCCAGAGTTACCTTAATGTCCTTCTGCCTTGCTGCACTCAGCCCTGTGCTGCCCTGGGGCCCTGGGCTGCTCATCAGTCAGCGTTCACCACTTCTAGTTTTACCCAAGATCCGGCACCACCACTCAGCCATCTTCCAGCTCCTGTATAATTCCCTCCCCACCCCCACCCCATTCTCCTGCCCCATTTTTCTACTTCTTGTTCTGCGAACAGTAATCAAATCAGCACTAGCATTTCCAGAAGTGGCATGTCAATGAATAACCTGTTATTCTACTCAGCATCCCTGTGACTTCCCACACCAAAACACTTTTCCCTGGCCATCATTTCTCTGTGTGAGCTATCTTTCCCTAGTTTCTTGAGGGCAGACTCTATTTTTGTTCATATATCCCTAGCACTTAACACAGTGCCTGGCACATAGGAACATTTAATAAATACTTTTTCATTCATTCATTCCTTTTCAGATTGTTATGTCACATGTATTTGTTTCTATATCATAACTTGACAGGAAGATGTGAGCTCCTTGAGGGTAGGAATTGGTTTTTGTTTCATTTTTGTATCCCCATTATCTGGTGCAGAACCTCAAATACAAGAGACTTCAAAATGTTTCTATTAGGTTGGAAGCACTCAGCCTGGAGACAACTTAACCTGTGCTACAGTGAAAAGAGAACTGAATTTGGAGTCTGGACACCTGGCCTCCTGACCCTGACACTATGTCACAATGAATGACAGGACTTTGCCTGTTGAAGCCTTTAGTTTCTTTCCTTTAAAATGAGAATGATTTGTTCTACCAACCTCACAGGTAGTGAAGTGAGTTCTTTGTCACCATTAAAGTGCTACATTCATGTGAATTTCACTCTTGTAAGGTCACATAGTATGTCAGCGAAAGACTCAGGTCACCTGACTCTCAGACCAATAACACATGGTGACTTTAGAGCATCTAGCTAAGTTGTAAGGACTTGCTTTTAAATATATGTATCCAAGGCTATATCCCCTCAGGACTATCCATTTTATCTAATTTGACCAAGCAGGCCAGTTTGATTGCCTCTCAATGTACCCTTCCCCTAGTTGTGAATAAATTAGATGTTCTTGATGCCATATACACACTCTAATTCTCCTTCCACCTCAGCTAGAAACCAGTATCGATGACTCATAATCTTCACTTGAACGTTGACAAAAGTAACTCTTAGCAAAATTGTGAAGTAGCTGATGTTTCCTTGCTCTCTCTCCCAATTCTTAAGCACTTAGAGTCCTCATGCTATACTGTGCCCAGCTCACAGCCTCATCTTATGATGCATTGTTCCACATCGGCTCTCCTAGGTACTACCCTTCCCTCTAGAATGAACTCTTTTGCTCCCCTACCAACTAGGAGCATCTGACTAAATTAATTCTCACTAAGGAATGAATGGCTCATATCCAGATTCTTTTGTTATCCAACCCCAGGTGTTTGCATTTAAAAGATAATTTTTTTTAATCCCAAAGAATTTGTTTCTGATAGTGTCATTTCAGGCAGAATGAAGGGAAGAATTTCTATGTCCTGCTGGCCCTTGTGAGGCATGGGGAAGGGGTGATGGGGTCATGCACAAGAGATTAGCAGGAGAATGACAGGGGTTTGTCTCAGCAAGGCTTTCATCTGCAAGGGGTAAGATAATCAACAAATTGGAAGACAGGAAATGGATAAAGTGGCAGACATGGTCTGAGTTACAGAGTCAGAGATAGGGAATGAACAGATCCAAGTGATAAGCATGGTTCAAGTTCTAAGTCAGGAATGCAATGAGCCAAGAGATCTCCTCTTTAGGATCTAGGCAGGAAACCACTGTCTGAGTTCATAAGCATTGAGTCAAAACATAGAATGAGATAGGGGGCTACGCAAAGGAACACAGAACAGAGGAAACACCATATTGGTTCTATAATGATGGGTTTTGTTTCATGCAAAAGCTCAGGCATCTTTTGTGATGAGGATTATTCTAGGCATGACTATCTTCCTTCCATGCTTCCACATCTGTAGGCACAGATATCATCCCTATCCTAGAATGTCTCCCCAATCTCAAGTCCCTTGTTTGGTGGCATACTGTTATTTTGGTTGCACACAGAGGCCCATTTTACTTGTAGCCTGTAACCTTATCAGTTTATAGGACACTGAAGAGGTGACCCCATTTCCTCAGGCCAAGTTGGCAAAAGAATGGATGGAGTATTGAGTTCAAATCTTACCTCTGACGTTTACTAGCTGTGTAACCTCAGTTAAATTAATTACCCTGGTGTATCCTCAGTTTCCTCATTTGTGGAGTAGAATAATAATGGTACCTGCTTCACAGGGTTGTTGTGAGGCTCAAATGAGAATATATGTTGTTCTGCGACATGTGTAAGGTGTTTTGCTAATCATAAGGTGTGCCATATAAATGTTGTCTATTATTACTTTCACATGTCTAGACATAAACTATAGTGGGCTTGATAGGGTGGAGATGTTTTGGTCAGTGCACTACCTACTCTCATTGGTTGTTTTTGTTCAGTTATTTCAGTTGTGTCTAACTCTTTGCGACCCCATTTGAGGTTTTCTTGCCAAAGATACTGGAGTGATTTGTCATTTCCTTTTACAGATGAGGAAACTGAGGCCAATAGGGTTAAGTGACTTTCCCAGGGTCACACAGCTAGTTAGTGTCTGAGGCCAGATTCCAGTTCAGGATGATGAGTTTTCTTGACCTCCTATGATTACAATTCTAAGATTTATTTTTCACTACTTTCTCCCTACATACTTCTTCCTTCCCCCTCAGCTGCCCTTGCTGGAAAAGAAGCTGTAACAAGTGCTGATCCCACAATTTTCCCTCCTGGTCTTACTGTGAACTTTGTTGCCCACAACACAACGAGAAATATAGCAGTGGTAGGGAACTGTCCACACCAGAAGTGTGGTCCAAAGAGCAAAGAGAGGTAGATAAATAAACCTCAAAGGCTGGTGCTCCTAAGGGCATTGGCATGAGTCAGATTGGGCAAAACCCCCCTTTTGCAGGCTCAAACACCAGGTAACCTTGGGTTTCTTCATGACTGTACACCCTCCTGCCTTCTCTGTGTGTTTTTCTGTTCAAAGGCTGCTGCATTGCTGAACTATACTCCTAGATCTCGGACATGTCTCCTGCCTCTGCCCCTGGCTGGGGAGAGAGAAGAGGAGCAAGCATTTATGAAGCACCTAGTCTGTGTCAGGCATGGTGTTAAGAGCTTCACAGGTATTATTGTTGGCTTGTCAGAGTTCAGCTGATCCCAGTGCTCTGAGTGACTCCCTGCTTGTCTCTGGACTCTGGGAGGTGCTGTCACTGCTGTAGACAGTCCTGTTCTCACCAGGATCCCTTGTAGCCTGCTCTGAGGTGGGGTGATGCCTCAGCCTGTCCATTCTACAGATATGTCCTGGGGGAGCAATGTAATCCTACCTCACTCTGCTCCTTTGTCCCTGAAGAAAAGCAAAGGCTCCTGAGTAGGGACCAGTAGGGGGAACTCATACTCTTGCATGCTGTGGCTCCTTCAGCCTGGGCTAGCAATGCCAGGGCCATCCCGCAGGAGTCCTGGTCACTTCCCCACCAGACGGTCCTGTGAGCCTGAAGGCTGGGACTGTCACCTACAAATGCTGCTGGAAGGGGCCCAGCATCATTTCCTATGTGGAATCCCACATGTCCCTGAAGCTTCTGATGGCTGCTGTGAGGGGCAAAAATTTCCCAGCAGGCACTTTGGAACAACCAAAAATGGGCCTTCCTCCAACCCATATGCTTTACCACCAGTTGGAGTCTCTGTCTTTCATCTCTAGGCACTTCCCCACTCCCACCCACCCTCCCCAAACTTCACCCAAGCCGAAAAATCCAGAGCCTGAACAGACTTGCATGTCCATGCTGCACTTTGAAAGCAAAGCTATTGTACAAAAACCTGGATTTGCACAATGAATGATCAAGGTCAGTAGAATTGGGTCCCAAGTCCCTCTGCTCAGACCAGGTATAGGTGAAGATCTTGCCCTGGCAGCTGGGTGGCATAGTTGACAGAGGATGGATTTTGAGTGAGGAAGACCCAAGGTATATCTCACTTCCCTTACTAGCTGTGTGACTCTGGGCCAATCATTTAGCCTCTCTCAACCTCAGTTTCCCCCTTTGCAAAATGGCGGTAATAATAATATTTGACTCAAAGGATTGTGTGAGGATCAGATGAAATAACATAAGGCACTTTACAAACCTTAAAATGTTTATTGTTGCTAGTATTATTCCTATTAGTAATAATGATAATATTATTATCATTACATAGTCACCTGGTTCACACACAGGGTCAGGAGCAAGGATGACTCTGACAGTTGGTCAAATCCAGATTTTCCTACATCAAACTTCTTTCCTATGGGCAGATACGCTCTTCATATCCTCTAGCCCTTAGGACCGGGTCTCAAAGACTTAACATATTTCACAGGCACAATAGCTCATCAAAAAATCCACAAGACTAGAGCATCTAGAAAGCTTTGGGCTGTTACTGCAGTCAAGTGGTGACCTGTATCCCTTCCCCGGGCCCCCAGGTCCTCCAACTCCCCAGCCAGGAAACCAGGCCACTGTTTAATTAGTGGTAACCCTTTTTCTGGGAGGTCTTTCATCAGTTCGTTTGTCAGGGAAATGCCTGATGGAGAATTGTCTGCTTCCTGCCCTCCCTACTGCCAGCCAGCTGTTTTCAGTTACCATTACCGCAAACCTCTGGGTCAGGTTCACTCAAATTTGGCTCTCACCAGGGACAGCCAGCTGTCTCAGAATCAGAGCCTTTTCCTCGTTGCCGAGGATGGGCATCTGTTCTCTTGTCTGCTTGCCTGTGTTCTCTCTGTTCCTGTCTATCTCCTGCTTGTTCCATACTTTGCCTGACACTTAGGACCTCCTGCCTTGCTCTGCCTTCTGGTATCTGTGGGGGGTTTTTCTGTATATTTTATTGGAGGGAATCAAGATTCTTTTTACAACAAAAGTTAAAGAGGGTCTAGAGAAAATTTCCAAGGTCAACCTGTATTGACGAAAGAACAGGAGAGATTACAAGGAGATTTAGAAGAGGTCTGTCATCCCATTGACTAGACCTGGAAGGGATGTCAGAGGTCAACTAGCTCAATCCTTTCATTTTACAGCTATGAGGCCCAGGGAGGTAACTGACTGGGCCAAGGTCATACAAGGCAGTATTTGAACTCAGGTTCTCTCACTACAGAGCCTATGTTCCTTTCATGATATTGCCACTCTTCTCCATATTTTCTAAAGGCCATTTGGCTTATCCAATGGTACAAGCAGAGGAAGGAGCACTTCCAATAGGGCAAGGGATGTTGGCGTGATAATTCCACTCCCTCTGCCTTGTTTTTTTCTATCTAGAGTTACCAAAATCAGAACAGCAACCAAAGTGGTCAGACGATGGAACATCAGGAAGAAGCCTCCCAGTTCTTTTCCTGCCCCACTTTCCTCCCCTTGGTTCTTATGACAGTGTGGTGTCTTGGTTTTCAGTTACCTGCCTTGGGCTTCTTCACTAGATTGTTGCTCTTCTTCCCCCTGCTAAGTGCAGACAACCTGAAGGATCTGTTCTCGGGCCCTTTTCTCATTTTTGCTCCACATTCCTATGCCTGGGGATCCCAGCAGCTCCTATGGGTTCAGAGATCATCTCTATGCACATAAGTCTCCAAACTGGCTCTCCTCTCTGTCCTGAACTCCATTACCACACTGCCCATCAGACATCACCCCTTCTTTATCTACATCTTTCTGACTTTTGTTGGTTTTCCTGGTCTTGGGCCCATGGTTGCCCTGACTCTTGGTTCAGGATGTCAATCTGATGAAGTGGAAAGAGCTCTGGATTTAGAACCAAGAATTCTGGACTGTGCAATTTCCTGAAGGTGAAACCTTGGGCAAATCACCTCACCTGTCTGAGCTCCAGTTTCCTTATCTGTAAAATGGGTATAATAGTTGCCCTATCTTTTTCATAGGGTTGTTATGAGGAAGAAATGAGATAAGTAAAGTGTTTTTTGTAGGTTGTATGGTGTTTTACAAATGTCATTTTTTTTAGTTCAGCAGTAATTGGCAATTCATCATTAGCTGAAATATGTAACATGGAGATAGAGTGATGTATATGCAGTTTCTTATCTTTGTACTTCGTTCTGTTTTCCCAAATTCTTGGCTCTCATGCCCTTCTTCCAGTCAGTACCCCTGAGACCGTCTCTTGTGAGAGAGCCTTCTGCCCTGTATCTCCCCATCCCCCTGGGAAGCTTTGCTGTATTTTGTCGGCTTTCATCTCCTCCTACATGGCTGCTGTGAATGTCTCACTTCTCCCACCTCTGTCTCAGATATTATTAAACCCCGGAAGTGTGTGGTGTGTAGGGGCGTAAAACCCATCAGGACACAATGGGAGTAGGGGGATGGGTGGCAGGGAATCAAACCACACCATCAAAGTCTTTGCTAAAAATAAAGAGGTGTTGTATTAACTCTTTATAAAAATAAGATTCTCCAATGCCTGATGAGGCTAACAAAAGAAATTCTGGCCATTTCATTCATGATTCTCTCTTCTTCTGAAAAAATGCCGCTGCAACATGTGAGCTCCTTACAAAGAATGAGCTGTTTAGGGGAGGATTATCAATTTCCCCCAGCTATCCAAAGGTGGCTTAATTAAAGGGGCATATGTTTGGCTTCTGCTGTGGGGAACATAATGAGCAGCCCAGTCTAGTCTCAGCTGTTCTATCAGCTAGGGGATTTGTTGCCCTCCTCCCCCTGTATTGCAAATGAAATTTGGTTTTCCAGAGATCAGTTCTGTGGGTCGTAGTGTGATCGTGTGTTCACAAAATATAGTAGGGGGTGGCAGTCAGGGAGGTTGGAGAGTCTGAGGATTGCGTATCTTCTCAAGAACCTCATCTTTCTTTGGGCTCTGTGTGCCTTAGTTTCCCCTCTGTTTAAAGAGAGCTGTCTGATGGTTCCTTCATGAGGAAGGGGAAAAAGAGAAAGGTTTTGGGGAGAGATGAAGGAAATGACAATGTTTTGGAAGGAGACTAGGTCTCTCTCTCTCAACTTAGAATTACAGGAGTCACTAATAGCCCTGATCCCATGGGAGTTTTGACCTGGCATAATTCATCCCTTAGGCAACCTGGTAGATCTACTGCTTTGGGGGTTCACCCGACTTAGTGATGACACCCACTGGGCTTAGCCCAAATTCAGCTCAGAACTTCTGAGCCCAAGAGACATATCAGCCTTAGTCTTTCCAGTAGCAGGGATTACAGGTTTGTCTAACTAGGAAACAACACTGTCAACTTAAGATTTTATTTAGGTCAGAGTTTCTTAACCTGGGGTTCACAGACTTGTCCTTCACCCCAGGACAGATTTTAGGGATTCTGTGAACTTGAATGGGAAAAGCCTGTCTAACTGAAATTCAGCCTTTCCTTCAATTGTGAATGAAGACAGCAAACTTTATTCTGAGAAAGAGTCCATAGGCATTACCAGACTGCTAGGGGGTCCATGACATATTAGAGGCTAAGATTCATTATCCTTCCCAGAGAGGTGGAAAAATTTCTGTGAACTCTTGAGTGTTTATCTCAGTGCAAAGAAATTATGTGTGAAGGCTCTGGCACCTGTTATGGTATAGTAGAGTACTGAGCTTACAGTTAGAAAAGTTATGGCTCTGATGGCTTACTAGCTACATGACCACAAGCAAGTGACTCTTGGAGTCTCAGTTTGCTCATCTGTAAAATTGGAATAATAATACTTGCCCTGTCTAACTCACAGGATTGTTTTGAAGAAAGTAATTAGTAAGCTATAAAGCACTCTAGAAACGTGAGCTATTACTGCTGTAGCTATTAAGAAAAGGAAGTGATCAGGGCTAGCACACACAAGACTGCCATAAAAGAATGTTCTGCCAGAGCACATGGGGAACAAAACAAGCTATCATTAACAAGTCGCTCAGTTATGCATGCCTGATGCCAGTTGCTGGGCACCTTTCTCTAGGGACAGGGAATTGGGAAAGAGCTCAGCTGCTATAATTTAGATGGGCTGACCTAGGTTGGGTCTGACCACAGTTTCCATCAGCCTTCACTCTTCCAACCTTGGCTTAAGCTGAAGAGTAGCACTTACCATCATAGTTGAAACTAGGCAGGTTTATGAAGGCTGTGCCCTGGGGGTGCCCAAAATTCAGAAAGCACTTGTGCTCCCTCAGCATCTTTGAAACAACTAAGCTTAGCACAAAGTTAGCAATGATAATTAATTAAAATAGGAAACCATCAGTTTGCCTGTGCTTTCTCCCTAAAACTGAGGTATACAGGTGAGCTTCAGTAACACTCTTCTTCACTGACATGTCCGCCCATCCAGGTGAAGGATCAGCCATCTTGTCTCCTGGGATCTCTATGTCCCTGTCACTTAACTGAACTTGCCTTTAAAATTTGATTTGGGGGTGCTTTGGGGTTGCTTTGGCTCTGTAAGTGAACTTAGGCTAGTACAGATCCCAGTCAACACCCTCAGGTACAACACTAATGACATATAGGGAGAAAGGCCTAGGACTAAATACCACGGATACTGTGGCTGACCCATTCCTTCTGCCTTCTGTGGACTTCCTCTCTGGACATACTATAATCACTCTCAATAAATACTTTTCTCAGCATTATACAGAAGCTGGTTTGAGCCAAGATGCATCAGCCTCCTTCTCCTTATGTGGATTTACTAAGAATCTTGGAGGAAATGCCACCACAGTGGTTCTGCACTGGTGGTAGAGCAGTATCCCAGGGTAAATCTCCTGCAAGCAGGACATGGGGTCTCCTGAGCTTTATTTTGCCCCTATTTCCCACTGTGCCCCATTCTCTCCATGATACTGATTCTGAATTCTTATCTGTTTTAACATTTAATTCTTATTCTAGCATCCACTTGCCCCCAACTGGCTCAGTACTGTAGGTATTTTATTTAGTCTGCTCCTTTCAGATGTCCACTATACCACACAACACAGGTTAGTGGAAAGAGGTACATTTATTAAAAATCTACTTATATACCAGCAATGTGCAGTCTTTTCACAAGAGTTGTTGAATATAATCCATATAATGATCCTGAGAAGTAGGTGCTATTACTATCCCCATTTTTCATTTGAGGACTCTAAAGCAGGCAGAGGTTAAGTGATTTGCCCAGCATCTTTTTGCTAGGAGGTATCAAGGCTGGATTTGAATGCAGGTTTTCCTGCCTCCAGGCCCAATGCTAAACTTGGGCGATCCTAGGCAAGTCATTTAGTCTCTGTGAGCCAAATGGTAAATGGGGATTGCTATAAGTACCAGTTTTATAATATGTATAATTTTATTTTATCATTTATAATATTTAATATTTATACATTTAATAACAAATAATAAAATAAAAAGTTTATAATTTATGATATTATTTTGAGAGTAAAATGAATGTATATGAAGCACTATATAAATATTAGATTTTATAATAATAATAATCTTCTTTAGCACTAGACTCTGCTTCTGTCTCCACCACCACTCCTGCCCCCTTGACCATATCCCTTTCCCCTCCCAACCAGAGTATCAGAGGATCATAGTGCTAGAGCTAAAATGGGACATTCAAGGTCATTTAGTTTAACTTCCTTCGTACCACAGTTTAGGAAACTGAGGTCTAGGAATGTTGTCACTTGCCCAACATCCCATAGGTTGTAACTGATTGAGTAAGGATTTGAACTTGAGATCTTTGACTCCAAATCCAGCCTTCTTTCTTTGGCATCATGCCAACCAATACACAACTACTTCTTGTCTTCAATCCTTGACTCTTACCTTCATTCTGGCCGCTGCTGGTTGACTGAGATACAATAAAGCACATAATTCTCAACTAGCAGCACGTAACATAGTTCAGGCACTTAACAAATGTTTGTTGACTTGAATCAACATCATCCATAGCATCAGATAATTCCTAAATGATTTCTACTCAGAAGTGCAATATATTTGGTCATTTAAAAGTTCTTTAAAAATATATCAGTGTTTTATTTTTGACACAATAGATACTTCCTAACAAACAAGGTCCCCTGCAAAGTAAATTCCCTGAACAACAGCTAATCAGATTGTTAACAGCAAGGAGGGAAATGTCCTTTAAGTCTGACTGGATGGTATCAACTAGGACAGTGGAGCTTTTCATCAGTGTTCCAATTCCATGCTGACTTTCTTTATGCTGTTGCACAGAGGTTTTTTTGGCTCTGTTTTCTTCACTTTGTACCTTTTAGGTGACTTAAAAATGCTGCTTTTCCTTCCTATTACTGTTTAGTTCATGTTCATGGCAAAATGAATTTTTCCTCCTCTTTGCACATAAACAGACAGTGGATAATAACAGTAGCTGGAGGGGGCTCCTGGCAGCTGAGTGAAGTCAGCCTAAGCCCTAGAGGGTGAATTGTGCAGCAAACAATCCGCGGAGTGGATTACAAATGAATTGCTAGCACATGTGGGAAAGAAATGCTGGTGACCCATGGGGGTGGGAAGATAGAAAACCAAGGTCATGTCACTCCATGGAATCCAAAAGCCTCTCTTCACCATGCCATTTGATGTATTGTCTCCTCCATTAAATTCTTTCCTTCCTCCCTCCTTCCCTTCCTCCCTTCCTCCCTTCCTTCCTCCCTTCCTTCCTTCCTTCCTTCCTTCCTTCCTTCCTTCCTTCCTTCCTTCCTTCCTTCCTTCCTTCCTTCCTTCCTTCCTTCCTGTCTTCCTTCCTTCCTTCCTTCCCTCTTCCTTCCTTCCTTCCATATGCTCACCCAGCATGCATTAGCATAAAGAAGCAATTTCAAATGCTAGTGCCTGGAAACCTGTGTTTGAAAAGTGATATTAATCAATCAGCAAACATTAGGGACCCACTATAATGGTCCAAGTACTGTCCAAGATGCTAGACAAAAAGCAAAAAAAGCGATCCTTGCCTTCAAGGAGCTCATATTCCATCGACACACACCCACAAATAAATATGAACAAATAGAGATAAATAATAGTTATGAATTATATATTAATATATCATAAAATAATAATATATTATTATAAATAATAATAATTATAAATTATATTTAATAATAGATAATTATAAATTACACAGTATGCTTTGGGGGTTACAAGCTTCTTTCTGTATTAACAACCATATTTGAAGGAAAGAGTTATTAGGGCTTTTTCCCTCTTCATATGAACATATAATCATTTATTTGTGCCTACTTTATATCCACTATTATGGTGTAAACTCCTTGAGGACAGGGCCTATTTTGCTTTACTTGCTGTGTTGTCAATCACTCACATGGGGCTTGATGGTTCACCATAGGTACTTAATAAATGTTTGTGTAATTGAAGTTGGATCTTATCCTACTTCAACAGGCCTTTAGGAATTGGTTCTTTAGTATCTTTCCTTTTGAACCTAGTATTGTTTCTTTGTTCTGTCAATGCTCCCTTGCAGGTATAGGGTGGGAAGCGGGGTTTTGTGGCTAGATACAAAGAAGCCCAGGCATTTATTGCAGCACTCTGAAGTGTTAGGAAAGAGTTCACGGTTCTCAGGCAACAAAAGCCACATTTCTGTTTACACCTTCTGACTCCTTCCCCCACTTTTCTCCCTATTTAGGGCATGAAGAAGAAAATTTTAAGAGCCCTTTAATCAAGTAAATTCTGCTTCAGCAAAGTTGCTACCAGGAATTCTTGTATCTGGGGTAAATTTGGGGGTGGGTAATACAGAGAATAGTCTGTCTCTGATGCAGTTGTGTCAGGAAAGGGAACAGATTGTCCTTCAAGGAGTCCAGCGTAGGCCTTTGTTACATGGCTAATGGTCACTGACTCCCTTCTCCCCAATCCATGGAAGGAGGTAAGAAATCATAGTGTAGGGGGATGGCAGACCCATGGAGAGGAGTAAGACAAAGCACTTGTGGTGGTGGGTCAGGTCTGTGTGAGGGAGTGAGAATAGAATTCCATGAAGTTCATGGGGATGGTGGGCTGAAGGACTGTTATAAGAGGAAGCATGCCACCTAGATGGTTATAGCCTTGGGTCTAAAGGTTGGACACAAACCATTGAGAATTTCACTATGGCAGTTATTAACTGGGTCATATTTTCCTGTTTATATCAAGGCAGGGCAATGTATAATCCAGTACTCTACCCATTTCTACACACATCAGGTTGTTAGAATGTCTCTCCCCTCTAGTCAGACAATGTCTTAAAGGTACAATCTGTTCTACGTATTAGCAAGCAAGCCTTAGGCCATATCACCTTCCTAAGCCATCTGGCACATATATACACCTAAGGGCCCATATGATCACATAGCATCATGCCCTCAGGCATGGTGAGGTAGAATGGAATAGAGAATATAGCATGTTAGACCTCATTGTAGAGCAATCTGGATGGTCTTTGTATAAGCAAAGAGCCTCAGCTCTTAACCTCTCCCCTATATGTTATTAGAGAATGTTAGTAGTCACAAATGTCCTCCTCTCCATTTGAATGTGGGCTCCTTGATAGCAGAGAATGTTCTTATTTCTGTATTTGTATACCCAGTGCTTAGCACAGTGCTTTGTACAAAGTAAGTACTTGATAAATTCTTCATTCATTCATTTATTCATTCTCTAACTAGTTTCAGGTACTCCTTGAATGTATTTTCCTTATTCCCAAGAACTGCCCACACTTTACTAAGATGTATAAAAGTGTTCAGAGTCCAAATCTTGCTTGCCCCTATGATCGAGGCTTTCCTTGCATTCTTTTTGCTGGGGCTATTCTCTTGGTCCATCTGCCCTCTTGGTTTCTGGACCCTTGGCCTGCTTCAATCACCAACATTTGATTGCCCTTTCCTTTTTTCAACCTCCTGCTTCTCAGACCCTTGGTTTCTTTCTAGAAATGAATATTGTAGATGCCCTCTTCTCTTCCTCGGCCACATATTTTCCAGACCTCCACTTGACCATGGATACCATGTACTCCAAAGTTTCTGCTTTGACTTTTAACCCCTCAACTAGTTCTCAGATCTTGGCTTATTTCTAGGCTAAAGGGGAAAGAATGCTGGATTTGCAGTTAGACAGTCTGTGTTGAGATCCATGTTCTGCTTCTTAATAAAGAGTAGATCTTGGGCAGGTCATGAAACTTTTCTGGACCTCAGCTTCTCATCTATAAAATGCAACTATAAAGTCTAAAAATGCTGAGGATTTCCAGGGTTCATTCTAGCTTCTCCTTAGCTCTACAAGTTTGGGGATGCTCGATTTCTCACTTTATTGGTCCTACAACCCAATTTCTAAGCAGGTCACTCCTGTATGTAGAATTATATAATTTTAGATTTGGAAGAGACATTGTAAGTCATCCAATCCTCCTTGACACCCAGCACAAGAGTCTTTTCCCATGATGCCCCACAAAAAGTGGTCTTCCACCTCCTTCTTGAATATTTCTAGTGGGGGGTAGGTGGGGATCTCTTCAGCTAGGCCATTTCATTTTTAGGCAGGCTTAATGGTTAGGAAGTCCTTCCTTATTATAGAGCTAAAATCTAAGGCAGAGCTAAAAAAAAAAAATCTGCTTCTTTGTAATTTTCCTGGTTGGTCCTTTGGAATTACCCAGAGTAAATCTAATCTCTCTTCCAGATGAGAAACTTTCACATATTTGAAGGAAGTAATTTTGTCCCACCCCCACCCCACTTCCCTTTAAGGCTACTCTTCTCCAGGATAAACATTTCCAGTTCCCTCTGGAGTCTTGGCCCTTTGCCTAAATGTCCTGACTCCATTATTGCCTGAATTCAGGCAGGACATTTAGGCCTGGAAGGGGAGTTGGAATTTGAACTCCCTTTGCCTGTGTCTCTAGCCCATAGCATGATCAGCCATGGGGTGCCTCTTAGACAGGCCAAGGTAAGGTTTTTGCTCGTGTTTGAGGCAAGGCCTCAGATCTTGTTAGAGAATAAAGTTGAGTAAAATGGATGGAACTTGGAAGCTCATGCCAGCTGGCACCAAAACAGTGAACACTGCAGCAGGATGGAGAGTGAGCGTCTGGCATCCTGGAGCGAGGCGATCTGGCTGATTCAGGCTTGTCAGGGCAATGAGTCCCTTCCAGGCCCTGGAATGCCACATGCGTGATGTTGCAGTTTTGTGGAAGTACCACAGCATTGTGGGTATTCCAGTGCACCACCTTAAAGTCTTTAGTGAGGCTCAGGGGTTTATTTTATTTCTTTATTTTTCCTACACTTGTTTTTGTAATGGCACGAGCCCTGGAGTTTTAGTCCTTTTCAAGGCCTGGGTTTGAATCCTGTCTCCAACACTGGTTAGCTATGGGATGCAGTCAAGCCAGTTAACTTCTGAACCTTAGTTTTCTTATCTGGTGAATGAGGCTAAAAATACCTATCATGTCCATCTCAGGGTTGTTATGACAATTAGATGAGATGTCAAGAATATTGCCAACTTTAAAGCATTATATAAATATCACTTGCTACTACTGTTGTCATTGTTGCAACTTGATATTTGAAGTATTTTTGTTATCCCCTGTCATTTATTTGCCCCCTTTTGGGGTACATATGCCTCCTTTCTTCCTCTGAGTGTACCTGAAGGAGTTAGATATTTTTTAGAAGGACTTGTCACTAAGAAAAAGAAAATACAGGTCTACCCTGCATTATGTTACCCTGAACAAGTTAATTTCCAAATTATTTCAATAACCTTGGTGGATTTATGGTCTTGTTGATATGATCTTGGTGCAGGTCACCACTCATACCTTCCCTCTCACTTTGTGTAATTTTTGTCTATATCTTTCCAGTGCTTAACCCAATAAGATGCAGTGGCATCTTCTTTGCAACTTAGAGTCTTAAAGAGTTGACTAGAGCATGGTGAGGTTGAGTGACTTGTCCACAGTCAGAAAGCCAGTACGTGTCAGAAGTGGGACTTGATCTCCTGGCTTGGAGGCACTATGCACTGTATACACTGCCTCTCATTAGAGAGATAATTGTACTATGTACAAATGACACATTTGTTGTTCAGTGATGTCTGACTCTTTATGACCCTATTTGGGGTTTTCTTGGCAAAGATACAGGAGTGGTTTGCCATTTCTTTTCCAGCTCATTTTACAGATGAGGAAAATGAGGCAAACAGGGTTAAATGACTGACCTAGTGTCACATAGCTAGTGTCTGAGGCTGGATTTGAACTCAGGTCTTCCTGACTTCAGGTTTGGTTCTCTATCCACTGTGCCACCTAACTCCCTTACAAAATGCACACAGTAAACATTTACCAAAGATTCTTTCCTCCCCTCCCCTCCTCTCCCCTTTCCCTCTCCTCTTTACTTCTTCCTATTCCTTGGCTCCCTCCCTCAGCTCACCTGCTACAACTATATAAAAACCTTTCCTCACCCCCATCCCCCAATTTCGTGTTCGACTCCCACTAATTACTTTACATGAATTTTGTCTTTACCGATCTGTGTACGTATTCTCCCTCAGTGTTATACAAGTTCCTTGAGGGTACTATTTCTTCCTTTTGTCTTTGTACGCCCAGTGCCTACCATAATGCTTTACACACAGCAAGAGCTCAGTAAATGCTCGTTGAATTGAATTTTACACATAAGGAAACAGACACCCAGAGAGCTGGTTTTTATGAGGACAGGTGTATTCTCGCTCAGTCTGGTTTGTTTCCCACTTCTCATATCACAGGTACAGAGGTGTTAGGGATGGGCCACGGGAAGACCTTTCCATTAAAAGAATAGGATAAGAGTGTGTTTGGAGTAAAGACAGGTTGATGCAAATGGAACTATTGGGTGTCTGAGAGCGCCCCTTCCTTCCCTCAATCAGAGAGGATGATAGATTATTACACCTTATTATCTGGAATATATGGTGTCTATTAGTAAGTGGAATAACCAAGTCCATATTCTTTTCTTCTCAGTATTACTGATAATGTTCAATATGTGACTAGTCAATTCTTTTCTCTGGCTTCCATCTTCCCTATCTGCAAAGTAAGGGACCTAGGTCTAGATTATCTCTGAAGATCCCTTTCAGCTTATATATCCTATGGTTCAATCAGATGTTCAACGAGCATTTATTAAATTAAACTTGCTAGAAGCAAGTACTTATTAAATTAAACTTGTTAGAAAGACTCATGAGTTTCTTTCTTCCAACCTTTCTATCCAGATAACAAGTATGATATCAAAGTCTACACTGGAGATGTAATTGGCGCTGGTACAGATGCAGAGGTCTTCATTAATATCTTTGGAGAATATGGTGACACAGGTAATTCCAGGTCATTTTTTTCATGTTTCTCTGCTAATATCAGCCTGGATTGACTTTAGGCAGAACACTTTCCAGCAAGCCTGGCCCACTCTGAAAGGCTTGTTTCCAGGCTGCTTGAAAGAAATCCAGTGTCTGCATGTGGAAAAAGGCAGACGAGAGGGAAACAGTAGAAAATGCTAAACCAATCTGACAAGGAAGGAGACTTCAAGGCTGCACTTTGGTCTTCTTTGGAAAGCAGAACTCTCCAAATAAAGTAGCGTTTTGTGGTCAGGATATGGGGCATTGTGCCCAATGCTCATATTTCCAATGTGGATTACTCACCTTTTAGGATAAGGTGTTACTTGACTCTTCTGAAGTTTCTTCCTATCACATGACCCAAAGCAATTCCAGCCCCTTTGTTCCCTGGGCCTCAGATCACTGAGTCTTTCTCACTTGATAATGCAGTTTACTTTGTCAAGAAAAGGCATTCTCTGACAACACCTAAATTTTGTGCTTTCTTCATCTGAAATGTTGGCAATATTTTGGCCTGCTCCGTTCCAGCAGTTTGAGGATTTAGAAGTTTTCACTGGGTAGTTTGAGAGACCAATAATGGATAAGGCAACAGGCCTTAATTATGGAGCGTTCTAGTCAGACAAGAGAAGGCCTGAAGTTTAAAAGGAGATGCTAGGAGTGAGAGCAGAGGGTATAGGGACATCAGAGAAATGAGGCAGGCTGACCTTAAGAACCTCTTTAGTAGTAATACTTTAGACAGATCTGGCACCTCCAGGTTTTGAGAAGTTCTCCATTGCTCTTCCTAGTCAATGTGTTGGATGCAAAGGTCCTTCATCATTTGTATAAGGGGACCCAGGCATGACCTTTTATGGACGTGGGCCTGTTGTTACCTGGTCTTATGAGTTTCCCACCTCTCATGTCAAAAGTGGGTAGACACTAGGGATGGACTAGGAAAGGAGGACATTTCCATGAAAAGTGTAGGGTGAGAGAGTGTCCAGAGAAAAGGCAGATTGCTCTAAGTGAAACATGGATCTCTGAAAGGCCCTCCACATTAAAGAATTTTGTTAGACTACCATATCCTATTGTCTAGAATATGTGATATTTACTATGATTAGATCTATATGTAATATGGTGCAAAGTTCACTAGCCTTGAAATCCATCCCAGCTGGATTTCAAGGTACACGACCCAGCTCTAACAGAAGCTCACTGTATGACCTTAGGGAAATTATCTGCCCTCTCTAGGTCTCATTTTTATCACCCTTGAAATGAGGTTATTGGCCTAGCTGGCTTCTAAGGTCTCTTGAGGCTCTAATGCTCATGATTTTGTGAAGACTGTTGGTCAGCCATATTGAAAACTTTGCTTTAATGAAGCCCCGAGACACAACTATTACGTAACTGTAGCAAATCCTCCTTAAATCAGATTAAGTGAAGGAAAAGACCAGTTAATATGGATAAATATTTTATGTGCCTTTAAAGAGATGCAATTTGACTGTTTTCAGAATCCTTGCTCTGTTTCTTAAACTATTTGGTGACCTCAGGTAAGTCATTTCCCCTTTCAGGGTTGCAGTTTCCTCATCTGTAAAATGAGAGGGTTTCGGAAAAATGATGTCTAAAGTTCCTCTAGGTTCTATATACTTCCTAATTCATTAATTCATTGTAGGTTACCCTGTTATCACATTTTGGCATCTCTCTGAGGCAGAGAAGTAGTAGTACACACGATTTCTGTGCATGGGCCTTGTCTCCCACTATGCCTTATCTAGAATTTGTACTTCACCCAGGCCTAGGATGGTCCTCTGTACTCAGTCTAGGTCCTTAATAAGTAAATAAACAGTAAATGGTGGTAGTTGTATTGCTTTCACTAAAGTGAAACCTGCCAGGGGGTCTTATATAATGACCTGGTTTGCAAGTAGTGCAGTATAATTCTTCTGAAGTACTTGGATATAGTCTTATGAATGATCACAAACTCCATAGATGGGAAAAGAAGGAAATAAGAATTTATTAAGCACCTATTAGGTGTGTGCAAAACACTTTACAAGTATTATCTCACTTGATTCTCACAACAACTCTGTGAGATAGGTGATATTTTGCTCCCTTTTTTACAATGGAAGAAACTGAGGCAAACAGGTTAAGTGACTTGTCCAAGGTCCCATAGCTAGTACTAGTCTAAGGATGGATTTGAATTCAGGTCTTCCTGACTTCAGACCAGTGCTTTATCCACTGTGCCACCCAGCTGCCTCACAAGTGAGGTGTGAAATTTGTAGGTTTACTTGAAGGCTACCAGTCACTCACATCATCCCTGTCTCTCTACCCCTTGGATGAGAATTCTGCTGAAGGATAGACCACCTCATGAGGCCCCATCCCTACCTGTCCTATCTAGGCAGTGAGATGTTTATGCTGGTCTGGAACCATATCTGTCTTCACCTCTTACTTACTGAAGATTTGGAAATCTTCCTTGTGGATATGATTCAGGAAGGCAAGTTACCACTTCCACACAATTATCTCTTGTCTCTCTCCTTAGAGTTAAAGTTTCAGAGCTAGAAGGAACTTTAACAATCATTTAATCTGGGGTACATAACTGTTTTTTAACAGCATATTTACTTTTTAACTTCCCCAAAGAGAAAAGATAAACATGGTAGAAAAGATCAGGAAGGGGGTGAGTTCTGTGCATAGTGTGGGAGTTGTGCTTCTTAACCCTTTGTTAGCAAAAAAGAGGGAGAATTTAAGCCTTGAAGGATGAGTGAGGGTTGTATAGATAGTGGGGAGTTGGGAGGTGGACTGTGAGCAAAAACATCATCTGCATGGTACTGGGATGTGGGAAAGGCTGATGAAATTGGGCCAGGAGATTGGAAAAAAAACTTTTCTGTTGTTATTCTGACCATAAAAAAAACAACAAAAAGTATGAACATTTCCATATAAAAAGAACAGAAAAAAAGGATTATATATTGTAAACATTTATTCAATTCACCATGTTAGTTCCAAAGCTCTCACTGGTCTGATTCCCTCTAATTCTCTTCCTAATCTTTTCTGGACATTTTCTTCAAATGCTTCACCGTTCTTCATTTCTTTCTTTCTTTTTGGGAAGGGACATCATCATCACTAGCCCCAAGATTCTCCTCTCCCTCATAATACTCCTCTCTTTGTAACAAGTTAGCACAGTAAAGCAAAAGAAATTTATGTATCATCCAAATTTGAAAATGTGTTTCTCATTCTGCACCTCTACTGTATCACCTCTATGTCAAGAGGTGGGTAGAATACTCCATTATTAATATTTTGAAGTTATGACTCATCATTGCATTTATCAGAGTTCTTAAGTCTTTTAAAGTTGATTTTAAAAATTATGTTGTAGCCACTGCATAAATTAAATTATTCTCTGATTCTGCTCACTGCACTCTGCAGCAATTCCTAGAAGTCTTTCCAGGTTTCTCTGGGCACAAACCTTTCATATTTTTTGTGGCACAATAATATTCCATCATATTCATATACCATAATTTGTTCAGCCATTCAAAAATTAATGGACATTCTCTTAGTTTCCAGCTATTTGCTACAACAAAAATGCTCCTAGGAATATTTTTGCACATGAATCCTTTCTGTCCTTCTGTGATTTCTTTTTGGCATATACCTCTGTAATAAGTATCTTTAGATCACATGGAAGTATAGAAAGTTTTGTTTTGATTTACTGTGCTAAACTTGTTATAAGACTTTTGGGGTCTAGTTCCAAGATGCTTTCCAGAATTCATAGCTCCACTCGTAGTGCATTAGTGTTCTTCCACAGACCAATGTATAGTCACTTTCCTTTTGTTTGGTTTTTTTTTTTTGGTCCTCTGTTAATCTGAGGAGTGTGAGGTAGACCTTCAAGAGTTGTTTTAATTTTCTTTTTTCTTATGATTAGTGATTTGCAGCTTTCTTTTCCTTTGGTTGTTGATAATTTGCTTTCCTTCTTTTGAGAACTCCTTGAGTTCTTGAGAACTTCATATCTTTTGACCATTCATCTATTGGGCAATATCTCTTGTTCTTATCTATTTGAATTAGTTCATTATATATCTTAGACATCAGAGCTTTATTAGGGAAAGTTGCTGCAAAAATTTTTCCAAGTTAACTTTTTCTCTTTTAATTTTAGCTTCATTGATTGTGTGAAAGCTTCTCAATTGCATGTAATCAAAATTATTCACTTTATCTTCTGTGTTTTTCTCTATCTCTATAGTCATTAAAAAGTATTTCTTTCCCTGTTTCTCTACTATGTCCACTATGTAACCTTTTATATCTAAGTCTTGTATTCATTTAGAGTTTATTGTAGTATACAGTGTTAGATGTTTGTCTAAATCAAATTTCTTCCCAATGACTTTCCAGTTTTCCCAGTAGGATTTCTCAAATAATAATCCTTATCCTAGTAATTAGGGTCTTTGGGTTTATTGAAGATTATTCATTTGATCTTGTACATTATGTACTTAATCTGTTCTGCTGATCAACTTTTATATGTATATTGTTAAGCAGGACCAATTAGTTTTAATGACTACTGATTTATAGCAAAGTTTGAGATTAGATAACTCTTGGGCCTCCTTCCTTCCCATGTTTTTTTTGTTCATTAATTTCCCTGACAGTTTAGATTTTCTTACACTTCAAATGAATTTTATTTTTAAAATTCTATTAAGTAACCTTTTGGTAGTTTAATTAGTATAATTCTGAATAAGTAAATTGATTTCATTAGCTTTGTAATTTTTACTATGCTGACATAGATCAACCATGGGCAATTAATATCACTCCAATTATTTATATCTGCTTCTTTATTTGCACCTGCTTCTGTTTCTGTAAAGAGTAATTTATAGTTGTATTTACATAAATGCTATATTTGTCATGGTAGGTAGACTCCACCAAAATTATATATTCTGTAGTCTATTTGAATAGAATTTTTCTTATAATTTTTTTGGGATAATATATGCAAACTCTGATTATTTGTGTGAGTTCATTTTATATCCTGCTACTTCACTGACAATTTAAGTTGTTCAAATTAAGTTTTAGTTGAACCTCTAGGTTTCTCTAAACAGACCATTATGTATCATCAGCAAAATGTGATATTTTTTTCTTCTTTGTCTAGGCTTGTGCTCTTGATTTCTTTTTCTTGTCTGACTTTTATAGATAGTATGTATAGAACTATATAAAATATGAGTTGTGATAATGGACATCCTTGCTTTACTCGTGATCTTATTGGAAAGATCTCTAGCATTTTTCCATTTTTTTGGTTTTAAATACATGCTATTGAGTGTATGAAATGCAAATGTATTGTGTTGGATAGAGAGCTGGCTCCAAGTCAGGAAAACCTGGTTTTGAGTTCCATCTCTGACACATGCTAACTATATGACTCTGGACAAATCTTTTAGCCTTTCAGTGCTCTTGGTAACTTCTTAAGATCATTATGGATTACAGAGAAGATGCCAACCCTCATTTTGGTAGGGGGAATTTTCTCATCTGACTGTTTCCTATATCCATGAAATTAGAGATTTAGTTCATGTTTATCATGTTAAAGAAAGATTCATTTTTTCTCATATTTTTATTATATTCTTATGTTTTTAATATAAAAAATGTCTGTTTTGTTAAGATTTTTCTGTATCTCTTGATATAACCATGTAATTGCTTTTTAAAATAAATATTATCTACTATGATAATACTTTTCTTAATGTTGAACCAACTCTATATATTTCAGGTATAAATCCAATTTTTTCATAATATAGTATCTTTGAAAATATTTTTGTGTCTCTTTGCTAAGATTTTATTCAGTGTTTTGCATCAAAGTTAATGATATTGGTCAATGGTTTTATTTATTTTTTTCATTTTTGATAGAATATTTTTTCTATTGTTGCTATCTATGTTATATTTGATTTAATTGTTCTTTGAATTGAGTTCAATTATAAATCCACATAATCTTAGAGGTTTTTTCTTTGAATGTTCTTTTGTAACCTGATCAATTTCTTTTGTTTTTGGAGATTGGGTTGTCAATTTAAAAAATTTCTTATTCTTCTAATCTGAATATTTTATGTCTTTATAACTAATTGTGCATTTTATTTATCACTTTTGTTGGCATGTAATTTAGCAAAATAGTGTTTAATCATTTCTTATCTTTCCTTTTGATTTGGATTCTTTTTTATTTTTGATGCTGGTAATTTGGTTTTCCTCTCCTTAATAAATTATATTAGCTAATAACTTATCTATTTTATTAGCTTTTTGAAGATTTCAGTTTTATTTTTAAATACAATTTTTCCCCAAAAAAACCTTGTTATTATTTGATCTTTCTGGGTTTCTGGTATTGTTTTTTTTTTTTTTTTGACTACGTGATTTTTTTTTTGGATTTAGATATAAGAATAATGTAAAATGTCCCTATCAGTGTACTGGTCCATTGTGATGCTAGAGAAGGCTTGATAATCAAATTTTCTTTTCCTTTATCTTTTTTCATTTGTACCTGTTTACACGTGCATGTGCATAGGGGAACGGAGACTGGAAAGTGAGAAAGACAACTTTGAAAGGGGGGCAGAAGACAAGTTCACATTGGATGCACCAGATCTGGGGCAGCTGATAAAAATCACTATTGGCCATAACAATAAAGGTGGATCTGCAGGCTGGTTCCTAACCAAGGTGGGTTTTTTACCACTTGTCAATGACTCTAAGAAATTTTATACTTTTTGGCATAATGTTTAAGGCCTTTCACAGTCCTAGTGGATGAATGGAGGAGAAGCCTTTATGAAGCATTTATAATGTACTAGGCACTGTACACTGGAGATACAAATACAAAATTGAGACAGTCCCTGTTGTTGAAGCATTTACATTTTGAAAGAGGGAGATAACACATCTGGGAGGGTAGTGTTTAAAGAAGACCATTTAGGTCTGAGAAATCATAAGGATGGGGAGTGGAAATATAATGCAAATCAAGTGACACATCTCTTCTAGAAGTCAATGGTAGTATGAATTCGTCTGTTGTTTCCAGAATGAGGGACAAAGTTAAGGATTGGAATAGAAGATGGAGAGGTGTATAAATAAGGAAGATGGCAAGGACAAGGGTGGGGTAGATGGCTGGATGGAATGTAAAGTATGGCTTAATTTGAGATTGACTAGATGTTAATCAAATAGCAAGCATTAATTAAGTACTATGTGCCATATACTGTGCTAAGTGCAAGGATACAAAGAAGCAAAAATATCCCAAAACAATAGTTCCTGCCTTCAGGGAGCTTACAATATAATGAGGGGAAAAATATAAACCATGTATATATGTATATACATGATAGATACAAAGTAGATACAAGACGGTTGTGATCGTCCTTCGTTTTCGAAGAAAACAGAGAAAGGATGCGATGACAGGATGGTTGGGGTGCAGGGATAGCTCTAAGAAGCGCCACCTTCTACACAAAGGCTTTCATGCTTCCCCTTTCTACCAGTCTCCTCCACCCCCAATTACCTTACATTTCACTTTCACTGTGTCCTAGTTAGTTTTATTTATTCTTTTTTTAAATATTTATTCCATATACACACATACATGCATGCACACACACAGAGTCTATCCTCTCTGATGAAGGAAGGAATATTTATCTGTTTTCTAGGACTGAGATGATTCATTGTAATTCATCAGTTTTACTGCTTTTTCTGTTAGCATTGTTATTATTTGTATGGGACAGCTGGGGACTCAGTGGATAGAGAGCCAGGCCTGGAGTCTGGAAGACTCATCTTCCTGAGTTCCAATCTGGCCTCAGACACTTACTAGCTGTGTGACCCTGGGTAAGTCACTTAACCCTGTTTGTCTCAGTTCTCTCATTTGTAAAATGAACTGGAGAAGTAAATGGCAGACCACTCCAGTATCATTGCTAAGAAAACCTCAAATGGAGTCACAACCGAACAGCTGCAGTAGCACGAGTTTTCTTAATCTGGAGTTCCCTATATCAATGAAATCTTATTTTCTCTACTGAGATATCTTGATCCTGGACCACAATTACTAGTGTGTGAATGTACATATATGTTTTCTAGCCATCAATATCAATCAATACACATGCATAAAGGAAGGTAGCACTTGCAGTTAACAAAACTGTTAAATAACCAAGATACTTTATACATTTTTTGAGGGGTGATACATTTTTAAACGGTTTGCAGTAGTTACAGTTTAATGGGTCTGGCCCAAGGTGGCACCTGAGATGGGCCTTGAAGGATGGGAAGGATTTCAAGTGGCAGAAATACAGAGAGAATGAATTCCAGGAATGGGGAGAATACACACAGGAAGAACAGAATATATTGTGAAGGACCCTGAATTCCAGGGTAAGGAGTTTATATTTTACCCCATAAATGATGAAGAATTGCTGGAGAATTTTGAACAAAGGAATGACTTGGTAAAACCTGTACTTTAGAATTGGGGTTAGGCATCAAAAAACTATGAAAGGATAAATGTCGACTTGTTATGAAACATATCTATAATGATGAAGCTGGATTCTAGTAATCCACTATCGTAGGGATGGGAGAACAGCATACAGCTGGTCTAAGGACAGGTGTTAAGCCTTCATTGGCCTTGGGGTTTGTCTGTTTCCTCTGCCTGCCAATGAACTGGGAACCATTCCAATTTCTAGAAATGCCATAAGGATTAATTAATAAATCTGCTACAAAATTATGTATTTTCTCTTTATTTGTTTTCCCCCAAATATATATTCCTTTAGTGCTTAGAAATAAAACTCTAAAGAAGGCTTCTTAAAATTTCTGTTTTTTAAATTCAGTTTTATTTTTGGTTCCCAATTCTTCCTCTTCTTCCACTGAGAAAGCAAGAAAGACAAAACACTTTACAAATATGTGTGGTCATACAAAATAGATCTCCCTGTTATCCATGTCAAAAAAAAAGAAAAAGAAAAGAATTGCTTCCATATGCACTCTGAGTCCATCACTCTGGAGGTAGCTATCATGTTTCATTATGAGTCCTTTGGAATTGTATTGGTCATTCTGTTGATCAGTGATACTCAGTCTTTCAAAGTTGATTATCTTTATGACATTACTGTCACTATGTAAATGGTTCTCCTGATTCTGCTTATTTCATTTTTCCATCAGTTCATATAAATCTTCCCAGGTGTTTCTGAAACCAACCTCTTCATGCTTTCTTACAGCACAATGATTTTCTATCATATTCATTTACCCTTATTCATTCAGTCAATTGAACTCCTCAGTTTTCAGTTCTTTGCCACTCTAAAAGAGCTGCTATAAATATTTTTGTTCATATGGGTCCTTTTTCTCTTTCTTTCATCACTTTGGAGTATAGACTTAGGAGCAGTATTTCTGGGTAAAGAAAGATTCTGTGTGCTTTCCTTGAGCTAAGGGAACTCAAGGAAGCTCTTCCTCTTCTTCTATAGACACTACTTTGGGCAGTCTAAAGAATGAAAGTGGGAGCTGTGAGAAACAAGAAATAGACTTGGATAAGTCAAGACCTTGGGATCATTGTGGGGGACAGGGAAAAGAATGGGGTGGCCAAAGTGTCTCTCTTTTGAGCCATGACCTTTTCTAATGGCATGAATCCCACCTCAAGTAAAGTAGTCATGAGATCAGGAGAGGTGCGGAAGTCAGTATCAGATTAGGATAGAATTTTTCACATCTCAGTCCCCAACTCTACCTAATGGGGGTGTCATATAGAGCATTTGACTCTCATCTGTGCTCTCTCATCTCCTGGGTTTTTTACAGTTGGGTATGTCACCATTTGGAACATCTAGGTGGTACAGTGATTAGAGTGCTAGACCTGGAGTGAGAAAAACTCAATTTCCTAGGTTCAAAGACCTCAGATACTTATTACTTGTGCCATGCTAGGCAAGTCATTTAACCCTGTTTGCCTCAGTTTCTTTATCTGTAAAATGAGATGGAGAAAAAATGGCAAACCACACCAGTATCTTTGCTAAGGAAACTTCAAATGGGATCACACAGTTAGACATGACTGAAATGATTAAACAGCAATGATAGCAATGTCATGTCACTATGTGGTCCTTCTTCTCAAGACCAAGGTAATTGAACTCCCTTCCTCCTTGTCCTAGATAGTATCTAACCATCAATAACAGCTTCTTTGAGGAGAGACTTCAGCAATGGTCTATTAATGCCAGTAGGCTATATTAGCATTCTGACTTATTTGGTGATGTTCTCTTTCAACTCCTCCATTTGTGGTGGAATTGAACAATTGAATTCTTTGCTTTTACTCTCCTGTGTCTCACATTCCGCTAGTTGACTTGCATGGGTATGACTCACGATCTACCATCTGTAAGGCAGGATTGACAGAACACAGTCCATTTTCCAGGCTGACTACATTTCCTGACTCTGGTCAAAAGTTATATGGCCACATGGTTCTTATAGAAAGATCTGAACTCAGATCCTCTGACTTAAGGCCGTAGTATGAGTTGGTGGATGAAACATCAATGCAGTCTTTAATTTCAATAATAGAGACACGGTGTCCAGGTCTTGGGAAGGCAATAGTGCTATTGTCCTCTGCCTGGTCAAACCATCTCTGGAGGATTTTATTCAATTTGAGGTATTACATTTTAGCTTTTCCACCATATACCATTTTGCATTTGGGTATATTTTAGTATTAATTCCCCAATCTGTAGATCCCAAACCGTAGCTGGACATTGAAGCCATACCTTATGCCACTTGCCTCCCCAATTCCCAGTCCTAATGCTGTTGGCCAGAATTGTCATTATGAGGGGAGAACAGGAAATTCTAATTGTCCACTCTGTTCAGTGACATTATTTATTACCATCCCCACTCTCCTCCCCAGCACAGATCTCCAACTCTGGGGAAATGAAAAGTAGCTCCTCCTTGAGGGAGTTTAGTTGGGTTGAGAGAAGCCACCTGTCTCAGGTTCGACCTCATTTCATAGGGTGCCTGCTGTTGGCAGGAACCATTGTGGATCTGGGCTGTAGCCAGTAGCTTTGTCAATTCACAAACTTAATTTTATCATTTCATTGGTGGCAAGTAGACTCCAGTGGACTGATTCACTTACCAAACCCACAGAAACTAACATTCTACTGCAGATATATCTGCCTGAAAAATTCCTTATCTGGATAGGGTCATCCTAGTGGGCAGATCTACTCAGAGGATTAAATTATAGATCAGAAAGTTGTTTGGTGACTCCAGAATTAGAGCAAAGGGAGATGAATATTTTAGGGGCTAGTCATTTTAAGGAAACATCAATTTCACATGTACAAAGATGCCAGAGGTGTGGGTGGGTATCAGTTTGGCCAAAAAAAAAAAACCATGAGGATTTTGGGAATTCAATATGTCAACAGTATGAACTGGTAACTAAAAACATTAATATAATCTTTAATCAGCAATAACAGAGGGTAGGTAGGCAATAGTGCTCCACTGGTTAAACCACCTCTGGAGAACTGTGTCGTTTGAGGTTCTACATTTTAGAAAGGACACTAACAACAGAGAGGGTATCTAGAGGAAGACAACAAGGATTATAATGAACCTCATGATTCTGCTATATGAGCACTGATTGAAGGCCATAGGTTCAAATCCTGGCTTTGCTGCATTCTAGCTAGTGATCTTGGACAAGAAATTTATCTATATGAGCCTTAGATTCCTCATCTACAAAATGAGGAATTTGAATGAGATGACCTTCAAGGTCAGTTCCCTCCAGTTTAAATCTATAAACCTCTGAAATGGGAATATCCAGCCTGAGAAAAGAAAGCCTGGGTGGAAGTGGGATAGGGGTGAAGAAGAAAGGAAACCATAAGAGGTTCCAAGTATTTGAAGGGTTACCAAGTGGGAGAGGGCTTGGACTTGACGTAGCATAACACAATAGATAGGGCACTGGATCTAGAGTCAGGAAACCTTGTATTCCAATCCTGCCTCTGATGGGTACTGTGTGACTCTGACCTCTCTGTTTTCAATCCTTCATCTGTAAAATGGGAAGTAGTTGGATTCAATGACCTTCTAGGTCCCTTTCAGCTGTAGATTTATGAATCTGTGTGTCAGTAACTTACTCTGCTTGACTGCAGGAGGGCAAAAGGAGGAGCAGCAGATAGAAGCTGGAGAGTGGAAAAATTAGCCTTGATATCAGGAAAAAAACATACCACAATTTCCTAACAAATCTCTCCCTAAGTAGAACAGGCTGTCTCAGGAAGTAATGGATTCCCCCTTCCTGGAGGTCTTGGGCAATGACTGGATGACCACTTGTCCAGGATGGCAGAAGAGGGGATTCTTGTCCAGGACAGGGTTGGACTCTGAGCTCCCTTCCCACTCTGAGTTTTCGTGACTCGGTGATATATATTTACATAGCTTGATGAATTGCCCTTCTCTACTCTAGGGATATTTCTGTCTAATGAAATCAGACTGATCTAGAAACGGAGGAGCCTCTTCCTGAGCAGTGCTGGAGATGTATTCACGAATGCTACCGTATAACTCATTTTTTTCAGTGCTCCTTTTCTGTCACCAAATGCTTCAGTCATTGCCACATAACCTGAGAAAGGACGTGTTGCAATTAATCTGCTATGCCTTATCTGGCATCAATTACATCTCAGAGTTAGTGTCTTCCTTCCTTACAAGGCAAGGAGAAGTCCCTTTGGTACCTTCACAGACCATTTCTCAGTGTGGCTTATTTATGTGAAGATTTCCACAGATGGCCAAATCGCATCTATTTAGAAACCTTATCATCTTTAATTTCAGAAGGTGATATGTTTTGATCTTGTCACTAAATTCTAGGGGTCCAGTCCATTTTGAGTCTGCAGCTACCTATGTTTTGCTCCAATTACTCCCCTCTACCCCTTCATGGCTCCAGCCAAACTGAGCTACTTCTTTTCTCCCCTCTCCCTCCATCCTAGACACCCCTAAACTCTTGTAGCTCCACTCGAGTAGAATTGTTTCCTGTGCCTGCTATATCATCTCACCCCCTCATTTCTTGTTGAATTTCCACTCCTCCTTTATAAGCCAATGTAAATGCCATCTATTTTGGGAAACATGACATGATAGAAGAGAATACTAGATTTGAAGTCAGAGACCTGATTTAGCTTAAATCTTGACTCTGCTACTTATTCCCTGTGAGCCCATTGGACAAGTAGCTTAACCACTCTTAGTCTCAGTTTCCTTAACTGTAAAATAGGAGATTGGGTTAGTTGACCATGAAGGTTTCTTCCAGCTCTAAGTCTATGATTCTCTAAGATGATGCCTTTCCTTCCATTGCATAGTGAACTTTATTTTGTAGTTCTTGAATGTGCTTGGCATGTAAATATTTCATATTATAGTTATCTTTGTAGATATCTTCTTATCCCTCTACTAGGCTGTAAACTTCAGGTGGGTAAGGGCTATGTCTTGTCTAATTTGTTTTTATCTTTACTAGCACATAATAGCAGTGTGCTGCATACCAGAGGCATTCAATGTTTATTGACTGGCTAAATAATTAAGCAGAAAGTGAGAATATACATGACAGAATTTTAAAATCTCAGTTCTAATTTCTTAAACTTGAGTTTCATAGAAAATGTCAAACCAAATTCCTCACACATTAAATTCTTGATTATGAAGAGGATCAATGGTTTAGATAATAGAAACAACAGATAATTAAAAATCATTCACACTTGGCTTTGTAATGTGTAGCAGGATATATATTTTTTGGTACTAGAATTACCCTTATAATTATGCTTTGCTTAGGTTAACAATAAAATGAGTTTGTATTTCCAGAGCACCAAGCAGAACGAGGCAGGTCAAATGCATCAAGGGGAAAACCTGACTTGAAGACTTAAGCATTTAACCACAAATGAGCCAAAAATGCAGTCATTTGAAAAGTGGTTGATTGAGAGCTGACAGTATTCTCTTATTCTTTCCATTCTCCCCCATCTTTCAGATTATCATCGAAGACATTGGGAACAAAAGAAAATATGATTTCCCACTTGACCGATGGCTGGCCCTGGATGAGGATGATGGCAAAATCCAACGAGATATTCTGGTGGGAGGTGCCATAACCACAGGTAAAGATCAGATTGTGAAGAGAAGGAAGGAGGAAGATTGAAGAAAAGAAAGAAGGGAAGGAGTTTTCTCCTTCCTTATCTCTATCTGTTGACTTACCTAAAGTCCTGTCTTCTACAGGAAACCTTTCCCAGCCCCTCTTAATTCTAGTGACTTTTCTCTGCCAATTATTTCCTACATATTCTCTCTATAATTGATGTTTATTTGTTGTCTCGCCTATTAGATTTTGAGCTCCTTGAGGGAAGGGACTATCTTTTCCCTCTTTTTGTACAATGCCTGACACATAGTAGGCGCTTAATAAATATTGATTGATTGAATGACAACCACTACAGCTATAACAAGATATAGACACTTTCATGATGTTCCCTGCCCTTCCTCCTTCTGTTTGTAGCCCAGTTATGGAGTTTGTCCTCCCTTCCTTAGCTCAGCCTGACTGTCCTGCCCCTGTTATCGCCTCAGTTCCCCTAGAAGGGGTAGGGTAGAGTAGGATAGGACATGTGAAAAGACTCTTAGGGTCCTAGAGCTTGAAGACACTCTAAAGACAATCAAGTCAATCTCCTCCATCCCTTTTTTACAGATAACAAAACTGAGTCCTAGGTGAAGTGGATTGTCTGAGATCTTATAGGTAACAGCTAGAACTTGAATGCAGCTCCTTTGACAGTGTCCAATGCCAGTTATCTCATTCATTTAACAAACACTATCAGCTGCTTGCCATGTGCAAAAATTGTGCTAGTCTTTGGGGAAGATATGAAAGTCATTAAGACACAGTTTTCTGCTTTCTCAAATGGAGAATGCCTTGGCCTCTAGGAGGGGAAGCATAAGGCAAAATTTCATAAGAAGAATTTCTGTTTGGCCTCTCCTTTCTACATCTCTCCTATCTCTTATCTCAATCTCTCCCTGACTTCCCCAAATCTCCCTCTCCTCATGCCTGTCCTCTGCTTATCCCAAACTCCATGCTGCAACATTTGCCTCAGACCTGCCCTACCTCTTCAGCTCCAAAATCACCTCTCCCCTGTCAATCAAAATTATATTCCCTTAAGGAAAGCAATTCAATTAAATTGCATTGCAGGTTTTGCTTTCTGCAGATTTGGCTTGCAGCCTACTCAGCTCAGCTCCTTGTCTTTCTCCTCTAGCAGTGTCTGAACAGTGAAGAGCACTAACTGCCAGGCTTTACCTTTTCTGTTTCTTTTCCATTTCTGTTTCAAGGGAAGGCCTCACCTGCCCCCTTCGTCTCCCAATTAGAACACTACTATTAGCTCCCCAGGGAAGTTATCAATTTCCTTTCCTTCCCGAGGATTGAAAAGCAGGCAGGGGGGGCGGGGCACCTATGACCTGGGTGTTCTCCCTCAGTGATCTGTTCATCCTTAGGCTCTGGTAATTGGAGAGACAGTGGATTCATGACTCTGGGGTTAACTGAACTCAAAACAGTCTATTCTAGCTATGCTATTCATGCTCAACCCACAACGTCCTCTGTCTCTGTCTATATATACCAAGAAAATTTATGGTCTGGTATAAGTGTTGGTATTCCTTTTGAATTCCTTAGTGTTTTGGACCTTTTGAATTTCCATACTCACATGCTACAGGTCTATCTGATTTTAGTAGAAGCTAAAGTAACACTGAAGAATTATTTGTTGGTCGTTATTGATGCCTGACCTAGTATTCATTCTGGAAACAGGGATGGTATTATCTTTATTCAATTCAGCAGACACGTAAGTGCTTAGCCCTGTCCATAAAGCATTATTTTAGGCAATGGGGTTTTTACAAAGGCTAGGTAAGGCATCCATTTTACACTCATGGAGCTTCCAGGCTGGAAGAAGGGAATGATGGCTATATAGACAGCCATAATATAAATAGTGTATCATAAGTGCATCAGAGAAATACAAAGTCATGGATCGGGGAGTCAAGGGAGAGGACCAGGGAAGGCTTCATGGAGGAGGCAGCACTTGAATTAGTCTTTAAGGATGGTAGGAAGTCAGCAGAGGAAGAAGGGGAAGGGAAAGTCATCCAAGAATAGTGAATAGCATAATCAAAGACAAAGAGATTGAAAAGTACTGATTGTATTTAAAGGATGGACAGTCATTCACTTTGACTGAAACATAGACCATGAAGTAGTAGGGAGCAAAACTAGAAAGGTGAGTACTGTGTTTGTGCCTTTATGAAGAGCTTTAAATCCCTGGCAAAGAAATTTGACATTTATATGATAGGTAATGTGGAGTTACTAAGATTTTGAGCAAGACTGTGATATAACTAGATCAATAAATTAGGAAAATTAGTCTAGGAGTGGTATGAAGGACAGGTTTGAGAAGAAAGAGAGTCAAATTGGGAAAACCTATCAGAAGACTGCAGTAAAAGTTGAGACAAGTGGCAATAAGACATATCGGTAGGGTGGTAGCAAGGGAAATAGAAAGGAGAGAACAGATGTGAGCTGTATTGTGGAGATTGAATTGATAGGACTTGGTAAATGTCTATGAGAGCTAAGGGAAAAAGAAGAATCAAAGGTAACACCAATATTTTGAGAATTGGGTAATGATAATGCCACTGGCAGAAAAAGTAAAGTCAAAAGAAGGAACAGACTTGGGTAAAAGATAATAAACTCAGTTTTGCACATGGTGAGTTTGAGGTGTCAGTGGGATATTTAGATGTCTTTTAGGTAGTTGTAGGTATAGGGCTTGAGTTCAGCAGAAAGAGCAGGGTTAGATACAAAAATCTGCGAAGCTGTGGAGGTGATAGTTGAAGCCATGGGGGTGGACAAAATTGCCAAGAGATAGGTTGTAGAGAAAGAAGAGGTGAGGGTCGAGGAACAAAATCCTTGAGGAAAGTGACCTTAAGGGATTATGTAGAGAACGAGAAGGTAGACAGAGACGGAGAAAGGGGTTGAAATGAGATGTCTGTAAAGGGCTTTACAAACCTTAATGCACCACATATTTATTATTGTTACCATTAGAATTGTTGTTTTGTCCATTTGAAAACAGATCGATAACATCACAGGGTGGTGTCTTGATTTGTACATACATTGGATTTAAGTGAGGCAGAGTTGCACAAAATCATCAGCCTTTCTCTTCCTGGAAGAGTTACTGCTATTATTATTAGCTGTTTAAAGGAATAGGTAAAGAATCGGAAAATAGTGGTGTCTTTGAAATCAAGATGAGAGACACTATCCACAAGGAGAAGGTATTTAATATTATAAAATGCTGCAAATGAAGGTAGAGGAGGAGAATGGAGGAAAAAAGGCCATTGGATTTGGTGATAGTCATTAGTGATCTTTCAGAGAGCAGTTTCATCAATAATGGAGTGGGAAGTCTGACTGAAAGCAGTATAGACCAGAGAAAAGAAAACTCAGAGAAGGACTCTATAACTCTCTTCAAGTATCTTGAAGGATGTTCATGAGGAGTAGGGATTAGACTTGTTCTGCTTGGCTCCAGAAGGCAGAATTAGGAGCAGCAGGGTAGAAGGTAGAATGAAGAGATTTAGGCTTGATATAAGAGAGAAGTTCCAAACAATTAGAGCTATTCAAAGGGAATAGTTGGTTCCCCTCACTGGAAGTCTTCAAATGAAGAATGGATGACCACTTGGTGGGGATCATTGGAGGGGATTTCTGCTCAGAGTTGGGTTGATCTAATTTGTCTTTGGAGACCCTTCCAGCTTTGAAATTCTCCAATTCTAAGTTGAGGAGACTCAGTGGTAAGGAAGTAAAAGTATCAGGTACAGATACATTTTTCAAGAAGTTTGAAAGTGAAAAGGATGAAAAAGATGAGAAGAAGCCAACAAGTTTGGAAACATGGTAAAAGGGGAGAAGACAGATGGAGGAGTCATTGGATAGAGTAGAAGAGACAAGGAAAGGATTTTTTTTTTTACAATTGGGGTAGTCTTTAGGATTTGCCAGATGGGAATAAGTGGTGAAGAAGGTGGGATTAAAGATGTATGAAAGAAGGAATGGTTGCTGGAACAAGGCACTGGAGGAGATGGAAGGGACTGGGATCAAAGGTTCAAATGAAAGAATTGGAGATGGTACCATCGGAGATGGTAGAAATACATGTGACCAGAGTAAATAGAGTAGAATAAATTAGGCTGAGAAGTTTTGAGGAATCAATGAAGAAAAGTAAAGATGTGCATCAGTCTTCTCAGTGGAGCAGGAGGCTGCCCTCTGCAGCAAGTATGGGGTTTGGATGCTGTTTGGGGAAAGAAGAAAATGTTTGTAACAGTAGCTGTGGAGGATGAGGCAAGGAGTAGAAGATTGTCAAATAGCCACTGAAATTGTGCTATAAATTTGTATTGGGTAAAATCGTTTGGTTTCATGACTTTAAATACTAACAGTATAAATGGCCTCATGGGACAGCATAACTCCTCTCTTATATACTGTGGCAAGTATTTGTGTATAGCTTTCACACCATAACCTGATCAAATCCTATCCTACCCAGAAACTGCCTTGGGATGTTCAAAAGTTTTGATCTCAGCCCAATTCCAGGGATTCTTACATAGGGACAGAATTTTTCTATCTTGAAACAAAAGAAAATCTTCAACAGAAGCATGTTGTACTCCTTATCATCTTTGGGATCCAAACATATGTCAAAATAAGGTTTAAAAAATTTCAAAAATCCAAAATATGTTCAGAAAAATCCTTTACTGTCTTTACTTCAATCTAGGTTAAGACGTTCAGTTTATTTGGGGAGTTGTTGAAATCACGCTTTTTTACCAGCACTATCCATTACATACAAAGACTTTAGTTTATACATGGAATTAATAACCTAGAAATGGCATGGATGCTTTTATTGTGAAAATATACCATTTTTCTCAATAGTGCAAATTAGGGGGCAGAGTATGATGTAATTGTAGCCTCATCTTGTATGTAGAGTTCATGTGGCAGTCTTCCAACAGACTCTTGAATGAACCAGATTTGACATTTTATAATAAATAAAGCTCACTTTGATCCCTCTCTGTGGTGTGGAGGTGATTCTGGTTTCTTGAAGGCTACATAGAAGTACAAACCCTGGTCACTCCTGACAAGCCAGAGTATAGGAAATGGATTATGTGTCTATGATCCAAGGACAAGCCTATATATGATTGATCACCATGGGATTAAAGTTTTTGATTATATTACCTAATGAAGATCATGTATCAGTCAATAAACATATATTAAGCACCTACTATGCTTCAGGCACTATACTAAGCTCTAGGGATAAAAATACGAAAAAAAAATACAGTGCCTGCCCGTGAGGAGTTTATAGTGTAATGGAAAGGAAACTTAAAAATCAGGTGTGTGGTTTTGAGAGGGAATGGCCAAGAAGTCAAAAACATCCAGAAGGAGTACAGTACAAATGAGGAGATAGCTGGGATCCCATTTTAAATGGAGGTCTTGGAGTTCATAGTTTCCCACCTCCAATCAGAGGGTATTGATGAAATATAATTGGGAAATCTTTAACAAAGTAAATAAAAAATACAATAAAATATAGGTAATATTGCATTTTAAAACTAAGTCACTAGGCAGCCCACAGAGATCTTTGTGTATAGGTAGTGCTGCCAGCCCTTCCTCTCTCCTCCCCCCATGCCTTTTCTATTTGAGTTTGACACCACTGATGTGGAGCATAGAACCCAGTTGGGAAAACATACTTTTCCTCAGAAGGAAGCCTAGAGATTGTTGTAGTAGGTCATATGCCTGGCATCAGGTGATTTTTCTTCTTTCTTTAGCATTTGCATCCTCTTCAGAAATATACCTCAGAATACTGCAGTATTTGCAATCATATTTACAGAAGCCTATAAAATGAAAATAGTTCCCCAGTTGCAGTGTAATGATAATCAGTAAAGATAGCTTCTGTGGGATCTTTTCCCTTGCGATGTTGTTTCATGTCGAGGCTATGTAATCCACTGAGCATGCTTCAAGATCACAATGACTGCCCAGTTAATGCTACCATAATCTGTGCTGCGAAATGTTCCATACGCCTCCTTCTGAGAGCAGCTTCTATTTATCCCTGCTACGGAGGGGCACAGAAGCCTCTCGTGAATGAGCTCGTATATAAACCTAGGAACTAGTACCTTAGGCATTGTACCATTCCAAAAGCCTGACTAAATAGTGTGTCAGCACATTTTTGGGAGGTTTACAAGGGGGTTCCAGGGTCCTTGCATCTGGATTTTGTCAATGGCACCAATCCATTTAAAAGAAAAAAATAATGTATTTTCTATGCTGAAGGGAAAAAAAATGAAGAAAATTATGAGCATATAATTAGCAAGATGTCCTTCAACAACATGTATTAGTGAGCTACATCAAGTGTACTAGAATGGAAGTCTATGTGCTTTCTTATTTATATTTTAAGCTTCCTGGAAATAAAAAGCATTATATCCAGAGCCAAAAACCAATAAGTTATATGCTCTTTTGGCCAGGGGATGAAAGGCCTTTGCAAAACTGGATCTTGTCCAAAGATGACTGATGAGTGATCATGGATGATACTATTGCTAATTCCTAAACCATCAATCAGTCCTCATCAAGGGGTCATTCTTTGTTCAGCACCTTCCTTTGGGAATTTTTGTTGTTCTTGTCATTTTCCAATAAATTCTGCTTTCTTGGATTCCAGAGATGGTACCATATTTTGATGATATCCTAATTGTGATATCAGGAGTGTTTAAACATATGGAAAATCTTTGGAAAGTTCTCCCTGGTTTGAATGCATCAAGTATCCACATGAGAAAAGAAGCGTATGAGATTGGGACTTGTGGTGCAATGTTCTTAGGCTCCCAAGTCACTGCTGCTGCTGATGTGGGCCTATCCTGCTGTCTATAAGGTCCTTGCAGGCCACGTAACACTGACTAACAACAAAGAAAGGACTTGCATCCACTGTCTTGGCATGTGGAAAGTTCTACCGTGTTCCCCTTCTGCAAAATGTGGCTTGACTTCAGGCACCCCATTACTTCTTGGGAAAGGATGTTCATCAGGTATAGACAACTTTTTCAAGAAGTTTGGAAGTGAGAATGATGAAAGAGATGGGAAATAGCTGAGTAGGCTAGAGTTTTAGCAGTGAAAGGGGGAAGACAAATGAGATGGGGTAAGAGACAAAGGAAGGTTTTTTGAGAACTGGGGAAATCCCACCAGCAGACAGTGACTATTTAGAAAATTAAAGCAGTTATTGACAGCTGAGCTTTTGCCAAGACATTACCAAGAACCCAACTGGTACTTGCCTCTTTTTCACTTTATGGTGTGAGAGGTGTGCTCTACCAGATTGCCTTAAAATCACTGACCACGTATCTCTCAAAGACAGTATTGTCTCTAATATCAAGCACAGATGCAATGGAAAGAGCGGTGAACTTGGAAGTTAGAAGACCTGTCTCCAAGTGTTGGCACTCCCCCTTAGTACCACAGTGGCTTTGGCCAAGTCATTTCACCTCTTTGGACCTGTTTCCTCATCTGTAAAACAAGATTTTGGACTAGAAAACCTTTAAAGTAGGGGTCTTTAATATTTTTCTGCATCCTAGACTTTTTGGCAGTCTGGTTAAGACTTGGGACTCCTTTTCTGAATGACATTTTTAAGAGTACAAAACAAAATCCATAGGATTATAAAGAAAACATTATGTTAAAATAGTCATATATATATTTTAAAAAAAACCAAGTTCCACATTAAAGACTTTTGCTCTAGAGTTATGATCCAATAACTTATACATAGTAGGTACTTTATAAATGTTTGTTGAATTGAACCAAAGGGAATTGAATTTACAGAAAGAAACAATATCTAACTCAACAACGAAGCCCTCTATAACAGTGCAATAACCAAGAAGTTTCCTCAGCTATATTTATGATTTTGGAGGTTTTGTTTTTACAATGGGTACACATCACAAACCTCCCGTGGGCACCTTTATATGAGCCTGTGTCCGTATCTGCAAACATATTGCCACATTTACAGCCCTGAACCATTTTCCTCAGGGCTTATTCCTGAGGAGCTATCATGCTGTAGTGGAAAGAAGGTTAGACTTGGAATCTGAGCTGCTGGGCTCAAATCTCATGTCTTCTACTTACTAGTTTTGGGACCTACAGCAAATCTGTTAACCTATCTGAGCCTCAGTTTCTTTATCTGTAAAATGAATGGAATAGGTTTCATACTGCCTCCCTAACAGAATCTCTGTGAGCCTCAAATGAGATAATGAAGGTAAAAGACTTGATATCCAAACCTTAGAGTGCTTCGTGAATGCCAGCTAGCATTCCATGCCTGCCAACATGCCTTGGAGAGCAATATGGAATGCTAATACCCCGAGCCATCTGTCAATACAGATCCCGGATTATCTTATGCCACCACCACTGGGAGCTTTGATGTGACAGCTCCCTGATTTGCTTCTTTAGGCTGGTCAAATTGTGTGATTCAATCCACAATTTGAAGACTGATGAAGAAGAGGTGGCCAACTGAGAAACTGCCTTGGAAATTCAAGCCATTCCAAGATAATAATGTGAGTTATCTGCCTGTAAAAGATACTTTCTTGTGTGTGGAAGAAATCACATTGGTAGAAGGAATCACCATGGTGCAGTAGAAAGATCCCTAGTGCTGGAGTTGGAGGTCCTGGATTCCAATCCTGACTGAGCCTCTTACAAGTTGTGTGATTTTAGGCAATCAGTTAACCTCTCTGAACCTCATTTTCCTCATTTATAAATAGTCATGATGGACTGGGTGACCTCTAAGGTCCCTTCCAGCTCTAAGTCAACAATCCTATGATCTTGATCACAATACATAAACATTTCCAAGGAATTGTTTGAATGGAAGCTTTGGATAGAAATCTAGTGACCTTGAATGTGACATCACAAGGACTGCAGTGTAGGAAAATATAGCACATGTTGACTGGGCAACTCAAAATGACCTGCCAAAGCTATTCACTTTTCCATGATACATGAACCAGTTCATTTTCATTTCTGTAGGTGAAGGAGGAAAAGCCAGACTTTACTTTTAGTTTTGAAAAAATGGTAACCCTGTTCATTTTAGACTCTTAAGCATATAAAAGTTAAGGGCAGAGATATTGTCCTGCATGAACTATGAATCTCTATAAGTTAGTAGGAACTTAAAATTTTTTTATTATATTTTATTTTGACCTGTGTTTCCTATTGTATTCCTCCCCTCAGTGCTTTAGTAGAGAGAAATGAACTAAAAAGAGAGAGGGGCATATGAGAAGACAACAGAGATCCCGTGGGGAAGGAGGAGGCAAAAGTCAACTCAATGTGGCATTTAAAAAAATCTGAGAAACATAATTTCTGGGTAATTTAATCATTTATTAATGAGGCCAGCATGTTTATTAATAAAAGGATGTTCATTTGGCTGTCTCTTCTAGACCAAAGATGGTGGTGGACACACATTTTATATACCCTAGGAAGAGCAGATGTTCAATCAACTCTTATTGGTTAACAATTAAGGAGAAAATAAATATTACAATGACCAACTGAGAGTGACATCATGTCACCAATGGACAGAGAAACTATCTTTATACTCAGACCACCCCCAACCTTGAGCAATCTAGACAGCTCATTCCAAAATTTTGTCAAAAATCTAGACAGACAAAAGAGTCTGTCACTGAATGGAATTCACCATTAGACTGGCCTAGAGATTGCTTACAAGTTTAGGTGGGGTCAGATAGAGGAGAAGTTTAGCTCAACCTTCAGAGACTGAGGTCTTAAAATGAGAATAGAAGAAAGGGAGAAATCTGAATCTTCCCAAATCATTGGTTATTAATAATAATTTCTTTCATTAATTTAAATCAAATAGCATTTATTACGTGATTACTGTGTACAGACCACTGAACTAGGTGTTGGATTAGACAAAACTATATGAGAAAGACACATCAATCCTGCCCTTCTGGAACTCATAGATTAATGGGAGGATGTGATACATACAAGACACCAAACAGCATCAGGGACTGGACCTCGAATTTTACTGGTTCAGGGAACTCTCTGGTGAGGAAACTCTCTCTATCAATACAGGCTGACATTTTCTCTATAACATATAGTCTTAGACAGTTGCCTAGAGCACTGCTCAGGGTCACACTGCTAGTATGTGTCAGATCAATCAGATCAAATTAAAAAAATTTGTTAAGGTCTTACTACATTCCAGGTAGCTGAATATATTTCAGCTATATAGGTGCTAGGTGGAGCAGTGGCTAAACCACTAGGCTTGGAATCAGGAAAACTTGCCTGGCTCTGTGACTGTGGGCAAGTCCTGCTTTCCTCAGTTTCCTCATATGTAAAATAAGCTGGAGAAAGCAATGGCAAACCATGCTAGCATCTTTGCCATGAAAACAAATGGGGTCACAAGAGTCAAACATGACTGAAAAGGCTGAGCAGCAGCATATTCCTGCTTTAAATATTGGGAACACGAAGAAAGGTTAAAAACAACCCCTTCTCTAGAGTCAGCTCCCTATTCTCTATGATGCCAGATCTTAGATGACAATTGTTATTAGAGAAGTATGAACAAAGTGATCTGCGAGGTCTTGGGGTGAAAGGAGGACTTCATGGAGGAGGTAGCACTGGTGTTAAGCTTTAATGACTGAATAAGAATTCAACAGGTGGAGGCAGGATGGAGAAGGTTTCAGGAATAAGTAACACTGTGAACAGAGGCACTGAGGTTGAAAATTCCAGGGTATTCATGGAGAGAATGAATGATATAATTTGTGGAAACATATAGAGGAGAGTTATATGAAACAAAGGTGAAAAGGAAGGATGAGATCACAGAGGGCCTTGAATGATAAGGTAAGGAGTGTGAACTTTGTTGTGAGAGCAATAAAGAACCATGGAAGGGTTTTGAACAGGTAGATCTATGTATAGGCTATTTAAGTCTGGGAGCAGTATGAGGATGGTTTGGATGGGAGAAATAAAGGATGTGGAGAGGCCATGAGGGGAACAGAAGAGGGGAGAGAAATGTCCCACCTCATTCCAGCAGCTTTGGGATGCAAAGGAAGTTTTCCCAAAAGAATAAGATAGGATAATAGCAATAGATCTTAATTATGAAAGGGGTGAACTCAGGGGATGAACCAAGGCTTAGGAACACCAGGGTCAGGGATACAACTAGGGAAGTCATCAGAACTTGGGGTGAAATGGTGTTCAAGTTAAGTCAGGAGGAGGAAGGGGCCTGCTAATGGTCAACTGGAGAGACTGTCATTGAACTTGGCATTTGGAGATCTGACAGTTTTCCATCATGCCTCCTATATGCCTCCATACCAGGATATCTGGTCCAGGCAGATAAGAACAACAGATTTTGCAGGGAGGAGGCAGGTACTCATTTGGGTACATAAGTATAGTTTCCCATTTCTGATGTCAGAGGCAAGGAGATGTTGGGAATTGGTTAGCAAATCAGATAAAGAAAACAAGTATGGAACATGAAGATAGAGGGGTAGACAGAGGGAGATAACATATCATAAGTGAGTTCTGAGGATGAAAAACCAATGTGTTTTTATAAAAACTTAACCTGAGGCTGGGCATGAAGATATGGTCAACAGGAAGACATGAGCTAAAAATGAGGACTTAAAAGGAACTAGGAAGCCAGGACAGAGAAGGGGAGATAGAGAATGTGGTAGAGAGGAAGACATGATGGGTAGTTGAAGCCATGAGGAAAAGCTCATGGGGTAGGATGTGTTCATATGGGATCTATTCTAATCGCATCTTAATGAACTCCCCTTCTCTTGCTACTTCTCTTTTGATACCACCAGCTATCTCATACATTGTTACAGTCATCACAGGAGATGTCCGGGGGGCTGGGACCAAGTCCAAGATTTTCCTTGTCATGTATGGAGCCAGAGGAAATAAGAACAGCGGGAAAATCTTCCTGGAAGGAGGAGTGTTTGACAGAAATCGGACGGACATCTTCAACATTGAGCTGGCAGTGTTACTCAGCCCCCTGAGTCGAGTCTCCATCGGCCATGGCAATGTAGGCGTCAACAGAGGCTGGTACTGTGAAAAGGTGAGGGATTCTAACCTTGAAGAGCTCACCCTGATTCTTCCCGCACTGTCTCCAATACATGAACTATTAACCCTTTTCCTTCAGTGAACTTCGGTTATCACTGTTGCATACTGGTTATATGTATGCCTGTCATATATTCTGTTGGACTGAAAATTCCTTCAAGGACCTGGGATCATTCTTGAATACAGACTCTAACATAGTCATAGATTCACTGAGTTCTCAGAGAATGCTTTCTGACTGTCTTAGGGCCTGGCACAGAATATAAAATCAGTTAGTTTATCATTCAACAAGTATTTATTGAACACAGTTCTATTCCAAGCACTAGAGGAGACAGTGACTCTCTATCTCATCATATCATACATTCTTTCTTTTCGCCATTATTCTTTCTGGTACCTTTCTGTTTCCCTTCTCCTTTTCCGTTTGTTTTTTTTAAAGCTAGTTTTAAAATTAAATCCCTGATTTAACTTGTTTTATTGTGATTGGTCTTCTAAAAAGTCTTCTCAATTGAGTGTTCCGATTAATTGACTTTCTGTTTGGGATAACTGGTTACACCAAAAACAGTAACAACAATATTTAAAGAAGGTTTTGAGAAAGGAAGTTGGCTGAGGCTCTAGGATGGTAGATTGAAGCCAAGGTTTGAAAAAGCAAAGGATTTGTTATGTGGGTAAAAGGGGAGAAGAGAAGATCTCATTCATTTGATAAGTGGGTTGAAACCCTGAGACATCCTAACACAACGGTCACTGAAAGAAAACGACTCACAATCACAGACTGTGAGACTTCAGCAGTGATGGAGCTATAGGATAGGATCACAGACTAAGATCTGGACGTCACCTTAGAGATGGTTGAATAAACCTACTTATTTTACAGATGAGGAAACTGAGACTGAGAAAGGTTAAGTGATTTACCCAGGACCATACAGCTATTAAGTGTATAAGAATTCTGGTCTTCCTGATTCCCATCCAGCCCTCTACCCACTGTATCTCCTAGTCCATTGTCCTCATTTGGCAGGTGAATGAACTGAGGGCCAGAGAAGGGAAATAACATGTCCAATGTAGCACTAGTGGAATTTAAATTTGGATCTTTTGATTCAAAGTCTAGTGTGCTCCTCTTTCTCTTTCCTTTTCTCTCTCCTTCCTCCTCCTCTTCTCCTCTGTCTCTGTCTTGTTCTTCCTCTCTTCTCCTCCTCCTCTTCCTCCACCTCTCTCATCTGCTGTGGAAGCAGGCCGTCCTATGAAGGAATGTTGGAAATGGAACTTGGTCTGTTTTCCTCAGGTGGTGATTTTGTGTCCATTCACTGGCATACAACAGACTTTCCCTTGCAAAAACTGGCTGGATGAAAAGGAAGGTGATGGGCTGATTGAACGGCAGCTCTATGAGGTGGTGTCCCTGCGCAAGAAGAGACTCAAGAGTATGTGTTCAAGTCAGGCCGGAGGATTCTCAGGATTCCCAACAGAATTTCCAGGGACCCAAGCTACTGTTATTCTACTTTCCCTGTTAGAGAATAGGGAGGGGATGGGAACATAGACTTCCCAATAGGAACATGCCTAGGACATGTTATTTCCTGAGTTTGGGGCCCCAGCTCTCCGGAGCAAAGTCAATAAGAAATCCACAACCCATCTAGCCTGGCTGCAAATATTTCCGTTTTCCAAAAATTAACAGACCATTTACTTCTAATATCCTTGAAGGCAATTGAGTTATTCAAAGCAGCATAGATAAATTACATTTTTATAAGTTGTCCTATTTTAAATGCTCTAGCAGAACTCTGGTTACTTGAAGGAACTTTGAGATGAATCCTATTATAAATCAAAGAATTCTTTTGTAAACAAGTCATTACTCCCTAATTTATCTGTCTTATCTGCTTGGATTTTGGTATAGCTGGGCTTTTGTTTTTGTTGTTATAGAAGTCGCATCACTGTGTATCTTGTCTTGGACTCGTGTTCTTAATCTCTTCTTTCCCCCATTTGTAATAGTTTGGCTTAAATATATAAATATGTATATAATATACGTATGTATATATGTATATGTATGTATACACACATATTTGTGTCCCTTGATTTCAAGTAGTATTGATCTTTTCTTCTTTCTTCCATATGTAATAGTTTAGCTTAAATATATGTATATCTGTGTATATATTTGTGTGTATATGCATATATATAACATACATATATGTATGTATGTATTTTGTTGCAAAAAAAATTGCAGAATAACTTGAGTTATGTTGTTATGGTTTTGTTCTGTTTAAAGAACTTGCCTGGTCTCTCTGGGTCTGGACAAATGACCTAAAGAAAGCTGCCTGTAATGTCCCTGTTTTTATCCAACTTTATGGACAGAAGGGGAGAACTGATCAAATTCGATTGAACCCAGGTCCACAAGGCTTTAAACCTGGCAAGATCGACAAATTCAGGGTAAGAGTAATGACAGGGAAAGAAGGGAGAGGTATTTCAGTGAGCATCATAGGGGATTTTTTTTTTCTTAAAAAGCTAAGATTAGGTAAATCTTGGATTTTTCTTTTTCTTCCTAAAAAATTTTCATTTTAATTCATCAAATATGTGTAAGGTACTTAGAATTCAAAGAAAAAAACAAAAAAGTATTCCCTTCCCTCAAGGAGTTTACACGTTACTGAAGGACACAACCAATAAATAGATATGAGATAATTTGATGAAAAAGAAAACACTAAAAACTAGGAGAATCAGGAAGAACTTCCCATGGGTAGTGTTATCTGGATGGAACCTAGAAGGAAGGTAAGGCTTCTAGGAAAAGGAGGTGAGGAGTGAGGATATTCCAGGCATGGGTCCTAGCCTGAGCAGTCACACAGAGGTAGGAGATGAAGGCTGAATTCTGGGAACAGCAAGGAGAACAAGGAGCCAAACTGTGACAGAATTTAAATGCCCATCTGAGGGGCTTTGCATTTTATCCTAGAGGCAATAAGGAGATAGGGTAGAAGACAGCTTGGCGGTCCCAATAAGGAATGATATTAAATTATGTAGAGTTCACTGAATAGAACAGGGGCAGAATTTAAATGTTCTCTAGAGTTTCTATCTGAATTAGACTGACCAAATAGGGGCTTAAGAAAAAAAGGCAATTAGTTCAGAGAATTATAGTGCCACAATGAAATGGTCTGAAGCAGAGGCATCTATCATATGGCAGCAGCCTGGGAGGCCCACAACAAATTAAAGTGTAATTGGAAAAATTTAATAAAATAAATTGAAGTACAATAAAACATAGGTGATGTTAATTTGTGGTTTTCTAAGTCAATATGCAGCAGCCTTATGTAAGGTATGGTGACCCTTTTTTTATTTGAGTGACACCACTCAGCCAGAGGATTCAGAAACATTGATGATACCTTGGTTCAGAAAACCTTTGCCTTTTGGTTATGATGAGTATTAGTGCTTCCATGGGTACAGGACAGGGATCCTGTCTGATACTGATGTAAAACCTCTCTCATTGGCATTTTTTTAAGCAAGAAGGATCCCCAAATTAAACTCTGAATTTGACATTTTTTAAAAAGTAGAATTTTTAAAAATACACTTTACTAGAACTATCTTTCTAAAGAGAGGCTTCCTAGCTTGAGACACTACTTTAATGATTAGATAAAATGACTCTCAAATGAGGCATCAAATCAGGCTAAGAGGTCTGGTTCCAACATACAATGAAGCTCAGAAATATTTATAAGTCAGTGAGTATAAACCCTTGCAGACTGCTCATAGGTAAACACTTCCAGTCAACCACCCTTAGATTGTTCCTTTGATAATTCATCACAGAACATTTCTAGGTCACCATTAAAGCAAGGCTTTGAACTAGAATGTCCTCTGTTCACCTAGATGGTCAAATTGCTTTATCTCTGAGCCTCAGTTAGAGCCTGGCCAAAATGCACCTCTTTAATGATGCTTTTCCTGATGCCCCTTCAGTTTTATGGTGCACTTGATTAATCCCTCTCTCATGCACTTAATATGTGCATATATCCCATCCCCAAGCTCCATGAGGGAAGCAATGGTGTTTTATTCAATTTCTTTATCTCCTTCCATGTCTAGCATGGTACTCTCAACATAGCAAGCACAGAATAAATGTTGACTGAATTAATGAATGAAGGAGTTTGAATTAGGGTTAGAAGTTCTCTTCCTATTCAAAGATGTTCAAATTATTCTTATGTATCTAGGATTCTGGATCAAGGATATTTAAGTTAATAAACTCCTGATAAAGAACATCCTCTACCAATGAAATCAATGAACTTTCTTTGCAACATTTGAAGTCTTAGAGAGAGTTGCCTAACAACAAGAGGCAATGAGCATTTATTAAACACTTATTGTGTGCCAGGAACTGAGCTTCCTGCAGAAGATGGAAACAAGCAAAAAAAAGGAAGGCAGTCCCTAACCTGAGAAGCTTATGTTCTAATGAGGACATAGAGAGCTGAAAAGTTGGGTTGGGGAGAAAGTAGATACCTTAATGAGGAGGAATGAGGAGATTTCTAAAGCATGACTGGGAGGAAAAGAAGCTTGGGGGCATTAAGAAGTTAAGTGACTTGCCCAAGGTCTCACAGCCAGTTGAGTCAAAGGAGGGATCTGAAATCAGATCTTCCTGACTCCAGAGCTGGCTCTCTATCTACTGTATTACACTACTTCTCCATCTTACCCATACCAGGCTCTTAGATAGTCATTGAATTGAGTGGACTCAAAGTATATGGTCTGTTGACAGTGGGTGAGTCAGTCAATGAGTATTTGTTAAGCACCTACCATATGCTAGGTACTGTGCTAAGCCCTGAGGATTCAAAAAAAAGCAAAAAACAGTTCCTGTCCTTGAGGGATTCACTATCTAATGGGGGAGACAACATGTAAACAACTATGTGCAAATAATCTATACAGGAGAAATAAGAAAAAAATTAAGAGAAGGAAGCTACTAGGATCTGAAGATGGATTGGAAAAAGCTTCCTGTAGAGGGTACAATTTTAGCTGGAACTCAAAGAAAGCCATGGAAACCAGGAGATGGGGGATGGGGGGGAGTATATTCCAGAAATGGGAGACAGCCAGAGAAAATGCCCCAGATAGAGACATGGAGTGGAAGCCAAGAGGCCAGCATCACCAAATCGAAGGGTATGGGATAAAGGTAGAAGTGGGAATGGTTATAAACAGAGGATTTTTTTATTTGACCCTGGGGGTGATAGGGAGTCACTGGAGTTTGTTTAGTAGGAGTGTAGCAGGGTTAGTCCTGCCCAGGCATTAGGAATATCACTCCAGCAGCTGAATGGAAGATGCACTAGGTTGGGGGAAAGACTTGAGGCAGGCAGCCCCACCGGCAAGCTAGGGTGGTGGCTGTGTCAGAGGAGAGAAGCGGGTGAAGACCATCATCTTTGTATCAGAGAGAGGGCTTTTTGTCTTTGTTTTATTCTCTCGAGGGACTTTGCTCTTTCTCATGCAGCTTGAAATCCCAGATCTTGGAAGATTTTATAAAGTCAGAGTTTGGCATGACAGTAGGATTCCTGGTTCTGGATGGCATCTAGTAAAGGTGAGAAGGGCAGCTTGTCCCTTGTTCCCTGTCATCATGGGTGGAGGAAAAGGTAAGAAAAAACTGGAATCCAGACTGGTTTCCTTTTTGTGATCCCACCACAAAGGTTTACCAGATATTCCCCTGTAGCTCCCAGTAGTGGGAAGGAAGGATACATGATCATTGAGGCCAGCCTTTGTTAGGGTAGAAGGTACTGGACTCACAGGGAGGAGGAGGAGGAAGGGAGGAATGACTTCTCTGAGGTAAGCCAGGAGATCAGACCACAGATGCTCCATCCTTGTCTCCAGAAAACTACAGGCCTAGGAGGGGGATGGGGCAGGGCAGCTACTACTCCCCTCACGCTTTCCCCAGAGCCATCTTAGAGGGTTATCTGTAGGACGAGATTTAGCCTGTCTGTGCCAGTTAGGATAGCAGAGTGAGGCTGCTGGGGCAATTTGCATGTTTCTTTACCTAATCTTCTCCATGGCATCTTTCCAGATGACACTCTTGAATTCCCTAACAAAGGACAAGTATAACTTCAACTGTAACCGCTGGTTGGATGTCAATGAGGATGACTATGAGACAGTGAGGGAGCTTACTGCAGAGGGTCCGACAGTTCGGAGGATAATGGGAAGTGAGTGTTGATCCCAGTTTCTAGGGAAGGATGGGCCTTGCTGAGAGGAGGGTAGAAAATGCCTTGTTTCCTTCAAAGAAGTAGGCCTGATTCAAAGTGCCACTGAGGAGATATAGTCAAGAGGTTGCAAACCTAACCTCTCTGTATCCCCAAGTCCCTATCTCTAAGTGCTGTAATGTTTGGGGGCCAGGAGAATCAAAGCAGTCTGGAGGAGCATGCTATCTGGGGGTGCTGGGGTTCTAGGTCACATGAGAAGTTCTAGACAGACCTACGCTTCCTCAGAATGTCCCTAGACTTAAAAATAAGAGTAAAATAATACATTTAGACAACATTTTGCTGTTTCACAAAGTACCTCATATTTTAATAAAATTCTAAGCTTATGTTCCTACATTGAATCCATGATCATCTGATCATCTCAGAGATGGGAAACCAAAGAAACATGCCTAAGTAGGCTCCCACCCTTCTTTAGAAAGTCCCCACACTGCCATGATTTCTGAGATGCCCTTAGGCATGGTATGAAGATGGACCCAGGAATCCTACTGAGAGTTTTATATAAGTATATATCATGTCCTGGGCAGCCCTTCACCAGACCATGACGAGCTGATCCTCCCTTCTGCTAGAGTCCGTGACATTCTAGATTGACTAGAAATGGATAACATGTGCAATCATACTTTGCCTTTACCTTTTCCTAATTATCACCGACCTTTGCTAATTTTTAATAGGGTTCAGACTCTGCTATGTGTGCGAGGCTATCAAGTCTTCAGATTGTAGCTGCCCTGTCAGTGACCACTGGGCCTCCCCGACTTTCCTTTCCCTATTACCATGTCCATGTGATTTTCAAATTGCTCCCTCCTCCCATTGTCCTACCTTCCATCATCCTCGCCCCCTGCTTATCTCCTTCTCCCCCACTTTCCTGTATTGTAAGATAGGTTTTCATACCAAAATGAGTATGCATTTTATTCCTTCCTTTAGTTGAATGTGATGAGGGTAAACTTCATGTTTTTTTTCTCAGTTCTCCTCTTTTTCCCTCCACTACAAAGTCTCCTGCTTGCCTCTTGAATGAGATATAATTCACCCCATTCCATTTCATCCTCTCTCCTCCCACTACATTTCTCTCTCACCGTTTACCTTAATTTCTTTTAAGATATGGTCCCATCCTATTCAATTCACTCTGTGCTCTCCGTCTCTGCATGTGCACGCATGTGTGTGCGTGCGCATGCATGTACATGTGTGTGTATGCGTGTGCATGTGCGTGTGCATGTGTGTATGTGTGTGTGGTCCCACCAACTACCCAGATACTGAAAAGTTTTAAGAGTTACAAATATTGTCTTTCCATGTAGGAATGTAAACAGTTCACTTCTGGTAAGTCCCTTAAGACTTCTCTTTGCTGGTTACTTTTTCATGCTTCTTCTCATTCTTGTGTTGAAAAGTCAGATTTTCTTTTCAGCTCTGGTCTTTTCATCAAGAATGCTTGAAAGTCCTCTATTTCATTGAAAGACAATATTTTCCCCTGAAGTATTATACTCAGTTTTGCTAGGTAGGTGATTCTTGGTTTGAGTCCTAGTTCCTTTGACTTCTGGAATATCCTATTCCACATCCTTCGATCCCTTACTGTAGAAGCTGCTAGATCTTGTGTTATCCTGATTGTATTTCTACAATACTGGAATTGTTTCTTTCTAGCTGCTTGCAATATTTTCTCCTTGAGCTGGGAATTCTGGAATTTGTCCACAATGTTCCTAGGAGTTTCTCTTTTTTTGGATCTCTTTCAGGCGGTGATCGATGGATTCCTTCAATACTTATTTTTCCCTCTGGTTGTAGAATATCAGGGCAGTTTTCCTTGATAATTTCATGAAAGATGATGTCTAGGCTCTGTTTTTGATCATGGCTTTCAGGTAGTTCCATAATTTTTAAATTGTCTCTCCTGGATCTATTTTCCAGGTCAGTTGTTTTTCCAATGAGATATTTCACATTCTCTTCCATTTTTTCATTCTTTTGGTTTTGTTTGGTGATTTCTTGGTTTCTCAGAAAGTCATTAGCCTCCATCTGTTCCATTCTAATTTTGAAAGAACTATTTTCTTCAGTGAACTTTTGAATCTCTTTTTCCATTTGGCTAATTCAGCTTTTGAAAGCATTCTTCTCCTCATTGGCTTTTTGAACCTCTTTTGCCAATTGAATTAGCCTATTTTTCAAGGTGTTATTTTCTTCAGCATTTTTTTGGGTCTCCTTTAGCAAGGTATTGACCCTTTTTCATGCTTTTCTTGCATTTCTCTCATTTCTCTTCCTAGTTTTTCCTCCACCCGTCTAACTTGATTTTCAAAATCCTTTTTGAGCTCTTCCATGGCCTGAGCCCATTGGATATCTATTTCGGATTTTTAGGGTACAGAGGCCTTGACTTCTATGTCTTTCCCTGATGGCAAAAATTGTTCCTTGTCATCAGAAATGAAAGGCGGGAACATCTGTCCCCCAAGAAAGTAGCTTTCTATAGTCTTATTTTTCTTCCCTTTTCTGGGCATTTTCCCAGCCAGTTACTTGACTTCTGAGATTCCTCTCCACCCCTGCCTGGATCTGCCCAGCTAGTGTTGGGGTCTGAGATTCAAATGCTGCTCCCCAGCCTCAGGGCTTTCCATAGCGGGAGGGGCTGCTATTCAATGTGAGGCTAAGTTCTGGTGCTCAGGTGGGGGCAGGGCTGCCTCCCAGGCTCAGTTCCCTCAGGGGCTTTATGCGGAGACTTTCCGTAATGGAGCGGAGCTCCTGCCTGCTCCTGGAGTGCCTGGCCGCTGCTGCCTCTGCTGCTCCCTCTGCTGCTGCCTCCTGAGGGGGCCCGAGTCATGGAGATACCCCGCTCCCCTCTTGGCCAGCCTAGACGTCTCTCCCACTGACCTGTAGGGCCTGTGGGCGGAGGGAACCTTCACGGCCACCAGAGTTTCCGTCCCTGAAGCCTGCGCCGATCTGCTCCTCTGGGGCCGCGTGGCCAGGGCAGCGCAGGGGTGGGCTCCACTGTCCGGAGTGCGACGGACCTTTGGGGTCAGTTTTTCAGGGCTCTCTGGAACGGAAATCTCCTCCCCTCTGTTGCTGCATGGGTTCTGCTGCTCCAGAATTTGTGGGGAGTTCTTTTTACAGGAAATTTATCGGCTGTGGGTTCCGGAGCTAGCATACGTGAGTCTTTCTACTCCGCCATCTTGGCTCCTTGTCCATGTGACTTTTCTGCCTTTCTCCTAGGGTAGGGTAGACTCAGATTCACACAGCTTTGAGGTCTTCCTGATTATTTCTCCCTTCCTATTGCCATCACTCAAAGGCATGATTATCATTGTGAAAATTTAATTTGCTGTGATAGTGAGACACCTACTTGGAGGAGTTCTCTAGTACCCATGAAGACCAGGACCTACTCCTATCAACATATATGGTCAGTTCTGGGGTAAAACCTGTGAGAAATGGAGAAGGAAGAAAATTAAAGGTCCCTAGCCTTGAGATCTTCTCATCAAACAGAATAGAGAGAAGCAGTACAAGAACCATAGTTATCCCTTCTATATTGTGGGGGTTAGGGGTGTGGTGTCCTCACAATCTGGAAAATCTGTGTAAAATTTTTTAGCCCTAAAATTTTTAATGGGGTGTTTACAGTACCTTATTGTAAAATTTGTGTTAAGTATTTGGTTATAGTCTATATTATACAATACTGTACATACATTTTATGCATTTCTGAGTTTCTAAACTTTTTCTATCATTTGCTGGTCTTCATGTATCATCTGTGGTTTCTGCAAAACTCCCCCCAAATTCCCATTTAATTTCTTGTGCTTACCCATGATACATATTGAAACTACAGTGGGGAAAATGGCCACCCCTTCAACAGAAGGGATAACTATATATATATGACCTGCCTTCCCCCAAAAAAACCCCAGCAAGAATCAAGAAGACATTTACTCAGGCAAAGCCCAGTTATCAACCTCAAGTTTCTCTTCTTAAGAGAGGCATTATGGTATTTAGAAAGAGGCACTCAAGTTTGGAGTGGGGAGGACCTCACCTCAGTCGTTTACAACCTATGTAACTTGGAGTAGATTACTTAACCCTTCTGGGCCCCTGTTTTCTAGTTTCCTCTTCTGTAAAATAATCAGTCTGGCCTAGATGACAGTTAAGCATTTTTCTGTCTCTAAATCTATAGATTATAATCTGATTTCATATCTACTTTTTAGTCCTAGGAGGATTGAAAACATTATGGAAAACTATATTAAATGAGATGTAATTAGAAGGTGAATCTGGTAAAAGAAATGATGTTAATAATGTATTTCAAAGTCAAAAATAAGGAATTTTTGAATTAGCTAATATTATGCATTGTTCATATAATTGCTACCTCTATCTTATGGTCTGGGGGCTTTAACAGAAGAATTAGACAAGCCAGTTGATGAATTAGGTCTTTTTTATTTGGCATATTTAAGGGAAGCCCATACAGCTTAACTAGGGAAACTCAAGGGAACCCCAAGGAGGAGTTCTGAATAGAAAGGGACAGCATCTAGGTCCCTGGGGCAGCAGCTAAGTCTGCCAAACTTGAGCAACTCGGCCAGCCTTCTCTATTCCGACACTGGGTAATCCATGGACTCCCATGGACCCCAGCAAAGTGTGGGGAAGGGATGCCTTCAGAGATGCCTCGAGAAGTTTGAGACACTGTGATCTCAGACTCTAGCAGAAGGGAGGATCAGCTCATCATGGTCTGGTGAAGGGCTGCTCCCAGGACATGATATATCCTTATATAAAACTCTCAGTACGATTCCTGGGTCCATCTTCATACCATGCCTGAGGGCATCTCAGGAATCATGGCAGTGTGGGGACTTTCTAAAGAAGGGTGGGAGTCTACTTAGACATGTTTCTTTGGTTTCCCACCCCTGAGGTCACAGGCAAAGATGGACCAGTCAATTAAGCATGTGGAAGCTTCTATCCTAGAAGGTACCAGATGTAGAAGATGCCACAATGTGGAGAGGTATCCAGTAAAAAGGCAGGGCAGTATGGAAGAGGAGGAGACTAGGCAGGAGGAAAAGATGTGGATAAAGGATAGATACCCTGTGGACAGAGACAAATAAGTTGGAAAATTCCAGACTACAATTCTCTCCCTTGGCACAGATAGCCAAGACCTTGTAGATATACTTTATTTTACAAGGTAGATTGCATTCCAGCAAAGATGGCTAAAATTCTCTAAAACAAACCCCATTTGTTCATTGACCTCTCTTAAAATCAAAGGTGCATTTTTATCTAAAAAACACTCTCCAATAGATTGAAGTTTATATTTTGTCTATGAAAGAATTAAGATATGGCCAAGGTATGCTGGGTTTTGAGGTACATGAGTAGGTCTGCATGTCTGTTGGGTGTTCTTTGTCTATTTTGGAGCAACTCCAGATTAATTGGCCTCTGTGGCTTCCCTGTTTGGAACAGAGGAATTTCTCCCCTGCCAGGGAAATACTTAACTCTACACTCATAGTTCCCAGAACTCAGCTATTTTTCTCTCTTTGTCTGGTTATTTATGGCAGCTTACAGAGCTTGGCTGCAATCACTTTATCCACCGAATGCCCCCATATAACACACAAGAAAGGACAGATTAAACATTCCTTAAGTTTGAAACTTGGAATGATGTAAAATGAATCAGTATTCTGCTGTCAGTGCATTCTGCAAATTCAAAATTGCAGTGATCTACTTCACTTAAAATGAGAGATAAGTATAACAGTATAAGAGACAACAGAGTGTATGACAGAGAGGTGGCCTCTGAGTTAGTAAGACCTGGTTTCAACTCTTTCTCCTAACACATACCCTTTCCATTCCTCATCTGTCAAATGAGAGAGTTGGATAAGATGGCTGCTGTGGTCTTCAAATCTATACTTTTTATACACACATATGTGTGTATGTGTGTATATATACATACATGTATATAAGTATATTATATATGTATATACGTATGTACACACATATAGAAAAATAAAAATATACATATATAAACAAATACACATATATAGATATGTGTGTATGCTGGAGGGGTTTTCAGGAATGATTGCATTGATTAACATAGGCTTTAAAACATGGAGGAAATATATAGCAGCTCAGTTTATTTTCACCCTTCCTTTCCTGAAGGAGCCACCTAGAGAGTAAAATAAATGAAAGCAGCATTCTTTACTGCTTGCCCAGCAGAAATGATTACTCCCCAAAGACAAATAGGCAAAAAACCATAGGATTTGAATACTAGATATTATAGGTGGCTGTTAATCAGACTGCACCGTACATTTTTTAATTAAAGGACAAATCAGAGACTCTGGTATATACCCACCTGTTTAAAATCTTTTCCTGGTAAAGCCTACCAATAAAATTATCTCTAACCGTCTGTAGCATCCTTGTCAGGATAGAGATTTGGCCAAACAGGTGCTAGGGGTCCATATGGAAGCCCAATAAGAAGAACTCCATGCCCTTTGAGAACTTCTGAGCAGACGGAACCTAGACCACTTGATCAAAGCTACTTTCTCATTCATGGTTAGAATATTGGGTTTGGAAGTAATAGAGCAGAGATGATCCTCTGCAAAACTATAAATTTGGTGAGGTTTGCTTTGATCAACTCCACTTCCTCCCTCCACCTTCCCAGACTTTCAGTATCCCCTTCCTCTCTCCTACCAGGCAATCAAGAGATTTTTGATGTTTAGGATCAATCTGGTCAATAATTTATGTTAAGGTATTGCCCCTTTTACGAAGTAGTTGTTTTTTTAAAAAGAACTTGAAAAAGACAATACTTAATCTCAAAAGATGGGCAGAATAATGAGATTTCAGTCACTGACACTTTGCTGAGGAAATTATTTCTGGGCAGTGCATGACACCACTCAAATCACCATGAATCAGTTGTTTTTATTGCTTGTATGTTCACATTTGTGCTAGATCTTGTTCTATTTGGCCACAGTAGACCTTTGTTTGGCTAGATTGAGGAAAGTCAAACCTAACCTTATGGTGCTCCTCACTTTGTGCAACACCAACGAGTACATCTTCCCAAAAAGTTGCATGTAAATTGAATTTTTCATAAATGGAATCTGATTTTCTCATTGATACCATCGTCATCTGTGAAATATTGGATCTTCTTTCATCTACAAGAGAGCTTCAGTGCTAGTAGCTCTTCAGTATGTATACATTTAATTTCTCTGTCCTCATCTCTTCTACTACTACCAACCTCTCACATAAAGGCAATATCTTAGAGTGCTGGCAAATGTAGGTGGAAGCACTGAACTGGGAATCAGGAGACCTTGGTATTGCTTGCTATTAACTGGTTGTCCAACCTTGGGCAAGTCATTTCCTTTCATGCAACCTCAGTTTCTTCAGTGAAAAAGGGGAAATATTGAATTCCATGATGTCTTCAGGTGCTTTAATATTCTCAAATCCCATAATTCCAATTAATGAGAGAGGAAATTTATATGTCATCTATCTAAAGGTATCCCAAAGCATAAAATTTCTTCCCATTGACTTAGTCCAATAGAAATTTTCATATGTCAGAGTTGTTGAAAGTGAGGTCTAACTAGAAAAAACTCAATTCAGTGAAATCTTGAATCAAACTTTTCCTGTGAGTATAGAAGGGCTTCCCACCATCCCTGCAGGCATCCAGGGACAGATCCCTTCTTTCTGTCCCTTTCCTGAACTTGCTGACGGATCATTTGTTGGTCACTACCAAATGCTTCTATCTGAGAGCCAGACTTCTCTTTGAACACACTGATTCTTATATAGAGGGGTTTTTATGGTGGGGAGGGAATGCCACTTTTTTCATCTCTTTCTGTACTCTTCCACCTCCACCCTACTCTACTGAGGAGCAGTTCAATGGACTTATGATGTCTCATTGGTTTCCTGGAATCTCAACATGAGAGAGCAGGTCAGAGGGTATAATCAGCCCCCAATAACAAATTAAAATAGCTCTTTTGACACAATATGCTGTGTTGGTCTTCCCAGTGGGCCCACACAGTACTTTGTGCTGATGACTGCTGTGCCTTTAGCAAGGATTATTTTACAGTTTATTTAAAAGTGACCGAGAGGACTGGGGAGTGCTGTGCCGAATGCCAACCTCATCTATAGCACAGTTTGCTTTTTTTAGAAAGGCCAAACAATGAGAACTGGGAGGAATGTCTTTGAAGCATCACAGCAGTCCATTGAATGATGTCCCCCTTTCCTTTGCTCTTCTCCCTTTTCTTCCTTCTTCAAGTCTTTATTGCATACCTACTATGTGCCAGCTCTGTGTCAAGCACCACTGCAGAATATAAGAACAGCAAAAGACTGGTTCTTTTTTTCACAAGGAAATTATAAATTGCTTGGAAAGGCAGAACAAATACACAAGAAGCAACTGGAAAAAACCAATATGTAAAATCACAAAGTAGAATAAAAATTTGTTAAGTCCTGATTAGTCCTATGTGCACTCAGAAAGTGGGAATTGAATGTCAGCTGGAGGTGGTCAGGGAAGGCTTCATAGAGGAGATAAGACTTGAGTCAGGCCTTGAAAAATGGGTAACATTTGGAAAGGTGGAGGGGATGGGAGAGGGAAAAGTGGTGGGGATGGGGAGGACTCTAGGGCAAAGGCTCTTGAGAAGGGAAGGTAAGGATTTTCCCACAGAGCAGAAAGAATATAATTTACTTTTTCAGTGACCCAGTATCGAGTGACCCTATGCACCGGGGACATTGAAGGAGCAGGGACAAACGCCCGAGCTTTTGTCTGCCTCTTTGGTGATGCGGGAGATACTGGTGAGCGTGCCCTATCTAGCATCATCTGCAGGAACAACAATGATATATGTCAAAAAGGCAGTGTAAGTATCAGAATGTTCTCTACTCTCTTCTTCCGAGACTATCCCTTCCTCCTTACTTTTTAGAATGATGTCATTCTTGTTGCTGGCTGAGATGAGAGAGATTGAGTCAGATTCTCTGGGTGGGTAGAAATCTCATTGGTAGCAGCCTTCTTGTATACCATGGTAGAGTGCGAATTCAGTGGGGCCTAGGATTAGAAATGTAGAGCTGAAAGGGATCCAGAAGCTATATGGTCTGATTCCCTCATTTTACAGATGAGGAAACTGAGGCCCAGGGAATTCAAGTCACTTATTCAAGTTCATACAGATTGTAAGTGGTAACCTTTGGATTCAAGTCCAGGTCCTCCAGCACCAAATTCACTCACTTTCTACTTCATCATGCTTCCTCTTTGTGTTACCTGTTAGGGGAAATTAGAGGGATGTGATGGGGGAAGCACTGCAGGATCTTCTGAGTTTGAAAAGGAAAATGGGTTTGAGAGAAAGGAAACTGGCCTTGGGCACTGTCACAGTAGGTGTCTGCCTACTTGATGTAATTTTGTGGAAATCCATGAATGACATTTGTCCCCTCTTCAGATTTCTTTCTACCTGTGTCCCCTAACTAGCTGTTAGGAAGATCAAAGCTGACACTCTGAAGAGCTTTTGAAATTATAAAGCATCACAAGAACAGAAATCTGAGTGCTGCTGGGTCAAGGATGCTGAATTTGGAATCATGTGATCTCAGTTTGACTCCTGGTCGTAAAACTTATTCCCAATATGACTTTGGGTGCATTACTTAATGTCTCCGGGCCACAGTCTCCTGATCTGTAAAGTGACAGGGGCAGGGGGAAATTTGGGACTAGACAGCCCCCAATCCCTTTTCAGCTCTAGAGTTTACATGGGATCCTAGGAGGTACTTTATCTGTAAAATGGGATTAGTGGCATTATTCTGCGTGTCTCATAGAACAGAGAATGTCCAATGTGCTTTAGAAATGGGGGCTATTTATTGTATGAGTAGGACTCTCAACCTCCCTCCTCCTTTCCCATTCTCCCTTCTCTTTAAGATTACCAAAGGGGAAGGGAACATTCATGGCGGGGTGGAGATAAGCATGTGATGGAAAACATCTTCTCTGAGGGCTGCTCCAGGCTGACAACTTTTCTACATGCCTCGTGTGGATGATTTTTCAAACCTTCAAGGATCTGTGATGTTGTTGGTTTGGATCCTTACTACATTTTGAAAGCTTTATCAATGCAACATATCATTTTGAAAACTGCTATAGCAGAAAAATGTATCTCCTTGTGGCCGCCCTAGTGAAAGACCTCTCTGAATGGAGCTAGACCAGCCCTTGGATACCATCACAAGGGTCATACTGAGAGACTTTGGTAGGACTCCTGCCAGAACTTGGGCTCTGCTGGCACCATCTTGAAGAATGCAGGATTCTTTTTCCATCACAATGAAGTCTTAAATAATAATAAAAATATTATAGCTCACATCAATAGTGAAAATTGTAGGTACTATGACAGATAAATGGAGGAAATGCTTTGGGGGAAGATGCCCTTGTTGGTTTCCCTCAACTCATACCACATAAGTGGCTATTTATCCTTACATGTAAGCCTACCCTTAATCATTAGAACCATCTATTTTCCTTTAGAGATGCATTAGCAAGCACCCTAGCACATCCAGGATGGCCTGCTAATACAGGTACTTTGATCTGCTTTGCTAAAGGAAAGACAACTTATAAAGGAGTCAACAATCTTAATTTAATAAGTAGAAAATACAAGTAGAGAAATTAGTGCAGATTCAACAGACAGGGCTCCTACTGTCTGAACAAAGTGATACAACTGGGAGAGCACAGATCTCTGAGTAGGCAGGGGGCTCTTAACAAATGGCTACTCAGAATTCTGTCAAGGGAATCAAAAGGTCCTTCTCATGAGCAAGCCCCCAAAGCAAAATGCCAACCTCTCAGAATATATAACAAATGCTCAGCTTAGACTGGCTTAGAGCCAGAAGGCACTGACACCTACCTGACTCAGAACAGCTGTGAATTATGAGGGTTCAGTTGTTCACAATTTTGCAACCTTGGGAAACTGAACTCCAAAACGAAAACAACAAAAAACCCACCTTGCTTGCATTTAAAAGAGATTGGGGAATTAAACGTTAGAGGAGGACACAGAGGGACAATTCCAATATAATTTGCTGTGTTTTTTTCTCTTTTGGTAAGGCGGATGAGTATACCATTGAAGCAGTCACCTTGAGGAAGGTGAAAAGAGTTAGGGTTGGACATGATGGCAAAGGAGGAGGCAGTGGCTGGTACCTGGAGCGAGTGTTGGTGAGAGAAGAAGGGCAGCCAGAGAGTGACAATGTGGAATTCCCATGCAACAGGTATGAGAATCCTGATCTGTCCTATTGCTGACTTTTTCTGTTTCTCAGAAATAGGAGCTAAACTTCTGATTCTATTGGTATTTGACACTCCTGAATAAAGAAACTTGCTCTACTAGAGTAGGCTAGTACTTTCTCTGCAACATATAGTCTCAAAGAGATGCCTGGAGCCCTGAGAAGCTGAGACTTGCGCAGGGTCACATAGCTGAGCCAAGTATGTGTCAGAGACAGGATTTGCCTTTTGAGATTAACTAGGAAATGGGCACACTAGGTTTTTTTTTCTAAGCTATTATCTTAGAACTGTTTTACAAAAATTGCCCATTCATGGCAATTACCTAAGGCTCCATGATTTTCTGGAGGTGTGGGAGGCTGAAACTGTTATTTGGACCAGGTGAGTATTTGGTGATCTACCTAAAACTATTAGCAAGACTTATATGTAGTGAGAATATACTAGAAGCATTTCTGAGGATGCCCATTAGCATCACTGTTAACTGTGCATACTCTGACTCAGCAACTCTTTTTTGTGGTGGCCAAGAATTTGGAAATTGAGGGGATGCTCATCAGTTGGGGAATGGCTGAATAAGTTGTGGTACGTGAATGTAATTGAATACTATTTTTCCATAAGAAATGATGAGAAAGTGGACTTCAGAAAAACCTGGAAAGATTTATATGAACTGATGCTGAGTGAAGTGAGCAGAACCAGGAGAACACCTTGTGCAATGGCCAACTTTGATAGACTTAGTTCTTTTCAGCAATACAATGATCTAAGACAATTCCATGAGACTCATGATGGAAAATCCACATCCAGAGAAAGAACTATGGAGTCTGAATGCCAACTGAAGCATACTATTTTCTCTCTTTTTTTTTCTACTTTCTTATGGTTTTGCTCTTTGGTTCTAATTCTTTTTTACAACTTGATTAATGTGGACATATGTTTAATATGATTGTTCATGTACAGTCTATATCAGATTGCATGCCATCTTGGAGAGGGGGAGAAAATTTAGAACTCAAAAATCTTGTAGAAGTGAATATTGAAATCTAAAAATAAAAAATAAAATAAAAAAAAAACTCATAAGTACCTAGGTAGGAAAGCAAAAAAAGGGGTAATAAAACTAGAATCTGTAAACTATATTAAAAAAGAAGAGTATTTGGAGAGGAATTAGATATAGTATACAGAGCTTTGGATTTGGAATTAGAATTCTTGGGTTTCTATATTAGCATTGCCTCTTACTAAACTGTAGGATTTTGGAGAAGTCACTTACCTTCCCTAAGTCCTAGTTTGGTGTAAAATGAGGATAAAATGATCTCTAAAGTCTCTTCCAGCTCAAAATCCAGTTAAATAGTTGCTTCTGCCTGACAGCATTAAAAAGGACCTGAAGCTCATTATGATCCATGGCAGCTGAGAATTTTGCCTTTTATTTCAATTAAAAAACTGCAATCATTTGCTGAGAGTTCCATCTTCTCCCTCCTCACTTCCCTTCATACCGCAGCCAGTCCCATTAGAATAAGTTCCTTGAGGGAAGGGGCTGCCTTTTGCCTTGCTTTGTTTGCTTAACCCAGGGCACTTAACAGATGCTTGATGATTGACAAGTCATTTTATTTCAATTTCTACATCTGGAAAATGGGAGGTGAGTGGGGGTTGGATTAATGGGACTCAAAGGTTGATCTCTCTGGAGTCTTATGCATGACCTGTGACTATCTATCCAAAGGGGGAGCTGAGTCTCCAATGTTCTACAATTTGCCTTCATTCATGAGCATCAAGCTCCTTTAAAGAAATAGAATTTTTTTATCTTGATAAGAGGCATGGGGATAGTATTGGCTAGCTTAAGACTCAAGAGGGTTTTAAATGACATGGAGAGGAATACAAAGTGGCTTAGTTGTAGGTTGCATTTGGGTATGTGTGTATGTATGCCTTGGTGAGATCAGGGAAAGAGTAATAAATTTGCAGCCAGACTGTTATGTAGGCTAATGTATATAGCAACATCTCACTCTGAAATTGGGCAGAAATGTTCTGAGCTGGAGGGGAAATGCTGGATTTGGAAAGGACTATTAATACCACAAGAGCACTTAAGTGGATATGAAATGACACATCATGCTTTAGGCCAGGAATAGTTTCCTTTCACTGGGGGACAGGAGGTGGGGAGGGGGCTGAAAGGAGCAGTTTTTTCTGATAGAAAATGGGGGATCTGGGCTGATTACCTTTCTCTTTCCTTTCTCTACCAAAATATGGCTCTCAAGATTTGTGCTCAGTTCAGAGATGTGGAAACTCTAGTTTTCTTTAGGTTTGGTCTTAGGACTAGGTGAAAATGGTAGAAACCTGACATTATTTCACAGGTGCTGAGCAGAAACCCCCACCCCCATCCCCTTTAAATATCTTTCCCTCTATCTCACTAATGTGTGAAATTCTGTTCTTGGAGATTCATTCCTTTGAGTCTTGATACCTTTTCAATTTTCTGAAGTCATCTGTAGAAACAGTGCTACTCAACCCAGGAGAAGTAGCCCCTTAACCCCTTAGCAGCTGACACCCTAGTAAGAATTAGTTGACAGCCAGCTGAGAGTAAGGTCTGAGAGGAATAAAAGCACTTGGTGGTGGCGATGAGCAATGTAGGAGGACTGGGAAATCAGGTAGGACTTGGTTTTGTTGTCAGGAGAGTGTAAACTATGACTGTAGGGACCATGTCCTGTGTATATTTGTGTCACAGAGTCACAGACTTAACATTGTCACAGGGGGCAGTTCAGACATCATCTTCTGTAGGGGTTTCTTAACCTTCTTTTGTGTCTGGTGAAAACTATGAACCTCTTCTTAATGTTTTTTTCCTTAATAGTATTTCATTTTTTCAATATTTTTTATTTTTTTAAATAAATTTTACAATTACATGTAAAGCTAGTTTTTAACATTCATTTTGTATAATTTGGAGTTCCAAAACTCCTGCCCTCCCTCTCCTCTCTTCCATCTCCTCCCCCCTCCCCAAGACAGCAAGTAACCTGATACAGGTTATGCTAGTAAATCATGTTAAACATATTTCCACATTAGTCATATTGTGAAAAAAGTATCAGAACAAAAGGGAGAACCACAAGAAATAAAGAAACAAAAAGCAAAAAAAGTGAAAATAGTATGTTTTGATGTGTATTCAGACTCCATATTTTTCTCTCTGGATGTGGATAGCATTTTCCATCATTAGTCTTTTGAAATTGTCTTGGATGATTGCATTGATGAGAAGAGCTAAGTGTATCAAAGTTGGTCATTGCACAGTGTTTCTGTTATTATATATAATGTTCTGGTTCTGCTCACTTCACTAAACATCAGTTCATGTAAGTCCAGGTTTTTCTGAAATCTACTTGGTCATCGTTTCTTATAGCAAATAGTTAGTATTCCATTACTAGAATAATGTTTTTAAATGCACAGAATAAAAATACATTGAATTACAAAGGAAACCAAAAGTTAGTGAAAACAAAGCTCTAATTTTTGTCCCATCCAATATCATGGATCTGAAACCCAGGTTGAGAATCCCTGATCTACTGCAACCTCACTTCAGTGAGAGATAAGGAAACTGAGGCCCTGAAATGGGCCAAGGAAAGATTAGGTGCAGTAAAGGTTGGTAGCTAGGTGGCACCATAGTGCACAGAGTGCTGGGCCTGGAGTCAGAAGACCTAAATTCAAATTAGACCTCAGATACTTACTAGCTATATGATCCTGGGCAAGTCACTTACCTTATCTCAGTTTCCTCATCTGTAAAATGAGCTGGAGAAGGAATTAGCAAACCCCTCTACTATCTTTGCCAAGAAAGTCTCAAGTGAGGCCACAGAGAGTTAGAAATAACCAAAACAACAATATTGAAGATTAGAGACAGGCCTCTAGAACTCTGGTCTTCTCACTCAAAGTCCGGACTTAGCAACTCGTCACTAGCCCATGTTCTTCGCTGGCCTTAATATAAAAAGCTCAGTGACTAGGAGATACTTTGTATGCTTGTTGAATGAATTTTGGAGATGAGAGACATTACTTGGTATTGAGTTAAAAGACTTACTGTGTCCAAGTCCCAAGACTGCCATTTGCCAGCCGTGTAATTTTAAGTTCCTTCCCCAGATAGAGCCTCAGTTTCTCATCGGTAAAATGGAGATAATACCTGAATGACATATTTCATAGGATCGTGAAGAAAATGCTTTGCAAACCTTAAGACAATATGGGAATTCAAGCTGCCTAAGCTGGGTTACTAAGTACTCTGCACTAGGAACTGACAGATAGTAATGGACTTTCATTAACGAACCTCATGATTAAGGAATTAAGTTATCTCTCCCACTAAGGGCATGGTTAGGTTTTGATGGAGGTCTAATTCTCCATGTGCAATCCTGTAGAGAAAAGCATGGAAGTGGGGTAGGAGGGCTCAGGTAAGGGAAGAGTACTTGAGGGCCTTTCTTTTTTGGTTTACATAGGCCTCAACACTTGAGAGACAGAATGACCAGATGCCTCATGTCTGTAAGACTGATCTCAGGTTCTGTCTCAGGGGGCAAATAGCTCTAAGGGTGAACCAACCAGCTGTGTGGTTTGCCAGAAGTGGGGAATCAGCAGACAACTGAGATCACCAATCATTCCAATTAAACCCAAATACAGGAAGGATCTATGACTTCATCAAGGGTGGGGAAGTCCCAAGTGTAGGAACTTTCTCCACCAATACAGATCACTAACTCATCACCTAGGGAATTGCCTGAGGTAAAAAGAGGCAGATAGGTGGCATGGTGGATGGAGGGCTGTTAGGGTTAGAAGCTGTGAGTTCATATTCTGTATCAGACTCATTTGTGTAGGTCTCCGGGCAAGCCACCTAACCTGTCTTAGCCTCAGTTTCCTCATCTGCAAAATAGCAGTGATAATAATAGTTCCCCCCATAGGGTGACTGTGAAGACCAAATGAAATAATACATATGGTGTGTTTTGCAAATGTTGAAGCGATTTATAAACACTAGCTCACTCTAAAGTCAGAACTCAATCTAACTCATTCCAATTATGTACTTGCACAAATCATGAGAACAAATCACTTAAACCGAAACTGTTGAATGAACGAGTGAATTTTGAAGGTGGAGAGCATCCTCATGTAGTGAAGAGATCCCTTGATACAGCGAGTCAGAGGATCTAGAGTGTTCAAGTCCCAAGGCTGATATTGACCAGCCATATTACTTTGGACAAGTTACTTCTTATCTAATGCTACCAGAATTCTGCTGTTAAGTGAGCAAATGTAGCCCAGGTGATTTTTTCTCTTACCTTTGTCTGCCTATCCAAACACCCATCTTTCGGGATCCAGCCTAGCCACTCTCTGAAGCCTTCCTCTCATGACCACTCCAGCTTGCACAGATCTCTCCCATATCACTGCTGCCTTCTTGTAACACAACTCTATGGTGCTTTATGTTGGTGTCTAATTACTTCGTGTGTACTGTGCTCCTTGCTGGTCTTCGAAGGTGGCTCTCCATCCTCAGACTCTGGGTTTTCACTGACTGCCCCTTCATCTTCATGTCCTGTCTTCCTTCAAGTTTTAGCTAAAATCTCACTTGATCTAGGAAGCTTTTTCCAAACCCTCCTAATACTAGTTTTTTCCCTCTCTTGATTAGTTTCTCCAGTCCTAGCTTGTTTGTATGCAGCTGGGTGTGTTCCTTTACTAGACTGGGAGCTCCTTGAGGGACTAACTGTGGTGTTTTGTTTTTGCGTTGTCCCCTTTGTATTCCCAGAACTTAACCCAGTGCTTAGAACATAAAAGTTGCTTAATAAATGTCATCAATCACTCTTTTCCCATTGTGAATATATTAGTAACGACAGCTTATGACATGCTTCAAAGTTTATGAATCATTTTAAGCACCCATTTCATTTCATCCTGGCAAAAACTCTAATGGGTAGTAGAGGTATAAGTATTCTTATTTCACAGATGAAGAGACTGAGGCATATATAGAGAAAAAGACCACGACTTGCCCAAGTCGCACAACTAGGAAGATAGATATTTGAATGCAGCCCTCTGGCTCAAGCTTCAGGACTTTTCCTATTTTAGCTGCCTCACCTGGGGAAAGAACCCTATTTTATTCTTTCTAGTGTTCCCTGAAACTTCAGCAAAGGCTGAGCCTACCATAAGTGCTTAGTAGATGTTTAATAAATTCAAACAGTCTAGTGCTTCTTCCTCCCTCCTTCTTGTCTTCATCCATACCATTTCTTCAGCGTATTAAATATTTATTAGACTTATGGCATCTTAGAACTATGCTAGACATTTCTTCTGTCAGTTATAGAATGAAGGAATGAGCATTTAGAAAGTGCTTGCTGTGTGCCAAATGTGACTCCTCTTGCTTGGTTATAAAAACATCAAATCATGTGTCTAGATGAGTTCTAGACTACCTAGTTGAACCCATTCATTTTACTGAATGAAACTGAAGCTTAGGGCAGGTTGTGATGTGGCCCAGGATATAAGGTAGTAACCATCAGATGAGGAATTTGAACCTCCATCCTCTGATCCCAGTTCTGAGGGTCATCCACGGGACCATGGCTGCCTCTGAAGACTCCGTGGGGCAAGAACCATATTTTATAGTTGTCTGATATCTCAGCAAAGACCATAAGTCTTTAACAAATACTTGCCAAATTGGCATTTTCCAATGTCCTTCCTTTCCTGATTTCCCTCTGTGACCCTCCATTTTTTTTTTTTTGGAAATAGCATGATGCCTCTTGCTTCATCCCCAGTCAGGCCAAATTTCTATGTGTCCCTCCCAAGGGTGCTCTTGAAGCTATAACTTCCCTTTGTTCACACACCAGATGGCTTGACAGGGATCAGGATGATGGGCAGTTGATCCGGGAATTATTACCCAGCGGCAGCAATGCAACATTGAAAAGTGAGTCATCCCTCGGGGAGCACTCCTCTCTGAAAGGTTGTGTGGGGCAAACATTCCTGGGGAGGGGGGTATTCACTCCACTGAGTGGGAATCAGATGACTTCCCAGGTCAAAGGGGGTGTTACTTCTTTTGGGAAGGAGGGGGGAGGAGAGGAGGGAGAGGGAAGTTGTGTGGATTTCATTTCCTGGGAAGCAGAGGGGGGCAGAGTGGGGGAGGGTCCAGGGAAAGCATTCTGAACTCCAAATTAGGAGCTTGGGGTCTGGCAGCTAGCCATGGTCCCAAAATGGAATGGAGAGAGAAGATAGACCAGGTTTGGGCTTACTTGACTGATGTCCATAAGAAATTCAAGAAGATTTGAACTCTCAGCCCAAATGAAGGAAAGAGTAACTTAAAATGAAAATGATTTGAGTAAGGCTATGAATCTGAGGGTGACTTACAGAAGTAAGCCTAGCACATAATGGGTGCTTGAGGCTCATCAAATAGTTGGTGAATTTTATTTTATTTTTCTTTATTTTGTGGGTGTGGGGGGGAGGGAGGCTATCAGGTTTAAATGACTTACCCAGGGTCACACAGCTAATATCAAGTGTCTGAGCTGTATTTGAACTCAGATCCTCCTGATTCCAAGGACGGTGCCACCTAGCTGCCATAACTGGTGAATTTTCAAGAATTTGAAAGAGTAACCAACGAAGTATACAGGGAAGGAAGAGGAAAGAGGAAACAAACTTTTATTAAGCACCTTCTATGTGCCAAATGCTTTGTTAAGTGCTTTACAAATATCTCATCTGATCCTCACAACAGTGGGGTGTAAGGTGCTGTTATTACTACCATTTTACAGTTGAAGACAATGAGGCAAGCAGCAGTTAAGTGACTTACCCAGGGTCACATAGCTAGTAAGAGTCTGAGGTTTGAGTTAAAGTCAGCACCAGCTCAGGAGTCAGAGGACCTGGGTTTGAGTCTTGAGTACTACTTAATAGCTGCAGGATAAATTATTCAGCTTTGGTTGCCTCATCTGTAAAAATCCAACAACCATGGGGTTGCTGCAAGGAAATAATTGTCCAAAGTATCATATGATATGAGCTTTTTACTAGGGGGACTCGATCCTCAGAGCATCTGCCTCTGACGAGTCCAGAGGAGATAGTGTTCCAGTTTTACATTCAGCCCATCCGTAAGCATTTATTAAGCACTTTCTGTTGTTGCTGAATCATTTCAGTCATGTCTGATTCTTTATGACCCCGTCTGGGCTTTTCTTGGCAGAAATACTGGAGCGGTTTGTCATTTCCTTCTCTGGTTCATTTTGTAGATGAGGAATTGAGGCAAACAGAGCTAACGGGTCGGTCACATAACTCCTAAGTGTCTGAGGCTAAATTCGAACTCATGATGATGAATCTTCCACGTTAATTGCTTCTGTGTGCCAGACACTATGCTAAGTACTGGAGATGCAAAGAAAGGCCGAAGCAGGGTGTCGGCTCTCAAGGGGTTCACATTCTAATGGGGAGACAACATGCAAATAACATATATATGCATATGAGATCTATAAATGGGTGTAATAATGGGATGTAATCACAGAATTAAGTGTCTAACAATAAGCAGTGATGCCTCTCCTTTTACACATAAGGGAACTGAGTTCCTGAGGGAGAAATGCCCTAGACTCAATGGTGACTCCAGTACTCCTACTTTCCGTTCTCATTTTGTCACAGTGCACTGTGTCCTTAAGGTAGGCGAGGGACAGTTCCTGGACTCCCAGGATCCTCAGTTGGGACAAGGGAATTTGGGGAGACAGAGATGGAATTCTGAGGAGTTGGTGTTTTTCTCAGGCTCTGCTTATGTTTTCTAGGGAGAATGAGGCAGCTTTCTAAAGGAGGCCTCTGGGCTTCTGGAGCAGCTGGCCAATTTGAACTGTGCCCACAGGGCTATCCTTTGTCCTGGCAGCTGCCTCCTTGATGATTTTATTGGGGCCTAGTTGAGAGGATTGGCCCCCTGGGGAGTTCCATTTCCCTCACTTTAGCTTCCTAACAGGCAGGTGCTGGGAATGGCAATAAACTCCCAGAGTCTGAATTAGTGTTACTTACTATTTTTACGCTTCTGTCTTATTTTCTCACCAGCTATCCTCTTCCTGAAATCAACAGATGGAGCTTTTAGGCCCAGGTTGGGATAAGGCTATTCCTTAAAAATGCATAAGCACTCTGTTGCTCAGCGATGATAGTATTGGTGTAGCATATACTTTTATTATATAATATTTTATTGCAGAACATTAAATATGTTTTATTGCATAGCACTGTACAATACCAGTATAATAACATTTTAACTATTGAGAATTTAGCTATTTGGTAATTTCATCAATCTGAAACAGTTAAGCACTGGAAAAGGAAGAGAATAGATCTATGAGTGAGCAGTATTTAGTGCAGGTTAGCAAATAGATTGTCCTGAGACAGTCATGGTGGTGCGGGGGGTCTCTCTCTTAGTCACCGCTGGCAAAATTCTTGCTAGAATCCTCCTTTATAGGCTGATCCTTTACCTGGAAGATGGTCATATACCTGAGAGCCAGTGTAGTTTCCAAAAGGGCTGAGAAACAGTTGATATGGTGTTTGCTGCCCAACAACTCCAGGAGAAATGCCGGGAGCAGAACAGAGGTCTGTACATGCATTTGTAGATCTGACCAAGGCCTTTGACACTGTTGGTCATGAGGGATTATGGAAAATTATGTCAAAATTTGGTTGCCTGGAGAAATTTATCAGTATTGTATGTCAATTTCATGATGACGTTTGCCCGGGTTCTGGATGATGGACAATGTTCTTGCGCTTTCCCAGTTGCCAATGGAGTGAAACAGGGCTGTGTCCTTGCTCCCATGCTTCTTATCATGATGTTTTCAGCCATGTTGTCAAATACTTTCAATGAATATGAACATAACATCAAGGTCAGCTACTGTACTAATGGTAAATTATTCAATTTGAAAAGACTACAAGCCAAGACAGAAGTGGAGGGAGGGTTTTTTCTGTTTGCAGATGATTGTGCACTCAATGCAGCCTCTGAAGCTGAGATACAACAAAGTATGGATCGGTTCTCTGCTATCTGTGCTAATTTTGGCCTAACACAACACCAGGAAAACACAGATGCTCCATCAGCCACCACACCATCCACACGTGAAATCATCAATTAAAACAAATGGAGAAGTTTTGAATGCTGTGGATAAGTTCGTTTACCTTGGTAGTGTACTTTCCAGAGATGTACACATTGATAATGAGGTTGAAGCACGCATTGCCAGAGCTAGCTCAGAGTTTGGGAGGCTCCAAAGTAAAGTTTGGGAAAGAAGGCTGACTACCAAACTGAAGGTCTACAGAGCCGTTGTGCTGACCTTATTGTTGAATGCATGCAAAACATGGACAGTCTACAAGCAACATGCCAGGAAACTGAATCACTTCCATTTGAAATGTCTTAGGAAGATTCTGAAGATCACCTGGCAGGATAAGGTACCAGATACTGAGGTCCTTACTTGAACTAAACTGTCAAACTTAGTCAAACTATGCTTCAGAGAGCGCAACTCCAATGAACTATGTTATTCGAATGTAAAACGTATGCTTGCCAAAAAGACTATTTTATGGAGAACTCTCATGGGGCAGGTGATCTCATGATGGTCGGAAGAAACAATACAAGGACACTGTCAAGGTCTCTCTCAAGAACTTTGAAATTGATTGTGTAACATGAGAGACACTGGCACAGGACAACTCAGCATGGCATGCCCACATCAGAAAGGATGCTGTGCTCTATGAGCACAGCAGAATTGATACAGCTCAAAGGAAATGTAGGATGTGCAAATCTGGAGTATCCACCTCAAATGTTCCCACAGACTATCTATACCCAATCTGTGATAGAGCATTCTGAGCTTATATTGGTTTGATCAGCCACAGTCGGACACATTGAAACGACTTGATCATGGTGATGTCATTTTGGTTCTCTTCAAGAATGAAGAACAACAGCCAACCAACCATTTAGTACAGTGGATAAAGAGTTGGGCCTGGAGTCAGGAAAACCTGAGTTCAAATCTGGCTTCAGACACTTAGTAGCTAAGTGACCCTGGGCAATTCACTTAAGCTCTGTTTGTCTCAGTTCCTCATATGTAAAATGAGGACACACTGGGAAAATGGCAAAATGCTCCGATATCTTTGCCAAGAAAACACCATGGACAAAGTCCATGGGGGTCACATAGAGTTGGACATGACTGAATGACTGAACAACAGCAAGGTCTTTGAGTAGTCAAAAATATACATTACAGAATCCAAGCACTAAAACTCATACATGGTTTTCACAAGAGAGTCTTCCAGACCCTCATTCACAGCTAACTTACTCTTAACCTGCAAACAGTTCTAACAGATGAGATAATCTGGTTTTTCTGGCTATAGCAGATTAGAATGATGGAAAAGAATTAGTGAAAACTGGAAACAATTATGTTGACAGCTATGAGAAATAAAGCCAATAGTTTGGCGTCAAAGGGGAAAATAGAAAAATCATAGAAATTAGACATAAGAAGATAAGGAAGTATGAAATATCAGAAAGATTTACAGATAAAAAAATTTTTTAAAGCATTTTGGTAGTTGGTAGAATCATTACCTAGCCAGAAAAGCACATCTCCCAAAGGTTCTGGATAGTGGAAGTTTGATTGAAATAACTTGCCGACATAGAGAGGTTTTTTTTCCTTTTCAATACACTTGCCCATCTACAATCTAATTTTACTTTCACAACAACCTATGAAGTAGGTAGAACAGATTTCTTCATTTTGTAGATGAGGAAACTAAGGCCCAGGGATATTGTCTAAAAAGCATTAGACTCAGAATAAACAGAACTATATATATATGTCTTGGCTTTGCCATCTTCTGTTTACGTAATCATTGGTAGCCCACTTCCCCTCTCATGGGTAAGCCATTTTCCCTTTGTTTGCTTATCTACAAAAGGAAGAAGGTGAACTGGGGTTTTCTGCAGTTACTTCCAGTTTTTGTGTCATGATTCTAAGAAATGAAGACAATAACTTAAGGTCTCAAAGATAGTTAATATAAGAAGCTCGATTAGAACTCAGGTCTCCTGAGTTCAGTCAGATCTCCCCCACTAAAGCCCAGTGATTTCTCTCTCCTACAGCTCAGTCATGCCCTCCGGTTATATGAGTACATCGGGAGATACACAACAGTCATGTTGTCCGTCTGTTCTCTGCACTAATGCCCTCTCTCTTGTGTTCATAGACTTCCGCTACCATATCAGCATAAAGACGGGAGATGTTGGAGGTGCCAGCACTGACTCTAAAGTCTACATCAAACTCTATGGAGAGAAGAGAGACACCATCAAGCAGATCCTCCAGGTCTCTGATAATAACCTGAGTGACCAATTTGAGCGCAGCCGAGTTGATGAATTCATCCTTGAGACTATGGACATTGGAGAGGTGTGTCTTCTTCTTACTCCTATGTACTGATGTGATTTTGAGCCTTTCTCATACCCTCCTCATCCTGCCCAAAACACACGCATTAATTCTGAAGATGGATAATATCTGTGATAGCTTACTTTTATGTTGCTGATGTTCAATTATTTTGGTCAAATCTGACTCTGTGATGCCATTTGGGGTTTTCTTGGATAAGATAATAGTGTAAATTGACATTTCCTTCTCCAGCTCATTTTTATAGATGAGGAAACTGAGGTCAACAGGGTTAAGTGACTTGCCCAGGGTCACACAGTTAGGAAATGTTTGAGACTAATTTGAACTCAAAAAAAGTGAGTCTTCCTGATTCCAAGAACAATGCTCTATCCACTGTGCCACCTAGTTGGCTTGTGCTTAGCCTTGCTGAGGTCACAAGACACCCAAAAGGGAACAAACAGGAAGAGACAACTTCAAAGTTTGCCATGAGTACAGTCATCCCTTCTACATCAAGGGGGTTGGGGCAAAGTGCCATTGCAATCTAGAAAATCCACATAAAAATTTTTGACCCTCCCTTTGAACCAGAGAAGCAGTCTGAATTATTATGGTATTAAAAGAAAATATATTGATACTATATAATATTATAGATATATTTTATGTATTTCTGAGCTTCTAAACTTTTTGTATGTCCTTTGTTGGTCTTTTCATGTCATCTGTGACTTCCGCAAAACTCCCCCAAATTTCCCATTTAATTTCTTATGCCAACCCACAATATATCAAGACTGTGTTGGGGAAAGTAACAATGTGGAAGGAACTGTATTACCTACGTAAATCCCACCTGATGCTCACGATCACTCTGTGAGTGGGGATAATGCAAATGTTACCTTCATTTTGCAGATGAAGAAACGGATGCAGAGAGGGATGATAACTTACCCACGGTCAGACTCAGGACTCAAATCAGATCTTTGGAGTCAGGACCCAGGGTTTTTCCATTTACATTGCCCCTCTCCCCCATATTCTCTTTCCCTAATGTCCAAAAAAATGTTTTGGTAACTGTGTCAAACACTCTAAAGGTCAGACCAGAGCACTGGAAGATCTGGGAACACTGGTGAATTAAGCACCCTGATCCAGGCGTTGGAGGCTTTGGGTGATGGGAGAAAGAATTAGGTAGCGGCTATGATACTTATGATTGCCTTATCTGTAACAGGAATCAGGAGCAATGTTCCTAGGTCCTGGATCCCAGCAGGCTATTTGGAGAAGGGACTATGGAAGATGATATCAGGAGACCAAAGGGGATCGCCCAATATGCTGAACGGGAAAGCAGAGGAGGGTTGAATGTGTGTGGCCTGCTCCATAATTTGATGACAGGCAGCTTCGGTTAAATCTTCTTCCTGGGTTTTAGGCCCTTCCCTGAAAAGACCTAGAGCTATCTTTTCTATACCATCCAGTCTTACATTCAGACCTGCCCCTAAACAAAATAATTGAGAGGCAATGTAGCCTAGACTCAGAGAATCATAGATGGAGAGTGAGAATGGACCGTGAAGGTCATTTAACCTTCATCTTACAGATGAAACTCAGAGACTGAGAAATGTTAAATGACTTGCTCAAGTTTATATAAATAATAAGCATCAGAACTAGGATTTGAACTCAGGGCTCTTGCCTCCACAGTTAATTCTCTTTCCCCAATACCATGCAATCTCTCACCTATTCCCTTGCCATTGTGCTGCTCCCGTGCTACTTCAAATACCCAACACCCTCCTTGCTCTTCCCCCTCCAATTAACTGTCTTTCCAGAATGTCTCCAGGGAGTGATTCTTTGCACTTTCTCTCTCACTGTAGAATAAAAGGCTTTGTCCCAAGTGCAAGGTTTGTGGTTGCACTTTGCTGAGGACTGGAGCCTCTCAACTCACACCATATAAGCAGCTTCCGACTGTGTCCCCAGGCAAGAATGGCAATACCCTGACTCATCTGGCCCAAGCCACTCTAGCAGTGAAGGATATGAGTGAAGGCTCAGGGAGCCCAGAGACTCATTCATTGGGGGTAGCCTAGGACCTGCCAAATCCCTTCCTGTTCATTCCCTTTTGGGTGTCTCGTGACCTCAGTTAGGCTAACCACATTTCTGAGACTGGTGCCAAAAGGTATAACTCAGAGGCCCACCCTCCTGACTTCTCAGATGCCAAATGTAATTTTGTGGCTAGCTATAGGAATGCCATAACTGAGCGGGTGGTCCCTGGGAGCTCCCTGAGAAGGAGTAGAGTGGGGCAGTAGAAAATGCCCTGACCTCGGACTCATGAAACTGAGGCTCTAGCCTAATTCTACTGATAACTAGCTGTGTGACAAGTAACTTAAATGCAATGAGCCTCAGTTTCCCTTTTGGTAAAATGAGAAGGTCTCTGTATTCTCCAAAATGTCTTCCAGAGCTTGCCTTCTGTTACTTGTTGGAGAGGTGATAGAGGTGCAGAATGAGACATACATTTTCATATATGGCCAATGCATTGATTTTTTTTTCCCTCAACTCTTTGTTATAAGGGAGGGCTTCTATTTAGAGAAGGGTAGGTTAGTGGGTGGTTTTAGAGATGCAAAAGAAAAGAAATTAAAGAATATTAATAATGCATTTTAGCGTACACTGAAGGAATCAGAAATTCAGACAAAAAGGCAATTTTGATACTACTTTGTTAAATTTAATAATCCTTTAAGAAAACCCACAGAATTGTATGTGACAATTTACAATTTCAGATGCTCCCCTTTTTATTCATCTTTCTAGACTGAATGTGTTCAGTTTTGTTGAAGATTATAAGTTTATGATACAAGAAAAATCAAAGCCAAAACCGGTGTGCCTTCCAGCTCAAACATTCAGAGGTTCCATAAGGTGGGTCTCACCAGCTCTTGTCCCTGCACTTAGCCCTCAGTTTTTTTCCAGATCAACCGGCTTATCATTGGCCATGATAGCACGGGCATGAGTGCAGGATGGTTTTTGGGCAGCATTCAGATTCGGGTGCCCCGCCGAGGCAAGAAGTACACATTCCCTGTTAATCGCTGGCTGGACAAGAATGCAGCGGATGGACGCACAGAAGTGGAGCTGTACCCCAGCGAGGTTGATGAGATCCAGAAACGTAAGCAGATAGGAATGCCATTTGTTTTGCTCAGTAGGAAAGGAAGATCTTATCTTGGTTTACATCCTTAAGAGGAGGTCCTATCTAGAGGTAATACCTGTAAGGGACCATCTGTGAGGGATGGAATATGGAAGAGTATCCCCATTCTACAGCCAGGGAAGTCAAACAGTTATGTAAAAGCCAGATGATGGCTGACACTGTGAAGAGGCACTATCAATGAGTCACTCAATCTATAAATATGGATTGATCATTTATGGTACCCTCAGAACTGTTTTAGATATTGTAAGGAATACAAAAGAAGGCAGGATAGTATTCATCTTCACAAGGAGCAACCAAATGAAGGCAGTAGCCAGCTGCTTCAATCCGCTATTGACTCAGACGAACTCTTACAACAGCTTCCTAAATGGCCTCCTTGCCTCCACTCTCTTTCCCTTCCAATCTATTGAACATATCACTGCCAGATCAGTTTAATCAGTTTAACAACAAAGCTCAGTTCCTTTTGTCAACCATTCATTTTCACAATAACCCTAAATATTTAGCCTCAACTGTTCTTTTTCTTGAACTCTCTGCTCTGAGCCCTATACTAGAAAATCTTGAAGTTTTTCTCTGACTATTCTGTTCCCCACCCCTGACCTAGAATGCCATGTCTCTTCCTGCCTAGCCAAGGCCCTCCCAGTGCAAACTTACTGTGGCAGTGAGAGTTGCTGGTCAGCAGGTAGACTCAAATCCATCATCTGTTGCAATTGTCTTCATTTTATAAAACTGCGATATCACTAAAATGTTATTTGATAAAATGTTATTTACCACTTAATAGTGGTAAATCTTTCTGTCCATTGTAGAAAACAAAACAAAATAAATATCCCTTGGGCTTAAGGTCCAGCTCAAATGACATCTCTGCTTTCCTTCCTTCTCAGCCTCACACTGATCTCTCAGAGCATTTTCTGTCAATCACAAATATTTATTAAGTGCCTATTATGCCCTTCATCACCGTCTGAGAACTTGGTTATCTTATTGTATATGAATTTGTTCTTTCCTCCCAAACTAGACTGTCAACTCCATGACCCACCAAGTCTTATTCTTCTCCAAGTCCCGCAGAGAGGGTCCAGCACAAGGCTGGACACATAGCAGCTACTCAATGAACAGCAGTCTGTGGATAGGCTGCTGGTCCTCTAGAGTCCCGGTCCCCCAGAAGGTGATGGTTCTCTCTTTAGATGGGGTTTCCTTCTCCCTAAAACTTTGTCTCCCTGATTTGACTCTGGCCTAGTGATTCACTATGAGGTGGAGATTGTGACTGGGGATATGGACAATGCCAGCACCAGTGCCCGGGTCTACATGCAGATCTATGGGGATGAGGGCAAGACTGAAGTGCTCTTTCTCAAAAGCCGCTCAAAAGTCTTCCAGCGGGGAAACAGGGACACCTTTCAGGTATGCCTTGTATAGTGTAAGTGGGGTGCACAGACAACCGAAATAATTCTTCCTCATTATTAGTCAGGCCTCATTTGAATATAGTGACTACTGTGGCCAACCCCACATTGACAAGGATGCCTTTGAGGGACAACATGTCACAAAGACGACATCAAAGCTGAATAATAGAGCTTATGAGAGTGCCAAGACAGTGAATTGAGGACCTCCTGTGGCTTCGGTCCTAGAGTAGTCACTGGGGCTACATGAGAAAGGAAATGACTCTGCCTTATGGGAGCTCACAGAGTATTGGGGGAGATAAATCCAATAAATATAAAATAATTATAAACCATAGAAGACACCACAGAATCAAGTAGTAGACTGTCTGATTCAGACTCTAGGTTCTTAAAATTCAGAGGAGGGAGAATGGAGGCTAGAGTTGTGGGAGGAGAGGATGTAGGCTTTGAAGGGATCTTGGACATCATCCCTGACCTTGCAGATGAGGCGAATGAACTGGTGAGATGACTTGCTTTTGGCCACATAGAAAGTAAGTGTCAGAGTCAGGATTTGAAACTATGCCATAAGATCAAAGGGTTGTAGAACTATAGCTGGAAGGGGCCTCTAAGACTATGCGGTCCAACCCTCTGATTTTAAAGATGAGGAAACCAAGAACTGTGAAGGTCAAATGACTTGTCTAAGATCACACAGGCAGTAACCATCAGAGGAGGGATTTGAACTCAGGTCAAATGAGTTAACATGTAAAGTACTTTAAAAAAAAACCCTCAAAATACTAAAATATAAAATGTAAGTCTAGGTAGGTCTCTGAGACCCCAGCCAGTGTTATTTCTATGATGCCATGCTTCTTTAGAGCAATATTTTTGCTCTACCGTATCAGGGAAGGCTTCAAAGAGTAGATAGGGGTTGAGCCAACCTTTGAAGGATGGGGAGGATTTCTAGAGGAGAAGGGATAAGCAGGCCTTGAATGTAGGAGAATGACATAAGTGAGGCAAGAGGAAAAGGAAAGATCTTGGCATATGTACAGGTTACTTCATGTAGCTCTCTAGGTCCCCCAGTCCAAAACTTCACAGAACAAATTTCCTTAATAAAAGGATTTGTTCTGTAAAACCTGGATTCAATCAAAAGATTGCACCAATGACGCAGAAGGCACATGTGGCCTTGAGGCCACACATTCCCCATTCTTGGCACAGGGACAATAAGTAGACCAACGTGCTTAGAGCAGAGGATTTCTGTATGGGAGAAAGCATAAGTAAGGTAAGGGCAAATTATAATAGACCTTGAAAGGCAGCCTTGAAACCTCAGACATGATGTGCTAAGCAATTAGAGGCCTCTTCTAGCCCTTGTTCCTTATGATTTCATGCCTGAGTTTGAGCTGGATTGGGGGCCCTGGGGCCTATTCTTCTTGGGGAATTAGTGGAAGGAGGGTGGCCAGCATTCTCTAAGGCACTGACCTGTGCTTTGGCAACAGCTAGAGGCAGCAGATGTGGGTGAGATCTTCAAGATTCGCGTGGGCCACACGGGAGAGGGCTTTGGGTCTGGCTGGTTCGTGGACATGGTGGAGCTGAGACGACTGGTGCTGAAGGAGGTGGAAATCACCCCAGAGGAGGAAGCTAGGAAAAAGAAGGAGAAGGACAAACTGAGGCAGCTACTGAGGAAGGAGAGGCTTAAGGCCAAGGAGCAGAGGAAAAAAAAAAAGAAAAGCAGTGATGTGGAGTCTGGAGAAGAGGAGTCCTCATCAGAGGAGGAATCTTCAGAGGAGTCAGAAGAGGAGACCGAGATTGAGGATGAAGACGAAGAGTTGGAGGGCATGCAGGAGGTCGTTGAAGTCTATAGGTTTCAAGCCAATCGATGGCTAGCCACTGATGAAGAGGACAAAGAGCTGGTCATGGAACTGGCCCCATCCGGAAGATCCGGTCCTGAGCGTAAGCCTGAGACAGGGTGGAGCAATCTCCCAGGGCTGGCCAGGCACCTATTTGTGACACCAGGTGGTGGACTCAGGCTTCAAAAGGGCAAGGCTCACTTGTTGGATACCCTGACTATGTAGAGACAGAATTGGCAGTCACCCACGGGTGTCACAAATATCTCCCACCCCAGGTGGCCCAGGGCCTGAAATTCCACCATTTGCAATTTAGTCTTTGAGATTAAGCATTTTTCACTCTCTGCAGCCTTCTTGATGCCCTTGGAAAGGGTAATCAATTATCACTAGAATACTAGGGTGAAGGCATTTGAGATCAAATTTATTTTCGCCAGGAAGGATTCAGGTTAACATTGCCTAGGTATGGAAAGTGGGGTTGGGATGGGGGTTGGAGGAGGGTGTCAAGAGAGGTAAAAACACTGAGAGAGTAGGATATTATTTAGATATGAGATGAGAGATTCCAAAGACTGGTCAAGTCTCTCCTAGTACTTTTGGACTTTTTGGAAAGGATAGGAATTGAGGGAGGATAGTCCTGGGGCTAGAGACAGCCCAGGAAAGGCTTTGAAAATCCAGCATGCTGACAGCTGTCTGTTTCCCTTAGAACTAGGCTTGGTTTCTCAGGGTTAGACCCAAGCCTTGGTTTCCTAAATCCAACCTTCTTTTGTGTCCACAGCCAATACCTATGAGGTCCAAGTGATCACAGGAAAGATGCCCAAAGGTGGCACTGATGCTAATGTCTACCTGAACATCTATGGTGAAGAGTATGGAGATACTGGGGAGCGAGCTTTAAGAAAATCAGACAAATCAAATAAATTTGAACAAGGACAGGTAATGACTGCAACAATAACAATTTGTTTCTATGGCACTTTACATACATCACATGCAACGAATTTAAACAGAAATTTAAAGTTTACCAAGGATAGACCTTAGAGCTCATTAAGTCCAGCCCTCATTTTACAAATAAGGGAACTGAACCACGGAAGGATTAAGTGACTTGTCCAGGGTTACTCAGCTAGTAAGTGAATGAATGAATAATTGCAAAAAACATTTAATTAACACTTACTGTATGTGGAGCGCTGTGCTGGTGGAAGGCATTGGAATCTGGAATGATGACATGAGAATGACAGGAAAGCACAGACCCTTCTGTCTAAACCCTAAATCTGTCTTTGCATTCCTTTTATTCCTTTTGGGGGCATGAAGCAGCCAGCCTGAAAACTTGGGACTAATACTCTTTCTATGTAACATGCAGCACTGTTGTGATGTCAAGTGATCAATTGTGATAATCAGATGTTGATTATGACACTTTTATTTGGACCAGATCTGGGGTTCACTGCTAATATATAGAATTCCCAGTAAGGAAACTCCTTCTGTGTAGATTAGCAACTTCTCTGTGACTTAGAGTCTTAGATCATTATCTGTGTTACTGAGAGTTGTAATTTCTCAGCATCGCACAAGTCAGCATGTGTCAGAGACGAGACTAGAATCCAGGTTTTCTTTATTCTGAGGCAAAGTCTCTATCCATTATAACTCAGCTTCCTTTCTGTGGATGATCCTATGCAAAATAATTTATAAAAATTGCTTCCATTTATAGGCCTTTTTAAGATTTGATAAAGACTTTATGTTGTTACCTTATCTGTTCCTTACCTCACAAAGTGAGTGTTGGGAGGGAGGAGGGTAGGAGAGTAAATAGAGTGTTGGACTTGGAGTCAAGAAGACTAGGGTTTAATTCTACAGCAGACATGCTGGCTATATAACCCTGGGTAAATCACTTAACCCCTCTGTGCCTTCGTTGTGGTTCAGTCATGTTCAACTCTTTGTGACGCCATTTGGGGTTTTCTTATCAAAGATACTGGAGTGGTTTACCATTTCCTTCTCCAGCACATTTTATGGATGAGGAAATTAAGGACAACAGGGTTAAGTGACGATCGAGATCACGCAGCTACTAAGTGTCTGAGGGCAGATTTGAATTCAGTAAAATGAGTCTTCTGACTCCAGGCTCAGCACTCTGTGCACTGTGGAACCACCTAGCTGTCCATGCCTCAGTTTCCTTATTTGTAAAATGATGAAGTTGGACTCAACGGCTTCTAACGTCCTTCTAGATCTAGACCTGTTGCCTCCAGGATCACGCGTAAGTACCTCTGCTTGGTATTTAAAACCCTTCACAATCTGGCTGCCTTGTTATTCTTCAGTCTTTAGTATCCCTCAAGATTCAGTTCAAGGGCCCCCTTCTACACCAGGTCTCTCTCAATCCCTCTAGCTGTCAGTCTTAATCGCCCCAATCATCCTTGTATTTGTTTTGTGTATTCAGATGATGTTCATTTGTGGATTCTGTATTTGAGAATTCACCTACTCACTGAAATTTATTTGAAAACACACACCCCCCACCCCCAACCAATACTCAGGTCACTTTGAAAATCATACAAAGATATGTGCAGAGTGTTAGTCACTCGATGTGCACGTTCCCAGCTGAGGTTGAACAAGGCAATGTTCTGTCTGCTTGTTTCAACTCCCATACTGTAAAGAAGTGTTCCACATTTTTCAAATTTTTGTGCTTTTTGTTGGTGATTTCACCGTTTAAAATGGCCCTCCAGCGTAGTGCTGAAGTGCTATCTAGTGTCCCCAAGCACAAGAAGGCTGTGATGTGCCTTATGGAGAAAATATGTGCGTTAGATCAGCTTTAGTCGGGCATGAGTAGTAGTGCTGTTGGCTGGGAGTTCAATGTTAATGAATCGATGATATGATACATCCAGAAAAAGGAAGAGGACCTTCACTAATCTGTATATGAGGCCACTCTGGAAAGTGTTAAATTAAACAAATAGTTTGGTATTCACTAATTCATTGTTCATAGTGACTTCATTCACCATTTTTGTAGTTCTGTCATTTCAGTAATGTCTGATTTTTGTGACCCTATCTGGGGTTTTCTTGGCAAAGATAAGGGAGTGGATTGCCATTTTCTTCTTTAGCTCATTTTACAGATGAGAAAACTGAGGTCAACAAGGTGAAATGAATTGCCAAGCGTCACACAGCTAGTAAGTGTCTGAGGCTAGATTTGAACTCAAGAAGATAAGTCTTCCTGACTTCAGGTGCCACATTTTAAGCCTGATGCCATCTAACTGTGTATCCATAAAAGCACCTGTTATCACCTCCCTTAGAATGGAGGGTCCTTGGGGGTAGGACTATTTTTTTACTTTTCTCTTTTTAATGTCCAACACCTAACATGATTTCTGGCATGTAGTGAACAATTCATAAATATTGATTGATTTCATTACTTACCATTGACTATATGTTCCTGCAGGGTAGGAAACTTAAGGTTTTTGTCTTTTTGTCTTCTCATTTTATGTAGTACCTACGTTGTACGTGGTGACTACATGTTCATTGTTGATTTATGATACTTTCTTTTGGACCAAACCTGTGGTTCCCTGTTAGTATATCAGTTTCCCTCTGTGCAGATCAGCAACTTCTCTATGGTCTTAGAGAATTTTCTGGGTCACTGAGAGTTGCAATGCTTTCAGCATCACGTAAGTCAGCATGTATCAGAGACAAGACTAGAACCCAGGTTTTCTTTACTCTGAGGCAGTTTCTATCTACTATAACCCAGATGCCTCTCTAGGGATGATCATATGCAAAATAAATTTTTAAAAATCACTCCCATTTATAAACGTTTTTAGGAGTTGATAAAAACTTTACATGTTACGTCACATGATCCTCACAACATCCCCGGGTGATAGGTGGTGTTATTACTCCCACTTTACAGGTACCAAAACTGAGACTCAGGTTAATTGACTTGCCAGGGGTCACCTAGCTAGTGGTTCACACAGGACTGTAATTGAATTCTTCCTAATTCCATATCTAGCTTTTTACCTACTATTCACTTGTCCAACATATACTGACATGGATATGTAATGTATATGTATCCCCATCTCAGTCTCCCTCCCTTCTCCATTCTCTTCCATGATCAGATATTGGCAAATAGGAGCAAGAAGGCATAGAATTTTATGGTATGCTTAAGCTGTTAAGTAGCTATACCAAACAGTTGATTGGCTGACTGAATGTTTTACGGTCCAACCTGTTGCTTTAAGTGTTCCAAAAAATAGCAGTTGTGAGCTTCCTCTAGAAAAAGGTTAGGATTATAGGACTTGCTCCTTTCTCAATGCTGTGTGCTTGCCTTCCACAGACAGACACCTTCATCATCCATGCCATTGACCTGGGACCCCTGAAGAAGATTAGGATTCGTCATGATAACTCTGGAAATGCCTCTGGCTGGTTCCTTGATCGAGTGGACATCACTGACCAAAATAATGAAACCACGTGAGTGGTGCCTGGCAGACTCACAAATGAACGGTTGAGGAAGAGATAAATTTTGTCCTTTGTATACATTCCATTGTCTTTTCTCATGCTTTAGGGGATCACCCTCAAGTACCTCCCTACTCCACCCCTTTGTCACTCAGTGCTGGCCTCAAGCATAGTCAGGATAGACACCAACCTGCATTCTGTGATTCCAAGGGCATAGGTGAATCCTGCCCCCTTGCTTCCAAATTAGTATGAATTCTGCAGCAAAACTATCCTAAGACTTTGAGCCTTAGTCATCTGGCTTCAAGTCCAACCACAGGCTGGTCTATATGAAGAAAGGTGTCTCAGAAATGGGGAGGTACAGTGTCACGGAAGATTCTAGATCATAACTTTATAAATTGGAACTATGCTTTCTTAGGTATTAAAGCTGAATACTTTACCCTCCTTCACCCCTGTGCCTCACTCATTACCAAGGTAATCCCCCTCTACTTGTTCAAGTGATCCTATTCCATCCTGTCTCTTCCAACAGATTTCCCCATCTGCCATTCCCTCTCTCACTTATTTTCAGTCTCTCCCTCTCTACTGGTTCATTTCCTATTGCCTACAAACATGCCCATATCTCCCCTGTTCTGAAAAAAACCCTCATTTCATCCTTCCATTCCCACTAAATATTGTCCCATTTCTGCCTTTTGTAGCTGAACTCTTCAAAAATGACAGTAAAACAGATGCCCCTACTTTCCCTCTTCTTACTCTCACCTCTCAACACCTTACAATCTGGCTTCTGAATTGTCATTCCATTGAAACTGTTCTCTCCAAAGTACCTAATGATGTCTTAGTTGCCAAATCCAATGGCACTCTTTCTCTGTCTCCTTTGCTGGATCTTCCTCCAGATCACTCCCTCTAACCACAGGTGTCCCTAAGGGTTCTGTCCTGGATCCTCTTTTTTCCCTCTATACTATTTCACTTGGCCATCTCACCATCTCAGCTCCCATGGATTTAATTACCATCTCTATGCTAATGTTCTCAGATCTACCTTTCCTGCCTCAACCTTTCTGCTGGCCTCCAGTCTTGCAACTCCAAACTACTTTTCAGACATCTTGAACCGGATATCCGGTTGACATCTAAAATGCAACATAACCAAACCAGAACTCACTTTATTCCCCTCTAATCTTCCTCCTATCCTGCCTTCTCTATTACTGTAGGAGGCAATACAATCCTCTGGGTGCCTCAGGATTTATATACAGCACCTAGCTGCCTAATTGTTATAATAAAATTATTATTTTTCAGCCACGAATTTCTCTTGTGACATTAATCAGTTATTTCCCCTCTCTGGGTCTCCTTTTACTCACCTGTAAAGGGAGGGAGGCAGCATGGTGCAGGGGAGAAAACATAGGGTTTGTATTAGGATACTTCAGGTTGAATCTGTACTGCATCGCTCAGATCTCTAGCATTGGGCCTTCCCTGTCCAGGTCTCAATGTGTTCATCTGTAAGATGAGAAAGGTTTGAACACAATGACCTTTGAGGTCTATTCCAGCCCTGGATCTATGATCCTCTAACTAGGTCATCTGGTCATGGACATTCTCTGATCCCCCCCACTGTGGTCATGTTTTAGTTGGACCCTCTAGAAGACCAAAAAGCATTGGGATTATCTCTCTATGGGATTTCAAACCACATGACAGTCATGGCAACCAATATTTAGGGAATGATAGAATTTCCTCTGAACCTTCAAAGAAGGGCTTCACAGCTTCATGAAACAGACCCTGCATTAAATTGGTGTGGGGTAGACATTCTAGAAGCAAAGTAGAAAGTCCAGTAGACTAGGCTAGTTTTTTGACTGTGAACAATTTAAATTTAGAATCAGTTGTAAACCTAAATCCCAATGTGGTATGGTTAAAAGAGCACTGAATCTTTGTGACCTTGGGCCAATCCCTTCCCTTCCTATGGACCTGCGTTTCCTCCACTAGAAAACAAAGGCATGGACCTAGATGCTCTATCTTGTCTAGATGTAAGATCTTTTCTAGCTCTGACATTCATTATGTGATCTAATGATTCCACAGGCAAGGTTTTTTCCTCATAATATTCAGCTAATCATTAAATTATCCAACTCCCACACTGAATCACCTCCTTGGAGCCTCTGTCTTCTTTCCCTCTAATTGCCCCAACTTTTTTCTACTTTATCTCCTAAGTCCCAAGCACTCTAATCTGGTAACTAGTAATAAATCACATTTTTGTAGTATTTTGAAGCATGCAAAGCCCATTCATACCCTGTATATAATTTGTTCCTGACTCTAGCTCTGGAAATAGTATAAGTATTTAATATATACGGGAAAGAGGCTCAGAGAAATATAATAATAACAGCAGCATTGTTATTATTATAACATTGTTATAATAATGACATGGTTATTGTCAACAGCATTGATATGGTACTCTAAGATTTGAAAAGCATTTTATAAATATCTCATTTTACCTTCATAATCCTGGAAGATAAGGGCTACTACTGTTTTTATTTTATAATAATATTATTATTTTACAGATGAAGAAATGGAGGCAAGGCAGAGGTGCAGTGACTTTGCCCAGGCTCACACAGTAAGCATGTGAGGCCAGATTTGAACTCAGGGTTTCCTGACTCCAGGCCAAGTGCTCCATCCAATATACTACCTAGCTGCCAAGAAATGACTTGTCTAACATTATTAGAAAGCCTAGAATTTAAGAATACCACAAAGGACCAAGCTCTATCACTTGACACAGTGCACTTTTCTTATCCATGAAGTAAAGAAGGTTGATATAGTAGGATGACAATTTTATTTTAAAGTAAAATTATACTGTTTTTGATCACTTAATGTGCCTGGTGTTTCTGGGGCTAAGGTTACCCAATTAGATAAGATTGTAGTGGGGCCAGAATGTAAACTTAGGTTTTTAAGACTCTAAATACAATGTTTTTACCAACCTACTAGTAACCTATTCTAAGATACTTGTGGGAAAGGGTCAGAGTAGACTGTTAAAACCTTCTTCTCCTTCCAAGTAGTGCTGGCAACTTCAAGCGAAAAATGCAATTGTCTTTGTTGACCTTGCCAGGGATCATGCCAGTCCAGGTAGGACGAGCCAGGGTGCTTCAGGCACTGTTCCTATCAGTTGACATTGATAATGATCTCCCCTCCCTTTCTTCCAGAGTCTGTCACAGGATTTGAGGTGCCAGTCGACCATAACTCACTTGTCTCCTTTTAGGTACTACTTCCCATGCCAGCGCTGGCTGGCAGTCGATGAGGACGATGGGCAGCTCTCCAGGGAGCTGATCCCAGTGGATGAGTCATATATCCTGAAGGACGAGGGGAATGAAGAGGAAGAGGGAGAGGAAGGAGGAGGAGGAACTGAAGACACTGGGCTTGCCAACCTGGCCCTGGATATGAAAGGTTCCCCTTGACCTAGTACTGATTCATTCCTTCCCATCAACAGTTGAGATTCTGATAGTCTTCAGGCTGTGTCCCCTCCACATTCTGCTTCTCACCACCATGACTCAACCTTACCCCCATTCTTCACCCTACATAAACCCTCTGTCCCAGTTGGGCCTGCCTGGCCTCCTCATTAGGCTGTAAGCATGTACCATGCTCATACCTCTATATCTGTGCCTCCTACTTGGAGTGCCCAATGTTGCTTGTCCTATAAAATTTGCTTTAAGTTGCCACCTGAAACTTTCCTAAAACCTCCAGCCTTTATTTGGATTTTCTCCTTTCTGACCACCCAACAGAATGTATTACTTATGCTACATGTTTGGTACTTAATCATATGCTATCCTGCTTTGGTCTCTATTTCAATTCCTTTACATTCAGTATACATTTATTAAGTGCTTGCTGTGTGCAAGGCACTCTTCTATCAATTAATCAACAAATACTTATTAATGCCTACTCTGTACCAGGCACTGGCAAGGCGAGGGAGGGACAAGTACAAAGGATGAAATAATCTGTACTCACAAGTTTACATTCTAATAGAGGAAGAGTACAAGGACATATAAAATAAAATATGTAGCATAAATATAAAGTTATTACACACACACACACACAAGTAATTAAGTACAAGCTAGTTTGGGAGGGAGGATACTAGCGTTAGTGGGTAAGAGAGGGGACCAGTCAGGAGAGGCTTCATGCAGAAGATAGTGCCTGAACAGCATCTTGAAAAAGAGACAGGGACTCTGTGAAGTAGAAATAAGGAAGGAACACATTCTAAACTTGGGGAAGAGTTAGCGCAAAGATATGGGGATAGGATTGTTGTAAATGAGGAACAGAGACCAAGAAGGCCAATTTGGTTGGATGGTAGAGTGCAGGAAGATATATGTAAGGTCCAATAAGGATGGAAAGATAGATTTGGGTCAAGTTGTGAAGGTTTAAAAAACCAATCATAGAACTTTCTATTTTATTCTAGAGGCAATAGGAAGTCACTGGAGTTAGCTGAGTAGGAGGTTACAGGGTTGAGATATATACTTAATGAAAATTACCTTGATAGCAGCGTGGGAGATGTGGAATTGGCAAAGTAATGAAGAGGTGGCTGCAGTACTCTAGAGGAGACGTGATGAGAACATGATGAAATTGTATTCCAGAGAGGTTGTAAAGGTAGAAACAGCTGGATTTGGCCTTGGAATGGACATGTAGGTGAACTATTGTCTTATCTCCCCAACTTGTTCTTTGAGGAAAAGGAATAGAGTTTATGGTTGACAGTAATTCTCAAAGTTTACCTGGAGATAAAAGAAGCTTGGTTTCTCTGTACCCAGTGGCCCGGCATCATGGGAATGGCCCAGGCCTACTGTTTAAGGGTGTCCTAACTCTAGATAGGAAACAGAGTATCTAGTCATCTCCAGGTGTGATTCCATCAATCTCCCAACAGTATTTATTGGATGCTCACCACGTGATCTCAGAAAGTTTCAAACTAATGGAGGATGAAAACACCAACACGTGACAAATTTATAGAAATGAGACAAAAGGAATATATGAAAGCATTCACAGCTAGTTGAGAGGCTGTATGATGACGCAAGTAGAGAATAGACCTTAGAATCAGTAAGTGCTGGGTTCAAGTGTTGCCTATGACATGTTATTGCTTATATGACCATATACAAGGCATTCAACCTTTTAGTGCCCTCAGGCAATGCTCTAAGATGCTCAAGTTACAGAGGTGTTGGCCTGCATTGGTGGAGGGAGTTTCCATACCAGGAATTCCATAAACCAGGGCACTAATGAAATCGTAACTCTACCTTCTCCCCCCCCAAAAAAAGAATTGGAGCTAATTATAGGTAATCAGAGGTAGAATGATTAGGGTTTTCAAGAATGATTGGAGTGGCTGATCCAGGTGTGATACAACAAGGAAGGCTTTCTGAAAGGGGTGAGATTAAATTGAATTTTGCCTCTAGGAAGGGTTGTGGTTTATCAGAAAGGAGGGAGAGAAATTCCACAAGCTGGCAAACAAAGAGGGGCTATCCATAGAGAACACTGGGACATTTGCCCAATGACCTATGGAACAGAGCCAATTTCTCTGGTGGCAGCTGGTAGCCGAACTGGATAGCCCATCCCCTTAACCTATTCCTTATCCTTTCCCCATAACACCCTACCCTCCATGAGGTCATACAGATTATCACCAATTCCTGAGAGCACCACCCTGGAGGCTCTTCTTAGTGGCCATGGAATCATGAAAATTTGCCTGGCCTGTAGATCTGAGGTTATCTGACTGTCAGTGACCCATGGGCCACAATCCAGACTTGTCCTTTTCTCCTACCATGCCTGAGACTGAGAACAGCTCACACAGCTCACACATCCACACCCCTCACCCGGCAGATAAATCAACCATGTATTCAGTGACCGTGAAGACTGGTGACAAGAAGAGAGCAGGCACAGATGCTAACGTCTTCATCACTCTTTTTGGCACAGATGATGATACAGGTAAAAGCCCTAGGTGTGGGAGTGAGACTTGATTCATTTAAAGATACATGTCCTTAATATCTGGGCTGAGTTGTAAGACCTATCTATAGCCTCTTCTATAAGCTATAAGGGACTATATTGGAGGTCATCGAGTCCATTCAAACCATCTCCTCAAAGAAGGGGAACTCCTTTTTGGTAAAGATTCTATGACATTCCCTTGTTTAAACAGCCTAATGTTTTTCAACTTTATAACTAGTATGGAGTCCTAGTCTATATCTACACTTTTGGAACTTAGGAAAGAGTTCCCAGAATAATCACACAGAGCAGTAATGAATAAAACAATAGGTTTTTTTTTTTTAATGGACAATCTTAACAAGATTTTTTAATCTCATTTAAATGGCCAATCATACAAGAGTTGGTTCATTGAATGGAGGTAGGAACGCAGAGGATGATGATGTGGGGCAACAAGGAGATAACAATTAGTGAGATCCCTAGAGCCTCAAGGGTAGGAACAGTGTTCAAGCCACAGCAGGAGGTGGAATGAGAGATTAGCAATGGTTCTTCAATTGGGCCACCCCCAGACTTGGCACACTCTGCTCCACCAGTTTCTTTGGTGATCACTTCTCCTGGTCAACATGGGGATGTTTGGGTCCCATTTGCCTCCCTAGCTCATGGAGGAAGCCAAGTAGGTGGAGGGTTTTATAAGGAAAAGCTGGCTCTCAGGCCTTTCTGCCTGATTCCCCATCTTTGAAGTCTAAGGCACAGAGAGTTAAGTCTTGACTGGGGGAGGTCCTGATGAATCAAATAGGAAAAAAACAATTTGGGACCATGATTTTTGGGTAAGTCTCCAGAAAATGACAGGGTAGAACAGGAGCCTGGGAGGAGATTGTTAAGTAGGAGGGACAGATATGCCTGATGTCCAGAAAAGATATAGATCAAAGAGAGTGAGTCTGATGGGTACCAGAGAGGTTCCTATGCAAAGTTTTTGGGAACTATCACAGAAATTCTGGGCCGTTCTGATCTAAATCGATCTTTCTCCATTCTAGTCTCTTGTGCCTTTCTAGCCCCCTAGTCCTACTCATATGGTAACTCTTGATGGACTTGAAAATTATGAAATGAAAGCCCTTTCCCCTCAGCCTTCTTTCCCTCAGGATAAATGTCTCTAGGTCTGTTAATAGGTCTTTCTACTAAGTGCCCCTTCTCAAATTTCACATTGCTTCCTTTGATTTCCCTGTGACCATCACTGGATTTGCATTTCAAAATCTGAATGACAGGGGGCCCTGGACCCCAAACATGAGGGAGCTGCTTGCTAGACTTTCCATCAGCTTCCTTTACTCATTTCCTGACATTGGAGACTATTGAGGGACGGGGGAGATGGTGATTTTGCAAATGTTAAACATATACGACCAATAACTCTGAAGAGCAGCTGGAAGTGTGCTAGATAGAAGATGCCAGTATCAATGGATAATGCCAGGGAACCTGAACACAACTGTAGCCTTACTTCAGATTCCCTTTCTCAGATTTTTAGCCAGCCAGCTAGCAACCTACCTCTTTAATTGGTCAGTTGCCAAGTAATATAGTTACTTAAACAGCCTGTTAACCTTTTGAGTACTCATTAGATGCCCAGTCTCTTACTCAGAGTCTACATTTTATGAGGAAGAAACAAAGGAATTGAGTGAGCAGGAGCATGGGTTGGTAGATTGGAGAATAGTGTCTATTAATCCCAAAAGAATTCCTATAGGGAACAGGCCAGAGATGTGATTTAAGGGAGATGCAGGAGAAGACCAGGAGGACTTGGAAGGAGCCATCCCAAATTCCAGACTGCCATCAAGCTCACCATGAAACTCATAGGACTTTATACCTAAACCAAAAGCCAAAGTGGGGTGTCCAGAGGGCGCAGCTACTTATGTGTTCTTTCTCTCCTTCTCTTTCCCTGGAGGAAACTTGCAAGAATTTTCCCTGTCCTAGGAGCATGCCTCTTTCTGCCAGGGTAGTGTTAAAAGGTACCTGTCTCACCCATTTTCCTTTCTGAACTCCTCCATGCCTGTGGGAAGAAAATGGGAGGATTGGTTTATTCTCAGGCTGGAGTGACTAGGTGACTTTAGAGTATCCTGCATGTGGTCAGTCATGGTGGGGCCACTGTATTGGCAGGGACAATTCTCTTGAAGTCTTCCAAGTCCAGCAACAAGGACAAGTTTGAGAGAGGGAGCATTGAAATCTTCACAGTGGATGCATTTTACCTTGGAGAACTTCAGAAAATCAGGATTGGTCATGACAATACAGGTGAGTTTTGGACTTTTTGTTCTCCATTTCTTGCTAAGAGCATAAGACCCCCAGAAATATCTCCCTAGGTGAGCCCCTACTAGCTGTGGTTCAGGTTTATCTCTGAAAGGAGTACCAAGAGACAAGTCACCCTAAACATCCCTCCTTGCTCCCAATAAATAAGGAGAGAGCTGTCATCTAAACTCATTTTGAATCCATTAATATTTAGAACCTTTAATTCTCCCACATGACCATTACTCAAGGCAGGGCTCTTACCACTTCCAGCCTAGACTATTGTAATAGCCTCCTAATTATTCTCCCTACTTCCATTTTCTTCCCTCTCCAATCCATCTTCCATACAGGTGCCAAATTGATATTCCTGAAGCACAAGTGTGACCACATCATTCCCCTTGTCAAGAAGCTTTAGTGACTCTCTACTATCTCTAGAAAATAAAAAAATCCTCTGGAATTTAAGTCCTTCATAATTTCATTTTAACTTGTTTATTCTAGACCAATTTCCCCATTATTCCCCTTCATTCACTTTATATTCAAGACAACCTGACTTATTGCCATGACAGTCCATCCCTGACTCTGTGCCTTTGACTTTGGCAGGTCCCCTTTCCCATCTCTGCCTCCTGGGTTCCTTAGCTCCATTCAAGGCTTGGCCCAGGTGGCATCTCACACTTAAGTGCTTTCCTGATCCTCTCAACTATTATTCTCCCACTCCCAAATTACCTTGCATATGTTTTACATTTACTTAAATGTTAAGTTATATTTACTTAACTGTTACTTGTCCAAGTAGAACGTGAACTCTCTGAGGACAGACGGCTTCATTCTTGTTTTCCCATCCCCAGCCCCCAGCCTAGGATAGAGTATGAGCTAATTATTATTGGTTGAATGGAATTTTACCATCTCTTGGGAGTAAGCATTTCTAATTTAACATCCACTTATAGTAGCCTTTCCTACCCTTCAGGGCACACAAGTCCCGGTGTTCCTGAATTTGTCAAATGAGTCTGTGTCCTTCTTCCTCTCTTATTTGTCCCCATCCCTCCAACCTTCCACCCCCATTTTCCCATTTTTTTTTCATTTCTTCCTCTCTTTTCTCAGCGCCAGTTCACATATGTATGGTCTGCTGAGGAAGGAAAGACAGCTTTGCACATATACAGAGAGGGACCCAATGACACCTGCTTTCCTGTCACCATCTTGCTCCTTTGATGATAGCAATTAATTGTGTCAGCAAAGGCATCCTCCTCCTGTTCTCCTCCATCTTCTCACCCAAAGCTCCAGCTACCCATCTTAGAGAAATTTTCCTGTCTTCAGAATTGGCCCTGGGAGAAATTACAAAGTCTATGGGGATTTTTTTTGGTGTGTCTTTAGCCTTCCCGTTCTGAGAAGTTCCTCCCTTACATTGTAACTCTATCCTTTTCTTTCTTTGGATTTCACCATTATTCTCACCCTCTGTCTCCCTTTCTCCTCTCACATCTTTCATTCACACCAATATGTCAATGACAGAATAGCTTATAATGCAATCCCTCCCAAGAGTATGTGCATTTTTAATTAGAATCAAAGTTAAAGGGATAAGACACTAATGGTGGAATTTCAGGCATTATCTAGTAGCTAGAGGAAGATTTGTATGCCTGGGGAGCAGGACCTTTTCCAAGACCCTGTAATCTCAACAGGTACACAGAAAAAATAAAAAAGTAGCTTCAAATGCTTCTCTGCCTACTTATTAGACCAGATGTGTATTTTTCCCTAGGCAAGTCCCCAGGCTGGTTTGTGGACTGGGTAGAGGTAGATATGCCATCTCTAGGAAAGTGCTTGACATATCCCTGTGGACGATGGCTAGGAAAAGAGGAAGATGATGGAGCCATCTACCGGGACCTCTTCCATGCAGAGCTACAGACCAAAACATACACTCCATGTAGGTATCCAGCAGCTGTCCTTCTATCCTTCATGCCCTCTCGCCACAACCCCTGACTGCTGCCTGACTCTTTCCACTAGGTACACTGTGGAATGGGCCTGTCCAGCTGACTCTGCGTCTTTAATTCTTTTCCAAAGGGTTTGGTATCTGTATGGGCTGGTAGTATGGTAAAAGCAATTGAACAAGGGTCATAAAATCTGGGTCCTAATCTCACCTCTGCTACAAAGTGTTTGTGTGACCCTGGCCAAGTGACCTCTTTTGACCTATTTCCACATCTATCAAAGACAGGTGATAATACCTATTCTTGTTCCCTCACAGGATTATTGTAAACATCAAAGTAGTTGATCTAAATAAAAGCACTCTGAGAATGCTAAAACTGTAAAAATGTAAGGATAGCTAGATGGTGCAGTTGATAGAGCACAGGGCCTAGAGCCAGAAAGACTCATCTTTATGAGTTCAAATCTGGTCTCCAACACTTCCTAACTGTGTGACCTTGGGCAAGTCACTTAACCCTGTTTGTCTTAATTTCCTCATCTGTAAAATGAACTGAAGAAGGAAATGACAAACCATTCCAGTATCTTTGCCAAGAAAACCCCAAATGGGATCACAAAGAGTTGGACACAACTGAAAAATGATTCAGTGACAACAAAATCATCTCTAGGCTCCCCCTTCAATTTTCATTCCATTTATTAATACTACCTTGCATATAATTCACTTGCTTACTTGTCCAGTATAAGAAATTCTCCTGGTGCTTAGGATGAGGAAGAAATTGAAAAAGATTCATAGACTCATAGGCCTTCAGTGTTAGAAGGGACCTAGAAGGCATCTAGTCTAATCTGTACCTGAGCAAGAATCATTCCCTATAACATACTTGACAGGTGATCATTTGAAGGCTGCCAGTGAGGGGGAATTCATTAGTTGGTCAACAATGTCAGCAGCCATTTACTAAGCATCTGCTGTGTGCCAGGAACTGTGGTAAATGCTGAGTTTACAAAGAAAGGCAAAAAATCTGATTTCTTCCTTGAAAGAACTCACATTCTAATGAGGAAAGCAATCTCTGAGGAAAGGCACAACTAGGGTGTGAGATAGGGAAGAGGGACTGGGAAAGGCCTGAAGAAGAATAAGATTTAAGCTGACTCTTGAAGAATACCTGGGGAAATGCTATGCAGAGGTGAAGAGGGATTGGGGATACCTTAACAAAAAGAAACTGTCAGGAGATGGTGTTGTGTGATACAGTTAGACAGGTGTTGCTGAATCGTAAAGCATATAGAGGGGGACTAAAGGATAAGAAAACTAGAAAGATAGAAAAGGACAAGGTTATAAAGGGTTTTAAATGCCAAGAAGAGATGTAGGCAATAGAAAATTTATTGAGTAGAGAGATGGCATAGTCACTCTCGTGCTTTAGGAAGGTCACTGTAGCAGCTGAGTGGAGGCTGGACTGGAGTCTAGAGCTGAGTCTAGAAGCACAAGAAGAAAGGCCAAGCTGCAGTTCAGGGATAAGTCTGTTGTGTTTGTCTGGGTTTGAAGAGGACCATGACATCAAGGTGGTAACATGACTTGCAGCTGACTTTGATTTGAGTGAGGGAGGGCTGTGCAAGGTCACCAACCTCACTTTCTTCTCCTGAGCCATCTGGGTCATCAGGATGACTGGAGATGGCCCACGATGATCTTATCACATTCTCACTTTGAGTGAGATATACCCATTCAATGAATAAGCTTCCTTAAGTAGTTACTCGAGGGATGGCCCTTTTTAATAAAAATAAATAAACAAATAAATGAATACTGGGAGGGAAAGACCCTCAGGATTCCTGGGTCAAAGAGAATATCAAAATGTTCTCTAGACTAAACCTAAACCTAGAAAAAAATTCAATCTGTTCAATGTCATGCCTAGGTCCCAGATAGAGAAAATTAAGTCAACTTGGCCCTGAATACTGGGACTCATGATGTAAGACAGACCAGCACTGGACACAGACAAATGTGTAAAAGCCCTGGGGAGTACAGGAAAGAAAAAACCCCATTGACTAGAACCTTTGAGAATGGGAAAATCAGTTTGTTTGTCAAGAGACAAGGAAATGGGTAGAGGGAGAAACAGAAATGTGGCTCTCCAAGGTAACCCTTAGAATGCTTGTTTCATTGATATGCTTCTGACTTCCTCCTTTAGGAGAGTCCAGACTTCATAAAACAAGAGTTTTTACTGTCTATCCTTTAAGATTGTTGCTTCTGGCCTGGTATTAAAAATATCCATTTACCCATCATTCTTCTTAACACATCTGCCAAAGCAGATCTGCCAAAGCAGGCACAAGAAAGACTCAGTTTTTCAAGGTCCAGGAGCTAGGGGGCTGCTTCAGCCTCCAAATGTCTCTGTTTCTCCACCTTTGTCCCTGCCTCTGTCTGTCTCTCTGTCTCTGTCTCCCTCTGTCTCTATCTGTCTTTGTCTTTCTCTGTCTCTCAGACTTTTGGGTCTTAGGACCACTTTATACTGTTAAAAATTATTGAGGACCCTCTTAAAGAGCTTTTGTTTGTGTAGATGTTATCTATTGCTATTACCCTATGGCAATTAAAATATCTTGATATTATTATGAAAATAGCTTTGAGCTTACTAACCCCGGAACAAGTCTAAGAGATCATCAAGACACCCCATATTATATTTTGAGAACTATACCTTGAGCTTTATTCTCTAGTCTTCTTATCATGGTGAGAGATAATATGTAACTGGGAGAGGTCCACCTCAAAATTAGGAGTTGTTTACAATTCAGATTCACAGGTAGATTAGTAATAGGCTCTTGTAATAGTCCAGGCTAGTGGTCTCCAAACGTTTCATCGTGCATGACTTCAGGAAAATATTTTGAAATGTGCACCTCCAGTATCTGTGTATTTTAATTTCTCAACTGTATAATGTACTATTATGCAAATACATCAGGCATATTATAAAAGATCCAGAAAAATAGAAATTAAGAAAGGATAAGATAAACATGGAATAAACAGTATTTTAAAATTTTATATTTAACACTACAAATAAAGCTTTTTGTGTTTTAGAACAAAGTGATTCATTATCATTTATTTTTTAAAAATCTTTGTGTATGTTCCAGGGTATAAATAAAATGTTAGTAATTAACTTTTCAGTCCATTTCATCAACATAAGTAGCCAAATAGATGGATTCTTTATTTTAAAGGTACTTTAAAGTTACATGACAACTTTATTATATATTAAAAGAATATTAAAACTATTCTATATTTTATATAATTATATATGAAAAGAATTATTGTATATTAAAAGAATAGCAAGTTGTACATAATAGATTTGCAATTTCATGTACAATAATCCCTTTCCTATTCTACTATGTTATGGAAATGCTCTATTTCTTAAATTGAGAATCAAATAAATAAAATTCAAAAAATAAAAATCAAGATACATAATACAATAATCAAATAACAGGTCATCCCCAGCAATAAGGATAGCATCTTTTCAGCAGGACCCATGTTTCTTAGCATGTATTTATTCATTGCACACAATGAAAAAATATCATGAAAATATGCATTGTCATTGGTTTCAACCTAGCAAAAAGTTTTCTATATAAAACCATTCCTCTTGCTTTATGTGGCTGGGCTTAATAGATGGTATCGTATCTTAATTTCCTATTCATATTTAGCTATTTTAGTTGCGTTTTTATATGAGTTTGAGAAGCAGCAAAAAAGCCAATTTCGCTGACTATAGAGTGCATGAAGGGGAGAAATGTATAATAAGGCAGGAAAGGTAGTTTGGGGCCAGGCCTTAAGGCCATGGCCTCAAATGACTGAGGAGTTTATATTTGATGCTAGAGATAATAGGGCACCATTGAAGTATATTGAATTGGGAAAGGCAGTGGGTGGTGGTAGGCAATAGTCAGGCCTCTGCTTCTGGAATATCACTCTGGTGGCTATGTGGGGGAGGGTTGACGAGGGGAGGAACCTTGAGGCAAGGAGAATGATTAGAAGGCCATTTCAATAGTCCAGGGAAGAGATGCCAGGGTTGCAGTTTTGTGAGTAGAGAGAAAGGGATGTCTAGGAAAGATGTCATTAAGGTAGAAGGTTTGGCAACAGATGAGCTAAATGAGGTGAAATGTGAGTGAAGAGTTGAGGTTGTAAATCTGGATGACTGGAAAGGTGGTGGTGTCCCTGACAGGAACAGGAAATTTTGGAAGAGGAATGAGTTTTAGGGGAAATAGAATGGAATGAGACATGAAGTGCAGAAAATAAACCATCCATACCTTCTCTCCAACTGATTGATCATGTGATCAAGCTCTTGTTGACACGCCATGTTGCCTTGGAGCCGGGTCTCCTTCCTCCTAGAGACCATAGCCCCCATTTTGAAGAAAACTCATCTAGGCTCAAGGCCGGGCATTGAATCCAACAACAGCAGTAATAATAGTAACATTATTAGTAGTATTAATAAGTCACATTTCTCTATCACTTTAAAGTTTATAAAGTAATTTCTTCATAGTAAGATAGACAGAACCAATATCATTACCCATATTTTATAGATGTGGAAATTGGGGATCAGAGAGGTTCAGAGATTTGCCTGGGGTCACACGGAAAGCAATAGTTCAGACCTCTGTCTTCTGACTCCAAATCCAGTTCTCTTTCTACAATCCACACTTAAATAAATTAATGAGTTTTAGTGTACTTCCTGTGTGTCTGGCACTATACTAGCCCCAGTGAAAGAGTCAAGAGAAATGATATGGTCCTTGCTCTTATAAAATTTTCTCTCTCTGTGTATGAATATGTATGTGTGTGTCTTTTGGGGGGTGGTGGTTGGCAAGACTACATAAATTAAACAGAGGTTCAGAAAAAAATTCAAGACAATAACTGCCCAGAGGGCTCTAGATTAAGAGTCAGAGGATAGAGGACCTAAGTTCTGTTCTCAGCTCTGCCACTCTCTTCCTGGGCAAGTCTATCAATAAATTGACATTTATTAAACACCTACTATTTGCCAGGCATTGTGCACATGGTGCAAGGAATACTGACTTGTATATCAGAAGACTTGAGTTCAAATCCCACCTCTGACACTTAGGACCTGCCTGAACTTGAGCAATCCTTGAATGGGGGAACTTATCTGTAAAATGAGGGGGCTAATTAGATGATCTCTGAGGTCCCATCTAACTCTGGAGCTCTGATCCTATGATACTGAACCACAAGATGTTCTCCCATTAGCACGTTGCCATAGATAATTTATTCCCTATTTGTCATCTTGAAAGGCACAGGGAAGATAAGATATTGAACAGGAAAATTGAAATGGGAACCAAACATCACAAGAGCAAATTGATGGTTACACAAGTCAGGCTAAATTAAGTAGTTTTGTTTGTTTGTTTTTTACTCATGTCTGACGCTTCAGGACCCAATTTGGGGTTTTCTTGGCAAAGATACTGGAGTTGTCTGACATTTCCCTCTCCATTTTACAGATGAGGAACTGAGGCCTCTAGGGTTAAGAGACTTGCCCATGGTCACCTAGCTAGGGTCAACTCAGGTCTTTCTGACTCCAGTCTATCCACTGGCAATCTATCTACTGAACCATCTAGTCCCTCAGTGAAAGGGCACCAAAAGGACCCAAAAGGAGTTGGGGTAGGAAAGGCAACTGAGGACAAGCTCCACCTATTTCACACCCATTTTCCCAGGCCCAAACCTAACATGAGATTCTCCATCTTTAAATCCCTTTCTAGTTTTGGACCCTCCTGGCTACTTTTTCACTTGAGTTCTCTGACCTCTACCCTCTAGATATTCCCTATGAGATAACCATCTATACCAGTGATGTCTTTGCTGCGGGGACGGATGCCAGCATCTTCATCGTGATCTATGGCTGTGACGCCATCTGCACCCAACAGAAGTATCTGTGCACCAGCAAAAGGGAGCAGAAGGCGTTTTTTGAGAGAAATTCTGTCTCCTGCTTTATTGTGGAGGTAGAGTTGGGTTGTAGATGTGGGTATGGTTCAGAAGAAAGGAAAAAAGAAATAGAAAGATGTGAATATATGCATAATAAAATGGAGAGCACTAGACTAGGCTCAGGAGACCTGAGTTCTAATTCTGGGTCCACCACTAATTAGCTATGTGTTAGGACCTGGGATCTTTTAGGTCAGGGATGGGAAAGAGTGGCTGGGCAACTCAGTGATGCAATGGATAGAATGCTGTTCCCAGAGTCAGGAAGATGAGTTCAAATTGGCCTCAAATACTTCGTAATTGTGTGACCTTGGGCAAATTACCTCATCTTTTCTTGCTTCAGTTTCCTCAACTATAAAATGGTGATAATAACAGCAGTACTTACTTTGCAGTGTTGCTGTGGAGAGTGAATGAGATTGTATTTGTAAAGCATTTAGTACAGAGCCAAGCACATAGTAGATGCTATATGGATGCTGTTTCCTCCCTCCCTTCCTCCCTTCCTTCCTTCTTTTCCTCCCTCCCTCCTTCCTTCCTTCCTTTCTAGAAAACATTTTTACATAGTTCTTAAGGATGTAGTAGCATCTGGGGTAGGAATGACAGTCCTTTGATAATATTTAGGGCTTTCGGGAAGCAGAAACACTCTTGGTGTATGGCCAAGGGTGAATGATGAGCATAAAGCTGATGTGGGGAGAGAAGAGTGGATAAGAATGGTCTGGAGTAGTGAAATTACTTAGTGTGAAACGTACGAGGAGCGGTCAGTGGGGAATGATCAGAAGAGACTGGAAAGCCTCAATCTCCTTCACTCTTCCTTGCTAAGGCTAACCAACCTCTTTGCCTCTACCTTGAGCCCATCCCTCAAAGGGACAAGATCAGCAACACATTGGCGATGGGGCGGATGAAAGAGAAGGAAGAACAAAGGGGTCTCCCCAAACCCAATCAGTTGCTAAGTTTTGTTGACTCTACAGCTTTCTCTCAAATCTGCCGCCTTCCAACTAATACAAGCAGGTTCTCATCACTTGTTGCTGCAGTTAAATAGCCTCCTTGTGAGTCCCTCTTTCCCATTAGTGTTTCTTGCTGCTGCCAGGTTAGTCTTCCTAAGGAATAATTCCGAACTTGCCCCATTTGCTTTGTAACCCATTTAGAGTAGTACCTGGTATACAGTAAGTGCTTAATAAATGCTTATTAATTGAATAATAATTTTGGTATGTGTGAGTATCCATCTGGATTGTGCCCCCTAGACCTTCATTCCACTACAGTATCAGATCCAGCTCATTACTACTTCTCAGAATGGTATTAGCTGAGCTTGATCTAGATTTCTGTTCCTGGGATGTGGTGATTAGCAGTACACGCAACAACCTTGTATTTCAGGCTAAGTCCTGCTTTCAGGAAAATGAGGTTCATGATCCTGCTCTGCCTGCTTAAAAGATTGTTGTGACAATCACATTGGGGTGATGTGGTGATTTTAAAACAAAAACGCGGAGCTTTGGTCAAATGCTCTATGGTAGCAATACCTTAGGGATCACTGAAGAACCCTATCCTATAGTCTCTCCCAGTGCTAAGGTCCTATGAAGTTCACAGACCTCCCAGGAGCAGAACATTGGATGTGAGTATGTGAATCTGATCATCCTCATGGAAAGACCATCCGTCTTAGAACCTGGCCTCCAATACCTGCACATCTCATCCTGTGTAAGGGAAAATCCCTCATTATTAACTTGGTAAAAGAAGGCTACTCTCTGCAGTAACTTTAGAGACAGCTCTTTCTTTGAATTCCAGAGGTTTTAAAAGAAGACTTGACCAGTCTACATTTGGTAGCAAAGATCTTTCCAAATAACTGACTATTTGGCAAACCAACATCTGTCTCAAGAAAAAGAAAGTAGAAAATCCACACACCAGATCTGTATGTCTGAATGAAATGTATTAACAAATATTCTGCAGAGTGGACTGAGCCCTCAGGAGTGCTGCTGAGAGGAGAAGGACTGTAGCCGTCCATGCCTGCACAGATATTGGGGGTGGTGGTATGGCAGCTCTAAAAATGGTTTCCCAGCTTTCCCCTTTGATGCAGTGAGTTAGAAATGCTCCCATGCACCCTAGGAGTTTTGGTCTGGTTATTGGTAAGGAAGCCAGGTATGATCTGCTCCCTCTGCTTCTTGGTTTGTACTTTAGGATCTTTGAACCTTGCAACTGGGTTGGTGAGGGGGTGAGGAATGAAAGAAGGAGAAAGGGAAGCAGGGAGAAAATCTGACTCATCTCATTGCTAATTTTGGCCCTGTTCTCATAGAGATAGGCCTTGGCTGGGTTTCTGAGAAAATTCCCCTGCACAGGTGGTGGTCATGAACTCATACCAAGAACAAAGATGCCAATGTTTGCTCATGGTCTGAATTTCTAATTTAACTCTGAACTCTCTTGTGCTAGTCTCCAGATGCTAAATCACTCTTTAGGTTCAGTGACCAGGTTAACGTTCTCTCAGAGCTTTTTGTTCAGGAGTTCATATATTGGAGGCCCTCACATCTCTGAGATAGGACAGCAGATGTTTGCCCAGGGCTAGAATACCCTCACTTGATTTTGTGGTTCTATTTTTTCCCCTCACCATTTTAATTCATTTTTGAATGGTCTCTCAAGTTTCATTACCAATCCTAGTCACCTATTTCCTTTCATTTAAAAGGTATGTTAAAATTCATTTAAAAGATATGTATGTTGAACTCAACTAAATATCCAGCTCTGTTGGGGTAGAGGAGTGATCAGAGAAAAGCAGAACTAACAGACTTATTGGGAAGATATGGTTCCTACATGAATCAGTTAGATGGCAGTGCAAGTTACTGTGAGTGAAAGGGCTTCCATTGAGAGCAAGGAGAGAAAGCAGCGAGAGCTAGGCTAAGCAGCGAGAGCTAGGCTAGACTTGGTCAGGGAAGACTTTGTAGAGGTAGTATGTGATTTGAACCAGCCTTTGAAGGAAGAATAAACAGAGAGAAGCAAGGAAAGATAAAGGCATTCAAGGGGGGTAAAAATAGCATAAGCAAAGACTATGAAAGAGCCAATTGGAGTAAATTAAGGAGTTCCCTTGAAAAAGCAGTTGGGAGAAAAGGTTAAAGCATTAGGGCGAGTCCAGATTATGGTGGGCTTTGAACATGAAGTTACATATAAACTTTATTCTGAAGGCAAAAGAGAACTACCGTTTGTTTTTGAGCAAAGAGGGTAGTATTATGGGAGAGGATGCATTTTCACCAGTTTTTCCTGGAAAGAAGCAACATGACAGGGAGCCTCCTCACTTTCCAGTGTGATCTTCTGTGACAAAGGCTTCACCGCTCTTCTCCATTCTCCACAGAGGGCGGCCAGGTCCAGTATAGTAAAGGGTGGTTGCTTTTGAGTCATCCAAGCCTGGCACCATCAACAGCCCAAGAGCAACACTCATACTTTGGCAGATTTCCAAGGTTTTCTTCAGTCAAGAACTCCGTTAATACTCATCTATAATTTCCGCTGCTGGATACTGTTGTCATGTTTTCTTTTCTTTCAAATTTATGAGCCCTAGAAGAGACTGAGGCCTCTGTAAATTTTGAGGAGCTCCAAATGGAAATGTTGTTCCTCTCAGGCATAGTTAGGCAAGTACTGACTGGCCTCAGAATATTTATTCTTCCTCTTTTTCCAATTCCTCTTGACATATGGCCAATGGTGGTATGATAGGAAGAATACTAGATTGGGAATGAGGGGTCTTGGCATTTAGCTGTATGACTTTAATGAGACACCCCACCTCTATGGGTGGTCTTATTTTCTTCATATGAGAAATGATAGGATTTAATTAACAGCTGCCCCTTAGTTGAACTAGATGATCTCTACCCTCTGAGAATTCCAAATTTATCTGCAGTGTGCAACAGCTACTGAATCACCAGGGATTTGCTTCACCACTTGGTCTTTATAGCAGTCTGGACAACTCCTTTCCCCCTTAGTCCACTTGAGACAAAGTGGAAGTTTTTGGAAAGGAACTTTTACTATAAACTAAGGGGAAAGGACAATTAAAAGGCACAGAAACAGAAAAAATTATGGAACATAAAGGTTCTGGCTAGCTGCCTACAGTCTTCAATGGCTCACACAGTTTGATGTTTGGCACTCAGGGTCAAAATCAACACAAGTCCATAGGACTAGAGCCTCCTAGAAATGAGACTGAAATAAAAGAAAATCAGTCAGTGGACAAGGGAGAAATACAATAAACTCTTTGTTAGTCAATATGATTGGATAATCCAGGGTGCTGGTTAATTCAAAGTTCTGGTTATTAGAGATCCTATATACCTAACAGTCATGGATCACAGGTTTTTAAAAGATATATCAGGAATATCAGAATTTACCACCATTTTCTTCACACTAAATTTAAACTTGCCATAACTGCTTATTTATTTGATGATTCAGAAAGCTGTTCAACAACTTAACAGTGACTCAAGGTGGCCATTAGAGATATAGCTTTATCATTGCATGGACAAAACATTGTCAGCTAATAGAAAATTCCAGAGGTTAGAATGCAGCCTTCACTGCACCAATGTTTTATTTATTACAGGAGCATTTTACGCTCTTGAAATGCTCACAGTGTAAGTTGGTAAGTACTGAATGATCAGCTATCAAATCTGTATGATAAGAGCCAAAATCACTCAGGCCCTGACTTCCCATTTCTTATGGCAAGACTGAATAGGCATACAAAGAGCAGAACATAGACCAGGGACTAAACACTGTATATAAGGTGGTATTTCGGTTTAAAAACAAAAAACATATATAAAATCATAGATCTTAGAACTGTGAGTGGCCTCAGAATCATTTTATTCAACTTCCTTCCCTAGGAAGGGTAAGTATTATTTATTATTCCTCATTTTATAGATGGGCAGCTAGATGGCACAGTAGACAGAGCTGGAGTCAGGAAGATCTGAATTCAAAATCTACCTGAAATACTTATTAGTTGTGTGATCTTGGGTAAGTCACTTAACTGTTGGTCTCAGTCTCCTCATCTATAAAATGAACTGGGGAAGGAAATGGCAAAGAAAGCTCCAAATGGGGTCATGGAGAGTTGGACAACATTGAATAACAACAACCGAATTTTACAGATGAGGAAATGGAAACCTTGAAAGGTACAATCACTTATCTATGGATCACATTAGTAGTAGAAAGTGTGTGCATGTGTGCATGCATGCGTGCATGTGTGTTCCAAAAGAGAAATTAAATGGGGTCACAGATTTAGAGCAGGAAGGAACTTCAGAGGTCCACCAGTCCTGCCTTCATATCTCATAAATGAGAAAACTCAGAGAGTTTAATGACTTACCCAAAGTCACACAGTTGGTAAGACCTAAGATTTAAGCCTAGTACTTCAGATTTCAAATCCAGCACTCTTTCCATTGTACTCTATTGTCTCTGACTAGAACCCAGGTTTCCTCACTGTTGTGTACTTTCCTTGCCCACCCCATACTCACTCCTTCTGTAGTCCTAACATTTGTAAGGTTTGCAGTAGGGTGACTAGAGTGGAACTACCACCAACGAGATGATGTTTGAATCCAGAGCCATTGCTCTAGTCCAAGGTTACCAAGGCTTCATGTTTGATGAATGAATCAATCAAAAAACATTCATTCATTAAGTAGCTCTGCACTCAGGATGTGCATATGAGCATGATTAGGTCATCTTGCTGGCAGTTTTTGAAAGCCTGAAATTCAGAGACTTGCAGAAACTGTACCATTCATTTAGTGCTATAGGAGTTGAGAGGCAGCAGGGATCAATATGAGATGGAGCGGTCCAGGAATGCGTCATGGAATAAGTGTAGGTAGAATGTAGATGAGCAGTGGGAAGTGAGGGAGAGCATTTTCAATCCTCTCTCTAATCTCCCACATTCACTCAGCTGCCAAAACTGGTCAATTATCTCTCCATGAGATCTCCCACATTCATCCCTTTCTCCATTCACATGGTCACCATCCTGGGCCAGGCTTTCATTCTCTTTCATCTAGACTATTGCAATAACCTTCAAAGTGATCTTTCTAGTTATAGCCTTTCCCCTATCTAATTGAGTATCCACAGTTGCCAAACTGATATTCCTAAAGCATAGGTCTGGCCATGCCACTATCTTGGTCAAGAAGCATGAGTGACTCCCTATTGTTTCTGGGATAAAATACAAACTTCTCTGCTTAGCACTTCAAGTCCCTCTCGATCTGGTTCCAACTTATCTTTCCTGGCTGGTTTCATATTGTTTCCCTCCATACCCTTTATGGTCCATCTAATGGCCTCTTTGCTGTTCTGTACAGACACCATTCCATCGCCTGTTTCCATCTTTTGCATACGCTGTCCTCTATGCCTAGTATGGTCTCTCCTCACCTTCTCCTCTGGAATCCCTTGCACCTTTAGAGACTTGGTTTAAGTGTTGTCACCTGCATGAAACTTTTCCTGATTCTCCCTAGTTGTTAGCATCCCCATCATTCTCATAACTTTGGATGTAAGCTCCTTGAGGGCAGAGACTTCATTTTGGTCTTTGCATGTGTCTAGTATAGTGCCAGATGCATGTTTTGGTCATTTTTCTGTTGTGTCTGACTTTTTGTGACCCTATTTGGTGTTTTCTTGGCAAAGATACTGAAGTGTTTATCATTTCCTTCTCCATTTCATTTTATAGATGAGGAAACTGAGGTAAACAGGATTAAATGTCACATAGCTAGTTTGTGTCTGAGGCTAAATTTGAATTCAGGTCTTCCTGACTCCAGGGTCAGCACTCTATCTACTGTGTCAAACTGCCAGGTACATAGTAGGTGTCAATAAATGACCATTGAATTGAATTGTTTTGATGCTCTATTAAGGGGAGCTCTCAAGTTATCAAATAGGCAATATTTATTAGGCACCTCAGCACTATGCTACAGGATGTAGAAAACACAATCTGCTCTCAAGGGAGCAGGCAGGAGCAAGTAAAGAACAGTGAATGAACAACACAGCACAGAAACTACAAGGAGTATGGAGTACATACACAGTGTGTGTGTGTGTGTGTGTGTGTGTGTGTAAAGAGAGAGAGAAAGAGAGAGGGAGGAAGGAGAGGGAGGGAGAGAGAGAATGAGAGCGAGAAGAGACAGACAGAGAGATAGAATGAGAAGAGAGAAAAGAAGGAGGAGGAGGATCAGGTTTGAAGCTTGTTGAAGCTTGTTTAAGCAAAAGCTTAAAATTGGAATGAGCATGGTATGTGTAAGGGAGATTGAGATCAGTTTCACTAGTGTGGATGTTAAAAGAGAGAGAGAGAGAGAGAGAGAGAGAGAGAGAGAGAATGCCCTAGGTGGAAGGAATCAATATCTCAATATCCATAGCTATCATTAAATCTTTCCTTCCTCTCTTTCTCTCTCTTTGTCTGCCTCAGCATTACAGACTCCTCTTGGGATGTTGAAGTAAGATGGCACTTCTTCTACCACATCTAGGATTTTAGGGATGCACTATTCTCTCCCAATATTGCTTCCGTTATGGTGAGGGAGATGTGGAAGATCATAATCATAGAATCTCAGATTGAGAAGTGGCCTCAGAAGGAGAGGTTTGTGTAACAGCTTTGATTTTTGTCTCTTTCTTTCCCCACCTTCATTTACTTTGTAAAGGTGGGAAGGGGATATAAGTCAAAGACATAAAACACTATAATAATATATAATAGAGGAAAAATAAAAACTAATAGTAATAATCCTGAATGTAAATGGCATGAACTCACCAATAATAGAGAAGAGTGGCAGAACAGGGCAAAAAGCAAAACTCAACAATATATCATTTAGAAGAAACATTTAAAACATAGTTTACCCAGAGTTTAAATGAAGACTTGGAATTGAATCTACTAAGCCTCAGCAAAATAAAAAAGGAGGGATGACAATCATGATCTCAGTCAAAGTAATAGTAGAAACAGAAAGAATTAAAGAGATGAGAAGGGAAAGTAAACCTTAAAGAAACCACAGATAAGAAAATAATGTCAGTACCAAATATATATGAACAAATGATATAGCATTTAATAATTAAAGGAAAAGTTAATCAATCCTAGGCAGAACTAGGCTGTAAAAAATCATTAGGGACTTCATTGTGACTTTTGCAGACCTAGATAAACCTAGTAGAAGGATTAACAAGAAGTTAAGGACCTGAGAGTTGTAGAAAAAATAGATAAAGTAAACCCTTGGTAATTACTGAATAAACATCATAAAGAATATACCTATTTTTATGTTTTTCATGGCACCTTTGCAAAAACTGACCAAATCTGGGACATGAATTAGTCATAAGCAAATGCTTAAAAAGAAGAAATATTAAATACACAGTCTTTAGACTACAATGCAATAATTGTAATCAGTAAGGGAAATTTGAAGAACAAGAATGCCATCTTCAAAAATGGTAGTGGATTCCTCTACACTAAAAGTTTCAAGTAAAGGCTAGATACTTTGTCAGGTATGTTGTAGAGAGAGTTCTTGTTCAGTACAAAATTAGACTAGAAAGACTCTGAGGTTCTTTAAAACTCTGAAATTCTAAGATCTTCAACAGGTAGTTACCCAGGCTTTCCTTAAAAATCTCCAATTATTTGGAAGTCATTACCCCCTGAGTCATCCAATTTTAGGCCATTCTAACTGTTAAGAACTTTTTACTTTCTATCAGGCTAAAATCAGCCACTGCAATTTTCATCTATTTCTCTTAGTTCTGTCCTTTAGAGCCAAGATGAACAAGTCTAATTTTTCTTCTACATGAGAGTCCTTAAAATACTTAAAGACATTTATCTTATGTCCTCTAAATCTTCTCTTCCTCAGTCTGGTTCCTTCATCCAATCCTTACATGGCATGGCTTTGTGAACCAGCCCTCATGAACCTGTTCATCTTCTTTACCACATGTTTTAGTACATTACTGTCCTTTCTAAAATGCGGAAATTGAACTGAAAACATACCCTTTTCCCTTTAGTTAAATTGAGACAAGGTAGGGAATTCTTCTTCCCTGGGATTTTAATTTTTAAAAAAAAAATGCTATTCAAGCATCAACACATATGAACATTTCCACATATAAAGAACAGAAAAAAAGGATTGCATATGAAGCTATAACTCTCATAATGAACCCCATAAAATCATAAATCTCAAAAATAAACTTATTTTAAAGCCAATAATAAAGTCTATACTTTAGTTATGGAGCTCTAAAGATTTTCTTTGTCCTCCTCTGAGCTTTATTCTCTTTTTCTATGCAGTTTGAAAAACATTTCATTGACACTTTTTTTCTAATTTTGTTTTTGCATCACTATCACTACTAGCCCTTTTCTCCTCTATCCTGACTCAGTTCCTCCCTTATAAAAACAATGATCAGAGTAACAACAACAACAAATTCACATATTGTCTATGTCAGAAAATCTATGTCTCGAGTCCCTTTTTGGTGGAACCAAGATGATGGAGAAGTAAGAGGGACCTAGCTCTAGCTCTCCCCCCATAGCCCATGAAATACTTGTAAAAATGACTCTAAACAAATTCTAGAACAGCAGAAGTCACAAAATGATAGAGTGAAAGAGATTTCCAGTCCAAGACAGCCTGGAAGGCCAATAGTAAGGGTCTATTGCCCTGGACTCAGAGCAGAGCACAGAGCATCTGGGGCCACATGCCAAGGACAGGACTGGAGCAGGCTTCAGGGCATGGAATCATGAGTAGAAGATGCAGCTCTCAGATTTCTCAACCCACAAACACCAAAGATAGCTTCAAAGGTCAATAAGAAAGCTCTTTCATTTGGGTGAGAGGGGTGTGCGGTCTGGTCCCAGGGCTGTGGCAGCCACTGCAGCAGCAGTGTCCATTTTTGGGGCCCTTGACCTAAAGATACTGGAGGAATCAAGCAACCAATTTGAGTCTCAGTCCTGAGTGACTGTCCTGGGATGAAGAGGAGCACTGGTATGGTGGAGCTGGTGGAGGCTCTGGAGAGGGAATCCTACTCATAGTTCCAGGGCAGAAAGGAATGCTTGCAGTTGCTCCCAGACCAGAATGCAGGCCAGGAGATGAGTAAACTCCTCTCCCTTGATTGTGCCAAGAGGAGGAGACTGATGAACTTGGAGGAACTGAGAACTTACAGGTTCCTAGAGTATACCCCCCCACACTTGACAAATGACTCAAAAGTCAAGTAACTGCTGAGAAAATGCCTAAAAAAGGGGGGAAAATAAGATTATAGGAGATTACTTTCTTGGTGAAAAGATATTTTCCTTCCATCCTTTTGGATGGAGGAAGAACAAAGCATACCATCAGAGGAAGACATCAAAGTCAAGGCTTCTATACATAAAATCTCCAAAAAATGCAATGGTCTCAGGCAATGGAAGAGCTCAAAAAGAATTTTGAAAATCAAGTAAGAGGGGGCAGAGCCAAGATGGTGGAGTAACCACACACATTTTCTAGAGTGCTGCCCCCAAGCCCAGCCAAGTACCTGTAAAAAAATGACTCTAAACAAATTCTCGAGTTGCAGAACCCACAGAATGGCAGAATGAAGCAAATCTCCAGCCCAAGACATGGTGGAAGGTAATGGAACTATCTATTTAGCCACGCAGGAGGCAAGAAGAAGTCCAGCACAGGCAACACTGGCACAGAAATGACCTGAATAGGCCTTGGGGAAACTGAATCTCTCACACCTGTGGCAATTTCTAGACTTCAGGACCCCAAAACCCTGAGGACAAATTGGAAGGTCACTGGAAAAAGCCTATAGGACCAGTGTGGGATAGTGGAGTGGTCTGGCTGCAGCCCCATGGCAGCTGAGGAAAAGGGGAGGAGGAACCACATCAGCCACAGTAGCAGCAGGGGCAGGGACAGTGACTGTTTCTGGAGCTCTAGGCTCACAGATTGTGGGAGAAATCGATCAGCTGATGGTATATTCCCACCCCCACTGGAAGCAAAGATCTACCTTGACAAAGAGCTCAAAAGTCAAGTAAATGGATGGAGAAATGAGCAAAAAAAACCAAAAGGAAATCAGACTATAGAATCTTACTTTGGTGACAAGGAAGACCAAAACATGCAAACAGAAGACAACAAAGTCAAAGCTTCTCCATTCAAAGCCTCCAAGAAAAATATGAATTAGTCTCAGGCCATGGAAGAGCTCAAAAAGAATTTTGAAAATCAGGTAAGAAAAGTAGAGCAAAAACTGGGAAGAGAAATGAGAGTGATACAAGAAAATTATGAAAAATGAGTCAGTTGCTTGTTAAAAGAGACCCCAAAAATGCTGAAGAAAATAACACTGAAAGAAAAAGACTAATCCAAATGACAAAGGATACCCAAAAAGCCAGTGAAGAGAAGAATTCTCTAAAAAGCAGAATTGACCAGATAGAAAAGGCAGTCCAAAAACTCACTGAAGAAAAAAATTCCTTAAAAATTAGAATGAAGCAGATGGAAGCTAATGACTTTATGAAACATCAAGAAATTATAAAACAAAACCAAAGGAATGAAAAAATAGCAGAAAATGTGAAATATCTCCTTGGAAAAACAATTGACCTGGAAAATAGATCCAGGAAAGACAATTTTAAAATTATGGGATTCTCTGAAAGCAATGATGAAAAAAGAGCCTAGACATCATCTTCCATGAAATTATCAAGGAAAAGTGCCTGATATTCTAGAACTGGAGGGTAAAATAAATATTGAAAGAATCCACAGATCACCTACTGAAAGAAATCCCCAAAAGGAAACTCCTAGGAATATTGTAGACAAATTCCAGAGCTCCCAGGTCAAAGAGAAAATATTGTAAGCAGTCAGAAAGAAACAATTCAAGTATGATGGAAATATAATCAAGAAAACACAAGATCTAGCAGTTTCCACATTAAGAGATTGAAGGGTTTGGAATGTGATATTCCAGAAGTCAAAGGAACTAGGATTAAAACCAAGAATCACCTACCCAGAAAAACTGAGTATAATACTTTAGCGGGAGGGGGAGTGGCAGAAATGGTCATTCAATGAAATAGAGGACTTTCAAGAATTCTTGATGAAAAGACCAGAGCTGAATAGAAAATTTGATTTTCAAACACAAGAATCAAGAGAAGCATGAAAAGGTGAACAGGAAAGAGAAATCATAAGGAACTCATAAAAGTTGAGCTGTTTACATTCCGACATGGAAAGATGTTATTTGCAATTCATGAGACCTTTTTCAGTATTAGGTTAGTTAGAGGGAATACATATATGCGTGTGTACACACATACTCACACACACACATACTATATACACATATATATGTGTGTGTGTATATATATATATATTATAAATACATAAATAGAGGGCACAGGTGAATTGAATATGAAGTGAGAATACCTAAAAAAAATAAAATTTACTGTTGAATGGAATATACTAGGAGTAAGAGAAAGGGAGAGGTTGAATGTAGCAAATCATCTCACATACAAGAGGGAAGAAAGACCTTATACAATGGAGGGGAAGACACAGAAGATAAAAAGAAATGATTGAACCTTAATCTCATGGGATTTGGCTTAAGGAGGGAATGACACACTCAATTGGATATGGAAATCTATTTTACCTTGCTGGAAGGCAAGGGGTAAGGAGATAGGAGAGGCAAGATGATAGAAAGGATAGCAAAGTGGGGAAAGGGATAATCAGAAGCAAACACTGTTGTGAGAGGACAGGTCAAGGGAGAGAAGGGCAGGATAGAACAGAGGGAAATGTGGTTAGTCTTTTACAACATAAATATTATGGAAGTGCTTTGCATTGTTACACATGTATGAATTGTCTGTTTTCTCAGTGAGGGTGGGTGGTGAGGGAGGAAGAGAATATGGTGCTCAAAGCTTTAACAATGAATGTTAAAAATTGTTTTAACATGCAACTGGAAATTAAGCTATACAGGAAATGGGGTATAGAAATCTATTTTGCCCTACAGGAAAATAAAAGGGAAGGGGGACGGCTGAAGAGTGGGCAATAGAAGGGAGGAGAGACTGGAGGAAGGAGTGGATGGGGCGTATGCTCTCCTGAAAATTTTGAATTCAAATTCTTGTGGAAGGGAATGTTAAGAACTGAAAAATAGATAAATTATATATTTAAAAAAATAAAATCTATATCTCTTCTGCATTTCTAGGCAGTTGCTTCTCAGCCACAGGTGGAAAGTATATTTCATAACAGTCTCCTATAGTTTCAGTTGGTTATTGTGCTGGTTAGTCATTCAAAGTTGATTTCCTTTGTGATTTTATAATGATTCCATAGACTGTTTTCCTGGTTCTGCTAACTTCACTCCACATCATATCATACAAATCTTCTCAGGTGTCTCTGAGTCTGTTCCTTTTTTTCACTTCTTATGGCAAAATAATATTCCATTATAGCTATATATCATAATTTATTCAGCCCTTCCCAAACTGATGGATATTCTCTTAATCATCATTTATTTTCTATAATAAAAAGTGTGACTATGACTATTTTCATACATATTGTTCTTTCTATCTTTGATCTCTTTGAAATAAATATCAAAATTGACTTTTTGCAGATAGTTCCCAATTTCTTTCCAGAATGATCAAAACACATTCACAGCTCCACCAACAGTCAATTGTTCTATCTTCTTGTCCTCCCACAGCCTCATCAATAATTGTCATTTCTCTTTATTTCCATTTTTGCCAAACTTAAGAGTGTGAAGTACAAATACAGTGTAGTTTCAATTTTTTGATAGGATTCTTTTCTTCTTTTAAGAGCTATCTGTTCATATTCTTTGATCATTTATCAATTTGGCAATGGTTGTTGTTCAGATTCATTCCATGTGTATTTTGGATATAGATCTTTGTCAGAGAAACTTGCTGTCAAGATTTTTTTTCAGTTAACTGCTTCTCTACTGATTTTAGCTGCATTGATTTTGTTTGTAAAAAAATTTTCTACTTCTTGTGCTCAAAGTTGCCCATTTTATTTCCTATAACTTTCTTTATTGCTTGTTCAAAAAGTCCTTGCCTAACCATAATAGTTTCCTGTTCCTCTAATTTGCTTGTGATGTGATCTTTTATATCTAACCCATATATCCATTTGAATCTTTGTAGTAAGATGTTGACCAGAAACAAAAGTTTTCCAAGTTTCTTTCCTATTTTCCCTGAGATTTTTGGTAAATTACGAGCTTTTGCCTCATATTTGTTGTTACTGTATTTGTTTGCTCCTTGATCTCATGTATCTATATTTCTTCTTTACTTTACCTTTCGTAAAAAATTACTAATTTTTTATGGCTACTGCTTTGTAGTACAGTTTAAAGTAAAATACTGCTAATGTTCCCCTCCTTTTTTAACACATTTTTTCAATATTTTCCTGGTGATTCTCAACTTAGTAGGGATGTTTCAAAAGGAATTTAGCTAGTAAGTTAAGAAAACAAAAAAATTGAAAAATATACCAGGCATAGACTTATCATTATGAATTGTAAGATAAATTACATATTTCCTTTAGAATCTTAAATATACCATCTTAGTTGATCCATAGAATCCTCTGAGGTGGTACTATATGTATTATTTTCTTCTTTTTTTATAGATGAAAAAGTGACTCAGAGAGGTTGTGGTTTGCTCATAGTCACATAGTGGAAAGCATCAGAGCTAAGATCTGAATCTAGGTCTTCCTGAATTCAAATACAGTAGTTTTCCTTATGCCACGTTGTCTCTCTCTCTCTCCAAAAGAAAAAAAACAGTCTCATCATCTATTGGCTTGGTAGTAGCCAAGTCATAGAGAATTTTTTGTCCAGATTGTTTTTCTTCAACTTAACCCTTCCTGGAAGGGGTTGGGGGAGTCCAGCCCCACTATCCCCTTCTCAGTCTTCTGATATTTTTCTTTCTTCCTCTTACCTTCAGTTCTTCCTCTTTATGGGAGCAATTGGATCAAAGGGCCCAGATCCACTGATAAGATGGTTGGTGTGTTAATGGATCAGCTCTAGTAGAGAAAGAGACCATAACACACACAATTGGTTAACAAAAAGGGTCTCAAATATAGAAAGGCCTTACCTCTTTCCCTTCTTATCTGGGTTTTTTTCCCCAAAGTTGTCTGGGATGCTTTCCATTTTTTTTTTTGTGAATCAAGGAATGACTTTAAGTCAGTTCTCACTTCCATGGCCAGAGGGGAAGGGAAAAATAGGATGTTGATTGGGATAGCATTTTTTATGGATCCTTCCCTGATTTATTCATTAAATGTTTTATTTTTTAAAACACTAATCTAGTGCCCTGTGCTTTTTTGCCCTTTCTTCAGATGGAGGATGTGGGAGAAGTCATTGAAAAAATTCGGATTGGACATGACAATGCAGGCATGAATGCCGGGTGGCACTGTGACCATGTGGATATCCGAAGGCTCCTGCCAGATAAAGATGTATGTTCCTGCCCTAGGATTTCCTGCAACTACTTGACAGTCCTTCCTGTTTTGATAAGTTAAAGAGTTTTCAAAGTGAATTGTGAAAATTACCCTGTCCACTGAGAACTCAGGGCTAGATTTTTTATTAAATAGTTAAAAAAAAACCCAAACTTCAAATCTAAGGTGCAAAGAGTCATATATTAATTTGTTTTACACATTCAATCCACATACATTTATAAAAGACATGATGTGCAGGGCATTGTGTTAAATATGGGAGATGCAAGTTTCAGATAATATATGGTCTTTGTTCCCATGTTCTAATATAATAGGGAATGATGTAAAAACAGATAGCTAAACATAATATTGCATAATCAAAACTAGGAAGTACCAGACAAAGCATTCTGCTAAGTCAAAAGAAGAAAGTTGTTATTGACAGGGAGGTCAGATAGGGTTTTATGGAGAAGATGGTATCTGAATTGGATTTTAAATCATGCAAGACACAGCATGGTATGAAAGCAATAGGAAGATCTGTGTTCAAGTCTTATGTTGACACATATTGGTCATATAATCCTGGGGAAGTCATTTAATTTCTCCATGTCTTAAGCAACTCTCTTAATTTATAAGTGGCAGAGAAGGTGCCCATCTGCATTCATAGGTGGAATTTCCTCATCAGGAACTCCATGCACTGATAAAATCATAGGTCTGGTTTAAAAATAACAATAGGTGATAAGTAAGAATTCAATAAAGAAGAGAGAATAGGAGGATATTTTAGCCATAGGGAACAGTGAAAACAAAGGCATGTCAAGTCAGAAAAGCACAGGGCATATCCCAGGGCCAGAAAACAGTCCAGTTTAACTGGGGCATAGAGTGCATAGAAGGGAGCAATATGACAAAATGACAGAAAGGAAGGGTGGCACCAGATTGTGAAGGGCTTTGGATGCCAGACAAAGAAATCTGAACTTCAGTTGGCAGGCAGCTGAATGCAACTTAAGATTTTTGATTAAATGGAGTGACATGACCAGATCTGTGCATGAGGAAGACCATTCTGTCAGTGAAATAAAGGAGAGATTTGAGATTGTGGATAAAATTGGGATGCTAGTATGCTATTGTGATAGCCCAGGAAAATGGTAATGATGGCTTGTAGGAAGATGACATCAGTGGGTATAGAGAGGAAAGAAGGAATTTGAGGAAAATTGCAGAGGAGGGCAGTTAGGTGGTACAGTGGATAAAGCATGGAGTCAGGAAGACCCAAGTTCAAATCTGGCCTCAGACACTTCCTAGTTGTGTGACCCAGGGCAAGTCACTTCACCCTGTTTGTCTCAGTTTCATCTGTAAATGAGCTTGACAAGGAAATGGCAAATTACTCCACTATCTCTGCCAACAAAACCCCAAACCTCATGAAGAGTCAGACACAACTGATACAACTGAATAACAGCAACAGCAGAAGAGAAATTGGCAGGATTTTTATGACTGACTGAATATAAGACTTGAAGGAGAAAGAAGAATGAAAGACAGACCCTAGATTTTGGAAAAGGAGGCTAGATGAATGGTGGTGACACCAACAAGAAAAGCAAATTCATAAGGAAGAAAGGATTTTAGGGAAAGACACTAAGCAAGGTTTAGAGCATCTTGAGTTTGAGGTGGAAGCAAAGATTTGGTAGGTAGTCATAGATGTGGGTCAGAAATTAAGGAGACCAGTACTGAAGAAACAGAGCTGGGAGACATTTGCCTAAAGGTGATACTTGGAGTTGTGTCAATGATTAAGATTTCCAAATGACAGCTGAGAGAGAGAGACAGACAGACAGACAGATACAGACAGAGACAGAGAGAGAAAGAGAGAGAGGAAGAGGAGAAGAAATGATAATAGAACCCTGGAGAACATCCTGCCTTAAGGAATTAAAAAGAGAAGTCAGTGAAGAAGACAGAGAGGAAACAGTTTGAAAGGCAGGAGGAAAGGAGATAGCTAGGTGGTACAATGAATAGAGCACTGGCCTTGGAACTTTTGAACTGAGTTCAAATTTGGCCTCAGACACTTATTAGCTGGGCAACTCATTTAACCCCTATTGCTGAAAGAAAGAAAAAAAGGAAGAAAGAAAACCAGGAAGTTAGTATCTCTGTTGTAATCAAAGAAGAAGAGCATTTAAAGTAAGAAAGGGCAGCCAGGAGCATCTAACACAGCATAGAAGAAAGGAAAGGAGAACTGGAAAAAGATCCTTGGATATGACCATTGTAGCCTTTGACAGCCCACTTTCTGCAGAATGACAATGGGCAGAAACCAGGCACCAAGCCCTTCAGTAGAGCAGAGAATGGAAAAGTGGAGACTTGGTGTGTGCACAATTTTGTAAAGCTGTTTGTCAATGAAGGGCAGGTCTAGTCATCTGTCTCTCCACATTCCACCCCACACTTTGTACTGACATCAATACCTTCATAAACACATATGTACATCAATATATGGCCATATGTGTATATACATGCCTGTATACAAACGTACACAACCGCACAAGTTCATGTGGTCTAAATATACCTCTTTCAACTGCCTCTGTCCTGTGTTAAAAGGAGACCCAGGACATCATACCATTTTTAAGCAACATAGTGACACATCCATACTCCACTAATTGATGACGACCAGCATCCTCCCTGATCTGCACCCTCACTTTCTTAAAGGTCACCTACTGCATCCTGGGCCATGTCGTCTTAACCTATATCTTGCCACTGGAGTCCAGTGGCTTCGGAGGAGAGAGCAAGGCTGATGGCTTTGTGTAGCTCTGGATTGAGTCAAGCACTTGTAGTCAAGCACAGTTAGTAAGTGTCTGAGGTCGGATTTGAATTTGGTCTTCCTGACTCCAGGCCCAGCACTCTATCACCTAGCTACCTTTAAAGCAACAATTCCAAAACTTAATAGTTACTCAAAAGATAAAATCTAAGAAGGAATGAAATGCAATAGGATTTGGTGGAAGAGTCTTTGAACAATTGACCGCTGTCATTTTTGCATAAATGTGTATCTCCGTGCTACATAGTTGCCCCAGTCCCCAGAGAGTCCTGCCTGAATACTGCTTGCTTAACAATTTCTGAACCAGGCACTTTCCCTACTGAAAGCTGAATTTATTTTTCCTTCCCTTTTGCTCTAGGGATCAGAGACTGTGACATTTGCCTGTGATCGATGGCTTGCCACATCTGAAGATGATAAGAAGACTATCCGAGAACTGGTCCCATTTGATATGTTTACTGAGAAAGTAATGAAAGATGGGTCCTTAAGACAAATTTATAAGGAAATAGAGGAACCTCTGGACAGTAAGTATGATGACAGGATCCATGTCCTTTCCTGAACCCCAACCCTTGGTGTTACGTCACTACGAATTGTTCCAGATAAATGAGGGTTTGATCTTTAAGCTTCAACACTTGAAAATGTTGATCATATGGAATGAACACTTTTCTACATTGCATACTCCCCTGCTTCTTTAAACAGTAAATATGGAACATCATTTAACTTTACCTTGAGGGTATCATCGTGAACATTAACTTCTGCACTGTGCAATAATTCATTGATGTTTTCATTTCCTATTTGTACCCTACATTAAATGTCCTCAGACTGCTATGCTTTCTGAAAGCTTGTGTCTGCTTATATGGTTTTTCCGTCTCCTCCCTCAAAGTCAGGCTCTCAGCTATCATCTCTCACAGCTGTCACATGCCGTCTTGTAGCAGACTCTCTCCTAATTGGTTTCTTCTCATCTGCTGTGGACTTGAACATCAGATAGCCAACTGTGTCAGAACTGTGTAAAATAAGAGTTAAAAAAATCTAAACAAGTGTATAAGAAGTTCTCCTAAGAATAAAGCATGAATATAAATCTTTTGTATATAGACTTTGTTAACATGTATTTTTAGTAACTCAGAAGCTTTTGATACTCGTATTGGGCAAAGACATGTTTTGGAGGGACATAATTGTTGGGCAGCTGAGTTTCAGAAAGGTAAGATCTTATTGTATGATCAAATCTCATTATCCAGGGGCTGATGATCCTGTTGGTAGATTATCTAGACTCTTGGCTTCTTCTCACCACTTTTTTTTGGCCACCCATCTTTCAGCTGTTCACTGACTCTTCTTCAATGGATTGGTAGGGTAACGATGAGAAAAGATTTATTTCAATCCATTTTTCTTCTGATCTGTAGAATTTTATTCTTTTTTCTCTCACTGTCCTTAGTTGCTATTCTAATTCAGCCATATGTCTTCAAGCATAGTGAGTATCCTGGATGTTATTATTAGGACACATTTATATTTAGAGGATAATCTACTCTATCAGAACTTTGCTCATAGTTCTAAGAAAGCCAAGGCATGGGTTCAAGTTCAATATGAGCCAGACAGCTTTTCTTAGCCCTCCTCTTTGATCTCTGTATCATGTTGGACAGCATTGACCAAACACTTCTTGAAACTTTCTCCTTTCTTTTCCATAACTTCAACCACTAGATGGTGGAGTGGAGAGATCATGGCTTGGAATCAGGAATCCTCAAGAGTTCAAATCCAACCTCAGATACTTACTAGTTGTGTAACACTGGGCAAGTCACTTAACCCTGTTTGCCTCAGTTCCTCATCTATAAAGTAAGCTGGAGAAGGAAATGGCAAATGACCCAGTATCTTTGCCAAAAAAATGCCAAATTGGGTCACAAAAAGTTAGCCATGACTGAAATGACCCCACAACATTCAAGGCTTTGAATTATTTCTATTTCTTATGTGAGTACCTCATCTTTTCTCCCTCCCCTATCTATGAGTGTTCCCCTAAAGCCTTTTCCCCCCTCAACTTCTTGAAGTTTTATTTTTTCTTCTCCCTTTTACCTTGCCCTAGCATCATCATCATCATCATCATCATCATCATCATCATCATCATCATCATCATCCTCTCTCTCCATCAACTCTCTACTTGCTCTTTACTTGCTCTTTCAACCCTTCCAATAAGTTCGTCCATTCTTGCCAGTATATAAGTCACATCAAAAATCAATCTCATTACTTGATAGCAATGCCTGTTTTTTGACTAAAAACAGGTTTACCCAACATGATAACTAATCTTATTCCTCCAAACTTGGCTCTAAATAACTTTTGGCTATTTCTAAAAAATTTAATATCTTCAAAGAATGATGAATTTCCATCATTGCACATTTATAAGAGAATCTATCACAGTCTCAAGAGTTTGTTCCAACAAGGATCTGAAAACGGGAAGTACTGCTGGGCTATAGAGCCTCCTAAAGTGATTATTAGAAGGAGATAGTGCTCATTAGTACATGTAAATTAAAGGATATGTGTATTTGTTTTTTAAAAGTGATTTTACATTATAAAGTAGACATTATAGTTTGCACCACTGAAATCACAGATCTTTCTTATAAGGGCATTTCATATATTATATATATGAATATATGTTTCATATATTATTGTAATCATATTATAATTGTATAATGATTCATATTATATATGAATTCAATGTTAATTGTTATTCATATATTATTGTAATCAATGAACATTTATTTATTAAGCACCTACTATGTGCCAGGCACTGCTAAATTTTGGGGATTAAAAAAAGAGGCAAAAGACAGTACTTGCCCTCAGGGAATTCACAATCTAATAGAAGAGATAACATACAAGCAAATATGTGCGAACAGGATACATAAAAAATAATTAAGAAAGGAAAGGCACTAGAAATAAAAGGGTTAAGAAAAACTTCCTTAAAAAAGATGGGATTTTTTTGCTAGGACTTAAAGAAATCTAGGGAAATCAGTAGGCTGAAGGAGACTATCCCAGGCTTAGAAGATAGTCAACAAAAATGCTCAGAGCAAAAAATGGAGGGACTCATTGGTAGAACAGCCAGTGTCAATAGGCCAGTGTCACTGGATCAGATCTGAGTAGTGTTATAGACATTCACCAGTCTATTGACTTATGGCCCATTCTCATCATACCTATACACATACCCCCCACACACAAGCATTTACACACGCAAACACAGACAGACAGACAGACAGACAGACAGACAGACACACACACACACACACACACACACACACACACCCTTCTCTTTCCATTCCCCCTTCTTTTCATATGTTCTTGCTTACACTTTGATAAGGGATATATTTGGGAAACCAAGCAGCATACCACAAATTACCCAGTTTGTTCTGTGGTGCCAGAGTTTTCTGACATCCTGAATAGACAACAGTGGTACAGACAAAATTACTAGATAGTTAAAGATCCAAGCAAGCCACTTTTCTTCCTGAATTCTCTGTGTTAATCTATCTAGATCAGATCATTCAGAAAAGTAGGAAATCCCACCCATACTCCTTCTTTCTGTCTTACGGAGAAAGCTCTCATGTCTGAGGGGGAAGGAGAACCTTAAATCCCAGTTCCTAGCCTCCAAGATCCTTCTGGGCCTGTAGGACAGGAGAGTATTTCTTGTCCATCATGTTCATACCACCTTTTTTTTTAACCTCTAGTGCTCCTTGAATCTGGTTGCTGATTATTCATAGATTAGAATTTAAGTTACCACAAACATTTGTATTCTCTCCAACTTTGAGATGCTATAAAATTCTGTGGACATGTCCCTTTTCATTTAGAATCCCAGGGGAGTGCCCTGGAAAGCTGCCTGAATACCCTCTTGGGACCATTGTATGTTACTAATGTGCTATTAAAACTGTGTTGCTCTTTATAGTGTTTCTAGGGAAACATTCTTTCACTAACGATCAGTGCCCAAGGTGGGCATTGGAGGGAGGAGGGATCCAGAAATAGCCACATCTCATAGCACATCCGCATTGCTCAGCACCCAAGAGCTGAATCAGTTTTCCTAGCTCTTCCAGGTCCCAGAGAGGAAGAAAAATAAAGCTGTTTAATGACAGCCCCAATGACATTGCATCACATTCTCAGACCAAGGTTCAAAAAGACTTGCCTTCCTTGGAGTCAAGATACTTATATTGACAGACCAATTACACCCTATGGCTGTTAGAGACCCAAGGCTGTCTATGTCTTGATGATGCCAATAAATGCAGCTGGAAAGTGAAAAATTCAATGAACTGCTTGTTTTTTCTGCATTGCAGCCAGAGTCCAAACTCTGGTTTCTATCAAGTTTAGCCATAGGGGCCTCGGTAATATTGAATCTCTTGAACAATAATGGAGTTGTTTCAGATAGGAGTCACTTGCAAATGAGAAGCACTAATAATTTTATAATGTGGATTTAATGATCACAATATCACAACTTCCAGTTAGTTCTTGTGGGAATTAATATTGGCCAACCTTCTTGGGCTAATCTTGATGTGTGCATTTGGATTCCTCTTTATCCAGGGCTGGGACTGAAATGGAGTAAATAGCTTTCTACCATCCATGTCTCTTAAGTTTCTTCAAAAATTTTTGGATGCACTCCATTATCTGAATAGCTAGCCTTCTGATAAGTACATCAGATAAGAGTCTGAATATTCTAAGAGCATTTACATCTAGATAGGCAGCCACAAAAAAGGAAAAGGAATGGTATATCCTTATCTTATTGTCTCTGTCAGAAAGTTCACAGCTTATCATATGAATCCTTTTCATCAATCTTCTAAAGGATCTGGTCAATATATCTTTTCGTACAATTGTGTCCCTATCTGACACAATTGTGTCACACCTGAATCCACACTACTGATCATTTGGGTCTACATGTTTCATTGATGCTACCTGTGAATTTAGCTCCCTTGCATTGAGTTGTGTTTTTTCTTCTTATCTGTTTGTCTCTGTAGTTATTCTGTATTCAGTGCAGATCTTCACTGGGAACATACCTGGTGCTGGGACAGATGCTAAGGTCTTCATCACAATCTATGGAGACCTTGGAGACACAGGGGAACGGTACCTTGGCAAGTCAGAAAACAGGACAAACAAATTTGAAAAAGGAACGGTAATGGACGGACACACTGCTGTCACCTATCCTTCCCTTCTCCCCCGCTCCATTCTCAATGCTTCCCTTGATTGTCTTCTTCATAGTCTCCAGGGCAAAGTCTTTCCTTAGAATTTTGCATTCACACTCCATGCTATTCCCCTTGCCCCTACCAGGAATATTTTCCTCCACTTTCTCTGCCTTTCCAAACTCAACTATCTTTCAAGACCCAACCCATAACCTACCTCCTTTGTGAAGCCCCCCTAACTATTCCAGACTCCAGTGGTCTCTCCCTCCTAAATTCCTAAAGTTCTTGTTTTTTATGCTCACTTGTCCCTTAGTGCATACTACCTTGTATGGTTATTTTATTTTATTATATAAATATTTATCTTATACTTATAAATTATATTTATATATTATATTAATTTATATTCATATGTTAATTTATTATATTATATAAATTATACATTATATAATATATCATATTTATATTACTATGATATAATATATATTTTAAATATTTTTTATATAAATAAGTGTTTATTACAGAAGATATTTCCTCTCTAATTAAACTCTAAGCTGTTGAATGGCAGGAATTATGTCTTCTTCATATTTGTATCATTCAAAGAACCTACTGAGACCTTTGTACTGTCACTATAATCAAGTATTTGGCAAGTGTCTGATATATATAGATCACTCTGCTAGATCCTAGGGTACAGAGAGTAAGAGAACTGGATGCATTTATAGCATGATCAGGGAAACATTGTCAATTAAAAAAACAACTTTCTAGGACTGAATACATGTGATGAATGTTAGAAGAGTGATATTACAGGAAGTGGAATAAGAGTTCAAAAGAGGGTGCTTTCACTGGGCTGAAGAAGGAAAGGAAACCCAATATAGGAGATAAATCTCAAGATTGGATCACTGAAGACCTGGGCTTTAGTCTCAGATTTGCTATTAACTAGTCATGTGACATTTGGCAAGTCATATAACTCTTGACCTGTAGTTTCCTCTACTATGAAATGTGGAATTTGGTCTGACCTTCCAGCCCTAGGCCTATAATTTTTCCATGACAGAGGGAGGGTCCATGAAAAGATCCCTGGAACTCAGGTTCAGAAGTCCTAAGTTCTGCGTCTCAGGTTTACTACCTGGGTAATCTTGGGTAAGTTACTTATTTAATTTCCCTGGGTCTCAGCTTTCTCATCTGTACAATGAGAAAGTTGAACAAAATTTCTGAGGTGCCTTGTAGCTCTAAATTAAGTCCCAGGACCAGGAGACCTATGACAGAACTTCTTCTGGACAGTGTCTAAGGCCTAAGGCCACTGTGGGGAATATTCTCTCCATCTTTTCTTTCTCTTTCCATTCCTACTCTCTCCTCTATTCTCCCCATCCATTTAATCTCTCTTTTCAATCTACTCTTACTCTTTGACCATATTTCCTTCTCCCCAAACTTGGTAGCCTTAAGCTTGCCCATATGTTTCTGTGGCCACCACTATCATTGCTGACTTTACAGTCAGCTTTACTATTTCTACTTTACTAGAAGACTTGGAATATGATATTCTAGAAGGCAAAGGAGCTAGGATCATAACCAAGAGTAACCTACCCAGAAAAACTGAGTATAATCCTTGTGGGGAAAATGAGCATTTAATGAAATAGAGGACTTTCTGGTATTTCTGTTGAAAATATCAGAGCTGAATGGAAAATATGACATTCAAACACAAGACTCAAGACACGTATAACAAGGTAAATATGAAAAAGGAATCATAGAGGATTCAATAAGGTTAAATTTTTTTCCATTCCTATATAGGAAGATGTAATTCCCAAATCATTATTAGGGCAGTTAGAAGATATATAGATATAGATATAGATATAGATAGATAGATAGATAGATAGATAGATGTAAAAAAATTAAGTGGGGAAGTAAGAAGGATGCATTAGGAGAAGGGGGAAGGAAGAGGTCAAATAGTGAAATTATCTCACATAAAAGAGGAGTGAAAGGAAAAGCGTTTACAATGGAGGGGAAAATAGGGGTGGTGGTGAGGGCAGGCAGTGTTTGAACCTCACTCTCATCAGAATTGCCTCAAAGGGGAGGATAAAATGCACCCTCAGTTAAGCATAGCTATCTATGTTACCCAACAGGGAATGAGGAAGAAAAGGGGTAAAAGAGTGGGGTTGCTGATAGAAATGAAGGTGGACTAAGGGAGGCAGTGGTGAGAAGCAATACATACTTTTGAGGATGACGAGGGGATAAAGAAGAAAAATATAATGCAGGGAAATACACAGTTAGTTATCATAATTGTGAATGTGAATTGGATGAACTCATAAAACAGAAGCATATAGCAGAATAGATTAAAAACAACTATCCAGCAATATGTATTTTTTTTTTTTTGCAAGAAACACATTTGAAACAGAGATACATATACAGGGTAAAAGTAAGAGATTGGAGTAGAATCTATTATGCATCGGTTGAGGTAAAAAAAAAATGGGGGGTAGCAATTATCAGACATAGCAAAAACAAAAAAATCCTAATTAAAAGCAATAATCAGGGAAACTACATTTTGCTGAAAGATACCATAGGCAATGAAGTATTATCAATTCTAGATGTATATGCACCCGATGACTTAGCATCCAAATTTCAATGAGTTACAGGAGGAAACAGTAAAACTATAAGAGTGGGTAACCTCAGCTTTTGCATCTCAGAACTAGATAAATCTAACCATAAAATAAACAAGATAGAACTTAAGGAGATAAAATTTTGGGAAAGTTAGCTATGACAGAGAAAATGGAAAGAGAAGGAGTTTACCTTTTATTCAGCTTACACCTTTACAAAAATTTACCATGTGCTAGGATATAAAAACCTCATAACCAAATGCAGAAAAGCAAAAATATTAAATGCATCATTTCCAGACCATAATGCAACAAAAATTACATTTAACAAGGAGCCATGGAAACAGATTAAAAATCAATTGGAAAACAAATAATCTCATCCTAAAGAATGGGTGAGTCAAAGAACAAATCATAGAAACAATAAATAATTTCGTTAAAGAGAATAACAACAAAGAGAAAACATACCAATATTTATGAGATGTAGCCAAAGTAGTACTTAAGGAAAAATTTATGTCTATTAATGCTTACATCAATAAAATGGAGAAAGAACAGATTGATTTTTTCATGCAATTTAATGTGTCATGCAATTTAAAGAAAACTAGAAAAAATATTAAAAATCCCCAATAAAACACATAACTGAAAATCCTGGGAATCAAAAGAGAGATTAATAAAATTGAAAGTGAGAAAGACATTCAACGAATATATAAAACTAGGAGCTGGTGGGATATCTATACATATGTCAACAAGAAAATATATAAACAACTGGTTGATCTGATTTTTAAAAAAAGAAAGAAGAAAACCAAATAACCAGTAGGAAAAAAATGACAAGGGTGAGTTCACCATCAGTGAAGATGAAATTAAAACAATTATCAGTAGCTATTTTGCCCAATTATTTGGCAACAAGTCTAAGTGAAATTGATGAATATTTATAAAAACATAAACTGCCCAAATTAACATGAGGAAATAGAATACTTAAATAACCTTATCTCAGAAAAAGAAATTGAACAAACTATCAATGAGCTCCCTCAATGAAAAAAGAGAAAAAGAAAAAATCCCCAGGAACAAATGGATTCACAAAGTGAATTCTATCTAACATTTAAAGAACAACTAATTTACATTCTATGTAAACTATTTGGAAAAATAGGCAAAGAAAGACCACTACTAAATTTCTTTCACAATATAAATATGACACTGATGCCTAAACCAGTGAAAAGCAAAAACAGATAATGAAAATTATAGGCCAATTTCTCTAATAAATATTGATGCAAAAAATTAAATGAAATACTAGCAAGGAGACTGCAGCAATATAAGAGAAATATATGCAAAAAATGTGGAAGAAGGTGGCCTAGCAGTACCAAATCTCAACCTGCATTACAACACAGTAATTACCAAAACAATCTAGTACTTACTAAGAAATAGAGTGGTGGATCAGTGGCTTGGTTAGATACACAATTATGACCACGTGGAATTTATACAAGACATACAGGGCTGACTTAATATCAGTAAATCTCTCAGCATAATTGACTGCATTAACAACAAAAACAATAAAAGTTATATGATTGTCCTGATAAACATAAAAAATCTTTTCACGAAATACAACATTCATTCTTATTAAAAACACTAAAAAGCATAGGGAGAAGTGAAACTTTTCTTTAAAGCCTTAAAGTAATATCTATCTAAACCCATCAGCAAGTATTATCTATAAGAGGAATAAACTAGAAGTCTTCCCAAGAAGACCAGGGGTGAAGCAATGATGTCCCTTATCACCACTGCTATTTAATATTGCACTAGAAATGTTAACTATAGCAATAAGAGAAGAAAAAAATTGAAGGAATTAGAAAGGCAATGGGAAAACAAAACTATCACTCTTTGTAGATGATACGATGGTATATTTAGAAAATCTGAGAGAATAAGGATAAAAAAAGAACGAGATGAAACAAGTAACAATGTCAGCAAAGTTGCAGAATATAAAATAAACCCACATAAATCATTAGCCTTTCTATATTTTACCAGCAAAGACCAGCAGGAAGAAATAGAGAGATTCCATTATTCCAATATAAATCACTTGAGAGTCTACCTTCCAAGACAAACCCAAGAACTCCATGAACACAATTATAAAAGATTTCTCACACAAATAGTCAGATTTAAGCAATTAGAGAAATAAGTAGACTGAGCTAGTATAATAAAAATTACAATCCTACCTAAGTTAATTTACTTTTTTAGTATCAATCGAACTATCAAAAATATTTTATAGATCTAAAAAAATAATCATTTCATCTGGAAGAGCAAAAGGTAAAAAATTTCAAGGGAATCAGTGAAAAAATGTGAAAGAAGGCGGCCTAGTAGTACCAAATCTCAAACTGTATTACAAAGTAGTAATTATCAAAACAATCAAATACTGTCTGAGAAATAGTGTGGTGCATCAGTGGTATAGATTAGACATACCATACACAGGAGTAAATGGCCAAAATAGTCTAGTGTTTGATAAACCAAACAATGCAAGCTTTTAGGACAAGAACTCATTCTTTGACAAAAAATTGCTAGGAAAACTGGAAAGCAATTTGGTGGAAACTAGGACCAACATTTTACACTATACACCAAGATAAAGTCAAAGCACATATGTGATTTAGACAGAATGGAGATATCATAAGCAAATTAGGGGAGCAGGGAAAATTTTACTTGCCAGATCTATGAATAGGGAAGGACTTTATGAAAAAACAAAAGATAGCATTATGGAATGTAAAACAGATAATTTTGATTATATTAAATTATTCACAAAACAAAATCAGTGCAGCCAAGATTAAGAAGAAAATAGGAAATAGGGTAGAGGGGAATTATAATTTTCTCTTATAAAGGCATAGTTTCTCAAATATGTAGAGAACAGTCAAATTTATAAGAAGTTATCCCCCAATTTATAAATGGCCAAAGGATATAGTTAGTTTTCAGAAGAAAAATTCCAAGCTCTCTGTAGTCATATGAAAAAAAATACTCTAAACTGCTACTGATTAGAGAAATGTAGATTAAAACAATTCTGAGATATCATCACACACATATCAGATTGGCTAATATCATAGAAAAGAAAAATGACAAATATTGGAGGGGGTGTTGAGCAATTGGGGCACTAATGTACTGTTAGTGGAGTTGTGAACTGATCCAACCATTCTGGAGAGCAATTTAGAACTACGTCCAAAGGGTAATCAATAACTTTTGATCCAACAATACCACTCTTAGGTCTATATCCCAAAAAGATCAAAGAGGAAAGGGAAAAGGCCATATATGTAAAAAAAAATAAAAGGGAAAAAAAGCTCTTCTGTGGTGGCAAAGAATAGAAATTTGAGGAGATGTCCATCATCCCCTGAATAAGTTGTATGTGATTGTGACAGAATACTATTGTGCCATAAGAAATGATGAGCCAGATGGTTTCAGAAACAAACCCTCCAGAGACTTATATGAACTGATGCAAAGTGAAGTGAGCAGAACCAGAATAATATCATACATAGTAACAGTAATATTTTACATTGATCAGCTTTAGTTGTTCTGATCAATACAATGATCCAAGACAATTCTGAAGGACTTATGATGAAAAATGCCATGTATTTGTAGAGAAGGAACTTATGGAGTCTGAATTCAGTTTGAAGCATACTTTTAAAGCTTTGTTTTTTCGGATGCTTTTTGGTTGTGTTATCTTTTGCAACATGGCTAATATGGAAATATATTTTGCATGACCTTATATGTATAATCTATATCAAATTGCTTGCCATATCAAGGAGGAGCAAAAAGAGAGAGGGAAGAAGAGAATTTGAAAGGCAAAATTTTTTTAAATGAATTTTAGAATTTTTTATGCATTTAAATGACAAATATTTAATGAAATTAAACCATGCTGGGGGGCAGGGGGAATAATGTCACAGAGTTAATGTCAGAACCAAGCTTAGAACCCAGTTAAAATAGGTTGTCCATTTGTAGCTACAAAGAAGATTTCAGTATTATCAAATTCAAGCATAAACCTAGATGTATACTGGCCCAACACTAATCATAACCACTGGCCTCTGACTCCTTGTGTTTTGGCCAACTCAGAGTCAAATTTGAAATCTCTATTTCCCTAGAAGGAACCCATTTCTCCTGGGAATATGGTAAATAAAATATATCTCCTCTGAACCAATGCCAAAATCCAGGCCAGGAATAGGATACATATATACATACATATATACACATATACATACATATAATATATATATATATATATGCACTATCACACACACACACACACACACACACACACACACACATACATAAAATCTCCTGACCCCCAGAAACTTTAGAACAGGGTTCATTGGGAAGACTTGATGACAGTTCCCTTACATTGCACACACCAAGAGTCACTGCTCTAAAAGAGTCTCCCAAATTATCTCTAAATTACTTTAAGAAGCTGCTAATGTCCAAATAACCAGTAAGGAGTAGGGATATCCATTCTAGATTGCGTGGGTGCAATTTCAGAATAGGAATGAGACATAGATACTTCTAAAAGGGTGGTATTGTAACTCTGCTAAAGTAGCTAAAATTAAATGAATGGGGGAGATACATAAGTGCCTACTACGTGCCAACGATGACCAAGGAGTGGTGTGAGGAGTCACAGGAGTCAACTTACACATAGTAAGCTGATCCATAGGGCGGATGATGTAATAATAATATTGATTTGTAAATCCAAAGAAAGAGGTAAAAACCTGGGTTCCTAGGAGTTGTGGCAGGATAGTTGGCAAGATGTGATCTGGGGCCAGCTAGACATAGTGATCTGGGTGAATTTGAATTCACTCACCAGTCACGATAGTTCAACTCCAGTATGGGAGTTTCTAAGTTAAATTGGAGCACTGGCACCTGGATGTCTGGTTTGGGTTGTGGTGTACCTCTTGGAATGGAAGAGTCAGATATGGTCTGTAGAAGATAGTGTATTTATACACTCTTTGTCTGTGACCCTGGACATGTGGGACTGTGAAGTTATGCTGCTTCAGCAGGTTCAGCACCACAGACAGTTCCTGTTTCTTCTGATTCTTAGGCCTGAGCAGTGGCAACTAGATTCTCCACCACCCACAGTTTAAGAAGAGCTGAAGGGGCCATGAGTGGAAAAAGTTTAAGAAGCCCTGAACTAGACTACAGTGCCAGTCTTTGCCACACGTGCTCACATGAGGAGTATGCTAAGAGTGTTTACTTCCACTTACTTCTCCATTTTTCATTGCATTTGCATTAGTATTTGCTTATATAAGCATCAGTTGTGAATCAATTTGTATGCCTCTTTTGAGTTTAGACTCAATTATTTTCTTATCTTTGAAGCTGTTATATTCCAACAAGATTCTTTTCCCTTCCTTTTTATAGCCTCTTCTACTCCATTTAACCAATTTTTTAGTCCAGTTAGGCCAATTGCCTTCCTATATATGACCAAAAGATTGAGAGATGGCAGATAGAAATTTTAAGAGACTTTATAGATATGCTCTATTTCACCTCATTTTATAGATGAGAAGACTGAATAACATAGTGAAGTGATCCCAAGGCATACAACCAATAAATTGGGTATATAGTCCTATAGGTTTTGCCATTTAACCTTTTGGGTCCTCAGATTATTTGTCTGTAATAGTAAAAATAATATCCATCCTGCCTCCCTCACAAAACAGGATATATGTGTGAAAGTTCTTTAACATCAAAAAGTTCATCCCTTTGTGCTGATGAAACAATGCCTTATGCAGAAAATCTTAGAAATTGAGTTACTTTAGACAATGAATTGCTTAATAAATTAAACCCCCAAAACCAATAGCATCTTTATATAGCAATAATGAATTCCAGAATGAATTAATAGAAAAGGAAACCTTATTAAACATAACTACAAAATGCACAAAAGAGCTGAGAGTTAATCTACCAAGGGGCATTCAAAACCTGTATAGATACAACTGCAAGATACTCTTCAAAGAAAGAAAAAATAAACTTGAAAACTGTAGGGTTATTCAATGCTCATGGATAGACCACGCCAATATAATAAAAATGATGACACTGCCTGAATTAATTTACAGACTTAATGCTGTAACAATCAACTACCAAGGGGATACTTTGTAAAGCTGGAAAAATAATAATAGAATTCATTTGGACAAATAAAAGATCTAGAACTTCAATAATGAAAAAATAAGAATGAAAGGGAAATAGCACTTCTGACCCCATATTATACTAAAATGCAGTAATCATTAAAATGAATCTGTAGTGCTTAAAAATTGAAAACTAGATTAGTGAAACAGACTAGACAAGAAGGAATCAGAATCAATAGAATTCATCAACCCAGTATTTGACAAAACAGAGAACATAAATTTCTTGGAGAATTCCATATTTAATGAGAACTGCTGGGAAAACTAGAATGCAGTTTGACAGAAATTAGTTTTAGAACAACACATTATAACACATGCTGCAATAAGCTAAAAATGGATATGTGATCTGAATATTAAAAATCATATTTCTCTTAAAAAGTGAAGAACATAGCAAAAGTATTATGTGAATGCAAGGTATTATTTTTGAGACTTTTTATTTCATTTTTTATTTTCTGCAGGTAGAACTCTTTTTTTTCTGAGGTTATAGGTCTCCTTTGTGCTCCTAGAAAAAGTCTGGGCCCTTTTTTCTGCACAATATTCTTTGGGAGGTAATTGGAAAACAGGATTTTGCTCCTGGTGATATTCCTTGTCTGGGTTCTGCAGGCTGACACCTTCATCATAGAGGCTGCTGACCTGGGTGTCATATATAAGATAAAACTCCGACATGACAACAGCAAATGGTATGCTGATTGGTATGTGGAGAAAGTTGAAATCTGGAATGATACCAATGAAGATGAGTTTCTGTTCCTCTGTGGACGCTGGTTGTCCTTGAAGAAGGAGGATGGACGATTGGAACGACTCTTTTATGAGAAGGTACTATGAGGGCAGGAAGACAGACCCAAACCCAGGACTTTGTTGCCATATCACATCTGATTTTTCCATCCATGCTCCATATTCCACTCTCTGGGTGAGAAGCATAACCCTTTAGGATGGTAGAATCATACATTTGGAGTTAGAAGAAAGCTTAAAAGTCATTTAGTCTAAGACTCCTATCATTTTACATTTACTTACAAGGAGGCTGAGGTACAGATACGTTAAATCACTTGCTCAAGGTCATATTGGTGGTAAGGCAGAGGCAGGTTTTGAACTCAGTATTCCAAATCTATCATCTTTCCTATTGTACCATGTGGGGTTTAATGAGAATATTCCTGAAGGCACTGTCTTCAACCCTCCTTTGCTTCCTTCACAAATTTCATTCATTCCCATGGCTTCCTCTCTCACCTCCAAACAATTATCTCCAAAAATCTATCTTTTTGTGTCTAACTCTTCCTCTGAGCAACAGACATGCATTTCCAATTAGAATGACTCCAATTGGATGTCTCACTAGCACCTCAAACTCATCATATCTCAAATTGAGTTCCTTATCTTTCCAACAAAACCCACTTCTTCTGACTTTACCATTTCTATCAATGATAACTCATTTATCTAATCTTGTATGTTCATAACCTTGATGTTACCTCTTATTTTTTCTCTGCTCTGCTCTGCCTTTATACCTAATCAGTTTCCAATCCTGATAATTTCTACCTCTTTAAAATATCCTTTGTTTTATGCATTCCTTTCTATATCCATAACCACCACTCTAGTCCAGGTCCTCATTAGCACTTCCCTGGGCTATTGCAGCAACTTCTATATTCCTGCTTCTGTTTCTCCCATCCCTCATTCTTTGGATTCACCCTTCCCATCCACCTAGCGGCAGATCTTCTTTATGCATAAAACTAGGTATGTCACTCTTCTGCTCAAAAAATTGCCTTGCTCTGCTATTCAAGATATTCTACAATATAGTGTTACCCAACCTTTCTAGTTGTGCTTTCCATAACTTTACAGAATTATCAAAACACAGAATCTAACAAGTTGGAAGAGACATCAGGGTCCACCTAGTCCAACACATACTTGAACAAGAATCCCACTGAAATTATATGTAACAAGTATTTTTTTTGCTTAAAGATGTCTTGTAGAGGAGAACTCACTACCATCTGCAGAAGTCAATTTTACTTTTGGATGGCTCTAATCAGCTAGGTGGTGCCATGGTACATAGAGTGCCACATCTGGAGTCAGGAAAACTGATCTTCCTGAGTTCAAATCTGACTCCAGACATGTAATAGCTGTATGACCTAGGCAAATCACTTCTCCATAGAGTTGTACCTAGGGTAAATCAGAGGGCTTTTCCCAGGTGTGCTGAATTTAGAGAGTGCTGACAGTACTTGCAATTGTTCAGCAGCTAAATTAACATGAATAACTAGTTAAAGAAGGAAACTACTAGATGGCAAGTTTGGGCGAGCCCATTCCCCTCCCAACAACAACTGACATCCTGGATATTCCTACCCTCACTCAACTAAGGGCAATCTTCATACTGTTTGCCCAGAATACCCAAATGTCTGGTTGCATCCCTGTAACCAAGAGGTTATAAGTTCCTCATTTCTAAAAGGAGAGAAATAATTTTTGCTCCACTTGTCTCCCAGGTATGGACTGAAGATAAAATGAGCATCATAAATGTGAAAGTCAAAGCTCAGAATCAATGAAAATGATTGTATCATGTCCTAGGACTTCATGAGAAGTGGGAAAGGCAGATCAGAATTCCTCCATGCTTTATTAAATGATTTGCCGTAATTTTATTTCATTTAATGCAGTGAATGTGTTGCTGCACTACCCTACTCCATCCCCAGTCCTGGTACCCTGGTCACCACTGGTGATGAACTCCTGACCCATCCTTAAAAGGCAGCCTGTGGCCAGGCCTGCATTCAAAACTTTTTGGCTTTATGGGACCTGCTTGAGCTCATGGCATGGCATGCTGGCATGGCCTTTATAAAAGTAGAATCACTTCCCATGTAGAATTCAATTCAACAAGTTTTTCTTAAGCACCTGTGGTATACTTGGTGCTTGAGGATGCAATGTCTAAAATGGAACACATTTCTTGCCTTCATGGAAATCCATTCTCAGGTGAGAGGGAGGAGGGAAAACAACATGTCCACAGAGAAGCAAATATAAAATTTTACAAATAAATGCAAAATAATGAGGGATGCTCTAGCCTCATGGGATCAGGAAAGAGTTCACACAGAAGCAGGAGGCATGATAAGGTGTGGAGGATACCATTATTTTAGAGGGGAAAAGTATTATTACCCTCATTAGTAATGGTTATCTTGTGATTGTCTTGAAGGCTTTGATTTGATCAAAACAAGAAGAAGTCTACTGTTATCTAAGAAAATGAATTTCCTCACCTCTTTGACTTGTGATTTGTGATCTTCCTTGGGCACTCATGGTTCAGCACCACAGCAACAATATAAGTATTTTTAGGGCTGCAGCTGATGTAGAAGATAAGGTTATAAAAATAATAATTATGATAATAATGACATATTTGTATAATAATATATATTTTTCAAAGTGCTTTCATGCTTCTCATATCATCCTAGTAAAACCACTCTGAGGAAGGAAAGGTAGGTAGTATCTCCATTTTACTTATAAAGAAATTGGCACCCAGAAAAATTAAGTGCTTTGGCCAACCTAGTTAGAGGTAGAGCTAACACCTGAATCCAGGGTCCATGATTCCAAATATAATTTTATTTCTATATAGAAGACCTCTGTCACCTGAGCTCCATTAAACCCTAAAGATAGAATTTACTTTACCATATTCTGCCTCTTTACCGTATTCTACTATCTCTGTGATAACAAGCTGAATGTATGGAAATGGTCTAGGACTCAGAGAGTACTGACCTTCATTTCTTCTGGTCAGGAATATGAAGGTGACCGAAGCAGCAACTGCAGCAGCCCCGCTGACTTCTGGGAGATGACTCTCAGTTCCAAGATGAGTGAAATCGATATAGATACTATAACTGGCCCTTTGGTGAACTACATTCAGGAAGGTCCATGTAAGACACTGCCCCTGGTGGGGAAGGGAAGCTGGGGAGGGAAAAGAAAGAACCCAAGAGAGGGGAGAGATGGTGGGGGAGAAGCAGGAAAAATGGAAATCAGCAGCGCCTGCCTAGTCAGAGCTGGAGCTGTCCGCTGGATGTCTGTGCTGAAAGTGTCCCCTTTTCCGCCAGGAAAATGGGGCTAGTGACTCACTGTCAGTAAAGAACTGATTTGGAGTTCTTGTTCTATTTAACGAGTGCTATGTTGCCTCACCTTGTCACAAAGAGCTCTAGACGCTTCCAACCAATCAGTCATTCCATCAGCCAAAGCAACAATTGCTTGTATGTGTTTACCTCTACTTGCTTTTCAAAATGCTTTCATATCCATTAGCTCATAGCAGGCAGAAGTGAAAAGAGGGACTGAACTGAGCTACTGGGGGATTGGGTTCTTATCCCTGGTTTTGCCTCAGACTGGCTGTGTGACCTCAGGAATCATTTGAATTCACTAGGTCTATGTTATTTTATATGAAAAATAAGAATATCATTAACAACAACAATGATAAGAGCAGCTTTCCTATGATGTAGATAGTGCAAATATTTCCATGCCTAATTTATAGAAGTTTCTAGAAGTTGTGAGACTTACCTACAGTCACACAGCTAGCTAAGGCCAAAGTTATATCCACTGTTAGGCTGTTTTCTATATAAATGCCCACCTATTTTATAGTATTATTGTGTCAAACAAGAAACTGGCCTATAAAAGCATTTTGAAAAATGTAAAATTCTATATCAGGGACTGGCAAACTACAGGCCAATACTTGCTTTTGTATGCCCAGGAGCAAAGAATGATTTGTACATTTTAAAATACAATAAAACTTATTTTAAAATGTAAAAACGATTTTTTGCTCATAGGCCATACAAAAACAAGTGTTGGGCATTAGTTTGCTGACCCCTGTTCTATACCAATGGAAAAAAATTATCTCCTTTTATACTTATATTTATAGAGTCTTCTGCCCTCTTCCCCAGATAACAAAATAATCATTGACCAGCCAGGGAAGGTGCAGGACAATTCCATTTTAGAGGCAGGGGACTGGACTAAATGACTTCCAGGGGTTATTGTCAGCTTAATAGCAATGAGAGTCTCTGTCCCCTCATCTGCTATGCACCATTCACAACCAGAGCCCTTGGCATCTGTTGCAGTGATTCCTTACCATGTGACCATCACCACCGGTGAGGAGAAAGATGCAGCCACTGATAGCCGTGCCTTCATCATCATTATTGGGGAGGATGATGAGGTGTCCAATCGCATCTGGCTGGATTACCCCGGGACAAAGAAGGGTTTCAGCTGTGGCTCTGTGGAGAAGTTCTATGTCGTAGGCCTGGATGTAGGAAACATCAAGAAAATAGAGGTACCAGCCCCTGGGGTCCCTTGGACTGAAACTCACAGTGCCAGCCCTTTAGCTAGGAGGGACTTTCCAGAGAGGCATTGATGGTGGGAGGGAGCTGAAGGTGACAAGAGAAAAGGAAAGCAAAGGGGAACATGCCCTTAAGCCCTATAACATGGCATACATGGTATGATGGAAAGACAGCCAGTCTTAGAATCAAAACCTCAGGCTTTAATCTCAATTCTTACACTAACCCATAGAGTGATCTCAAGCAAGCAGTTTAGCCTTTTAATGTTCATGTTGCCTTATTTGCCCAATGGGGATAAATGATAATACTTGTCCCCAGTGTTGAGACCACAGCTTTGATCTATTTTTCCCTGCAAGGGGGACAGGTTTGCAATAAACTATCCATACTCTTACTCAGACTTCTTTCTGGTCAAAGATTCACATTTGCAGGATAATTACCCATCTTGAAGGGTGGAACCCATGTTTAGTGAAAATGTGCTTTGAGTTGTTTCTCCCCTAGTGAGAATAGGTCTGCACTGGACATTTCTACAATTTCACCCGGTCCCTTTGTAACCAAGCAATCTAGTGGTGTATTACTTAGAGCACCAGGCCTGGAGTCAGGAATTCAGCCTCAGACTCTTACTAGCTAAGTGAACCTGGACAAATCATGTAATGCTGTTTGCCTTAGTTCCTCATCTGTAAAAAGAGTTGGAGAAGGAAATGGCAAACCATTCTAGTATCTTTACCAAGAAAACCCCAAATTAGGGTCATGAAGAATAGGACATGACTGAAAAGCAACTCAACAAAAACCATTTCTGAAATAACCAGCTGGTTTAAACTCATGGCCCATATTGGGATTGAACTCATAGATTCATAAGCTCTTAGAGTTAGAAAGGGGTTTTAATGATTATCCAGTTCAACTCTCTTATTTAATAGTTGAAGAAGCAGAAGCCAAGGGAGGCTAAGTGACTTAGGCAGGGTCATAAAGGTCATCAGTAACACAGCTGGAGTTTGAACCCATGTTCTCTGACTTCTCTGACTCCTTTCCAATGTTCACTCTACTATACTAAAACACTAGCTTTGCTCCAGCCACATGGGATAGGATGATTCCTGTCAAGAGAACAAAATGTCTAAAATAGAAATGAAAGCATTTAGAAAGGGAATTTAATGTGTTATAAAAACTATGTCATTATTACCATTCATGCTTTAAAAATTCTATATACGCTAGTCCACAACAACTCATTAGTCAGAAGCTATTATCACTTACTACATGCAAGGTATTGTACTAAGAGATACAAAGAAAGGCAAAAACATGCCTGGTCTTCAAAGAGTGCACATTCTAATAGGAAGGCACATGTAAATAATGAGGCTGATACCAAATATTTACAGAGTAGATGAAAGATTATCTGAGATGGTGAGGCACTAGCAATTGGAGGGACTAGGAAAAGCCTTTTGTGGAAGACAAGACTAGAACTGCATCTTGGAGAACACCAAGGGAAGCAAAAGATAGAAGACTCAAAGGACAGAGCATTCCAAGCATAACCAGAGGAGACCAGTGCAAAGGTGTGGAGATGGTAGGTGGGCTATTGCGTTCAGGAACTGCAAGTAGGCCAAGATGTCTGTATGCTAAAATGTACAGAGAGGAGTGAAATAAAAGACTGGAAAGTAAGAAGGGCTCAGGTTGTGAAGACCTTTTAATACCAAACAGAGAAGTTTATATTTGATCCTGGAGGCAACAGGAAGCCACTAGAACTTACTGAGCAGGGAGGTGATGTAGTTAAATAAATGCTTGAGAGAAATCACCTTTGTAAGGAATGTATGCATTCATGTGCATATGTTGAATAATAGCGTTAACAATAAAAATAATAATAATAATATTTACTGAGGTTAAATCATGAGCATGAATCGAGGAGGAATTTGAGTCTCAACCAGTTCAAGTACAAATTCTCCTTATGTCTCCTTTATTTTTAAGAATTTATTTTTTTTTGTTACAGTTTAAGTTCCAAACTATTTCTGTCCCTCCCTCCCCACCCCACTGGAGAATACCATCATTTGACACATTTATAAATATATGTAAAACCATATTATATATACTTCTATTTATCAGTTCTTTTTCTGGAGAAGGATAACATCTTCCTTCATAGGAAGGAAATCAACCTTAGCTGTTGATTTGAGTATTTATAATACTCAGAATAACTTGATCATTCACAGTTACTGTTTGAACAATATTGTTATTACTGTATACAACATTCACTTGGTCCTGCTCATTTCACTTTTCATTATTTCATGCAAGTCTTTCCATGTTTTCCTAAAATCAGCAGCTCATCATTTCTTACAGCATAGTAGTATTCCATCATGTGAACAGTCAGTCTTGGTTGTTTCAAGGTAGATTATACTTTTGAAGCTTAGCTTGATTTTATATTTTACCTGTATTGCTTACTTAGCCACAAAGGCTGTAAAATAATGGTTGTTGTCCTTTGTCTTCAAAGAGGACCAAAATGACATCATCACGATAAAATGAAATTTCAATGTGTCCAATTGTAGCTGATCAGACCAATACAAGCTCAGAATGCTCTCCCACAGGTTGGGAACAGATAGTCCGTGTGAATATTTGGGGTGGATACTCTAAATTTGCACATCCTGTGTTTCCTTTGAGCTGTTTCAATTCTGCTTTGTTCATAGAGCACAGCACCTTCTCTGATATGGGCATGCCATACTGATTGGTCCTGTGTCACTGTATCCCATGTTGCACAGCCAAATCCAAAGTTCTTTAGAGAAACCTTGAGAGTGTCCTTGTATCATTTCTTTCAGCCACCATGTGATCACCTGCCCCATGTGCATTCTGCATAAAATAAAATAATACATTTTACCCCAATGTCTTTTAACAACTAAGGTATTTTCAAATTAGCTATTTCAAAAATTTTAAATAAAATTTTTTGATTTTTTTCCCCACAGTTTTAGTTAGAATATTGGCAGAAGTAACATCATAGAATATTACACCTGGAAGGAGTATCAAAGGACATGTGACTGAAACTCCTCATTTTATAGATGGGAATGCTGAGTTTTAGAGAAAGGAAGTGAGGTCACAGATGCTTGATGTCACAGCCAGAGAAGGAACCCTGATAGCCCAGCTCCCAGTGCAATGCTAATTCATTATTTCATGATGCTTCCCTAAAATTAAGAGGAATCTAAGAGGTCATCTGGTCCAACCTTTCACCTACTTTGGAGATCCTACAACTCTCTTCATCACTGCATTTGCTTTAGTACATCAGTAATCTGGGCTTTTTGTCAGCCTGGGCACTCCATTCACCAGTAAAAATTGCAGTATGTGTGTTTCAGGAGAGGGTCTGCATGAATTGTCCTGAGCAAAAAAATACAATGGAATAAAATAAAATTCCTCCCCAGTGGCCAGATTTCTGGTGATGAACCAAGACTTCCCAGGGCTTCTGACTCTAAGGCCAGGGTTCTTCCTGTTATCCCAGGCTGCCTGGCCTTTCTGAATAATCATTGGGGAGGTGAGATAATGCCCTTTATCTCACTAATACAGTCTTATCTTTTTTCAACAAACTGCACATTTTATTTTTGTCGGATAAAATTTCCATTTCAGCCTTTAAATGTTTTTAAATTGCTCTATGAAACAAGTTTCTGAAGCAGTTACATTAATAAAGTAGGCTGAAATGATAAGGAATTAGTTTAGCATAGATAGCTATTCTTTGGCTGTCTCTCCTTTTCCATCGAAACCCCCAATAATGCTCAATTAAGTGAAAAAGAATATGATTTGATGTGTGTTATTCTTGCCTCATCAGCTTAGTTCTAATCCCCACAAAGACAGGTATAGAACCAGATATCTTAGACTTCTATTTGCCCTGGAACCCCTGGATGGACCTGAGCACATAGTGAGTGTGCAAATTCACCAATGGTGGTTCTATTTCCAATTCTACTACCAAACCTATCAGTCCAAATGAAAGCCTGCCTTAATGGGTCTTGTCAACAAGCATTTGCTCATCAGTAGCATAAAATGCATTCAATTTTATTTAATCCTTAGGTATAATTTAATCCAATGGGTAAAATACAATTGAATATTTATTGATAAAAGGAAAACACTTATGAGTCTTGGGAATATATATGTAAACAGAAGCTTAGGCCATACATTTAGTAGTTATTCTTCTATGTCATTAAGTGAATAATAAATGTCTTCCTGGAGTGGTGAGTAATAAGACACTGCTAGAATTAACTACTGTAACAAGTCACCTCTATAAAGCACTTAAAAGAGTTTTAAGGCACTTTCCTTAACTGCAATGAGGAAAGTAGAATAGGTATTATCATCCCCATTTCACAGATAAGGAAAGTGCGCCACACAAAGTATGAACTTGAATTTTGAACTCAGGTCTTCCAGACTCAAAATCCAGTGTTTTTTCAATAGAAGGAACCGTAAGATGCAGGCTAGGATATTGTAAATAGCTAAAGTCTCCTCCTGGGACTGGGCTCCAAAATCTCTCCAACATTGTCATCTTGCAAATAAGAAAGCCAAAGCCCAGAGAAATTGAAAGACTGAAGGTCACACAGATAATATGTGGCAGAACCAGTCAGGATTTGAACTCAGGTCCAGTGACTCCAAGATAAAAGCTCTTTCAATTGAATCACAGGGCTTAGGGAGAAGGGAACAGGCAATAATAACAGTGCTACTCAAACTGTGACAACAAATAATTGAACTCACTTTCCTGCTTTTATAACATCTTCCCTTACCTTTATAGTCAGATTCCTGGGCCTAAAAACCTGAGGCATTGAGCACATACCCCCACCCCCGGAACTGCATTGCAGTCTGGAAGAGAGGAGGCTGGCTTCTTCCTGATGGTTATCCTTGGCCCAAGCTGTCACCCAGGAACCCCATGCCTCAATTTGGCTATCTTAGCACAGACCGCTAATCTCCTCCATGTGGAGTCTGGGTTCTTAATCTGCAGCAGCTGCAGAGGCATTGGTCCTGGGAGGATTTTCCTACCAGAAATTATGCAGCTGATAATATGAGTAATAGCTCCAAGCAGGTCAGGAGTGGGGAGGGAGCCAAAAAAGTGGGATCTTTCTGCCCATGGGGAGCTTATATAGCAGGAAATGACTTTGACCAGTGATTTTTATTTTATTTTTAAAATTAAATTTCCAATCCACTAAAATTTGTCCTCTCTTCATCCCGCTTGTTCTTTCCTCATTAAGAAAAAAAGACAAAGCCCTTATGGCAAACATGAATGTATGGTCATGCAAAACAAATTCTTTCATTAACCATGTCCAAAGCAATACATCTGATGGTGATGTTTCGAAAAAGGAAACAAATGTGACAGCCTGCTGGTGGTGTTTTCTAGTGTTCCAGCGTTGTTGTTATTCAGTTATTTCAGTTGTGTCATTTCATGAGCCCATTTGGGGTTTTCTTTGGTAAAGATCCAGGAATGGTTTGCCATTGGCTTCTCCAGCTCATTTTACAGATGAGAAAACTGAGGCAAACAGGGTTAAGTGATTTGCCCAGGGTCACACAGCTAGTAAGTGTCCGAGGCTGGATTTGAACTCAGGGTCTTCCTGACTCCAGGCCCAGCACTCTATGCATTATGGTGCCACCTAACTGCCCAGTGTTCCAGTAGGTTGTTGCTAGTTCCTGTGATTAGGAAATCATGGGAATCAGATCTGGAGGGGACTTAGCATCTAGTTATAAGATTATAGACCTATAGCTGGAAGGGACCTCAGAAGTCATTAAGTCCAGTCCTCTGATTTTATAGATGAGGAAACTGAGGTCCAGAGTTGAGACCTAGGTTATCTGACTCCAAACTCATGATATCTAGTCAGTCAGCAAGTATTTATTAAGCACCTACTATGTGTCAGATATGGTGTGCTAAATGCTGGGGCTACAAAGAAAAGCAAAAAATAGTCTCTGTCCTCAATGAGTGTAAATTCTAATGAGTGAGACAATGTTCAAACAATTAGATACAAGACATAGAGTTGGTGGAAGGCAATCTGAGCGGCTTTGTCCACTATACTCCATTTCCAGCTAGGAACAAGACCTTAGCTTAAGGTCAAGGTCTCCTATTGCATCCAGAGCCATCTACATTCATTCTGATCTATACCTGGCCTCTGGACCCAAATGACTCTGGAGGAAAAAGTGAGGCTGGTGACTTTGCACAGACCTTCCTCATTAATATCCGATTCACTTGCACATCATGGCATCCCCTCCATGATGTCATGGTCCTCTTTAAGACCAAAGGACAAACAACCACCACTGTTGTGAGGCTCAAATGAGAATATATACATATATACACATACACACATATACATATATCTACACATAATTACACCTACATATAGAGAGTAATATCTATGTATCTTCGCAAATACTAAAATATCTTATATTGATTTACATTATGATATAGGCAAACAAATCTTGTGATATTAGCATACCATTCTGGGAAGATCTACACACACACACCTGAAAACATCTTTCTGTCCAATGTCATGAAGACTAAAATCCTGCCATAATAAATATATTCTTTTAGATCAAGTATTGTTTTCTCTCTAAAGCACCCCTTACCTCCCCTTCTTTTTTTTTAAACAAAAGAATTTCTAAGATCTTAGGGAAGATGGAGACAACAAATAAATCCATAGTAGTGTGTTAGCAAACTGGCAGATTCCCTGTTGTCCCTCACAGGGAGCACCTGGGTCAGCATGAGAGCCTTGGGTGTCCAGGGCTTGAGGGGGAGTCCTCAAAGGAAGAAGAGTGATGGGCACAGACAAGGAAGGCTGGCATGCTGAAAATAGATACAGTTTCCTCCATGATTTTGCCCTAGGCAGATCTTGGTCACTATAACATCATCTTTGACAGTAATAGTTTTTTTATCTATAAAATGAAAGGGTTAGACCATATGATTTCTAAAGTCCCTTGAAGCACTGTCAATCATAGAATAATAAAATTTAGAGTTGGAAAGGAAATTAGAGAACATCCGAGAATAGGACCCAGAGAGGTTAAGCAACCTGCCTAAGATCACACAGGTAACAAGTAGAAGAACCATTCTATGTTTCCATGACCTTAGGGACTCCTAGCTTATACTCAATTTGTTGATTTAACTCAAGTTTTTTTTAAAAAATTGCCACTGTTCTGTCAAAAATCATTCATACTTTAAGAGTGGAAAGTAGAGGTATTGTGTTTAGTGCTCTGTGTGTATGTGTGTGTGCACGCGCATGGTAAAATTGGAAATGGATTAACACTAATGAAATAGGCTAGTTCAAGACTAAGTCTAGGAGTTTAGAATTCTGTATTTAAGAAAAACTATCAAAATAAAAGTTGAATGCAATTTTAAATTGTAAAAAAAATTGCCACTGTGTTCAGTGGCTTTATGATATTTGTTTCTGACTTTATGATACTTTTCTTTAAAAAAAAAACCATGATTATCTTTTGTTTTTACATCACCTCCATTTCTAAATATATCACTCTCCTTTCCCCCTTTCCAGAAAACCTTTCCTTATAATAAAGTGAAAAAAATGAAAGAGAAAAAAATGAAAAAAAAACACATTTCAACAAAACTAATAAACATAAGTGGAATTTGGTACTAGTGAGCAATTTTCCATACACATAATCTTCATCTTTTCAAAGAAGGGAGGGAGATACATTTTCTCTATTTCTCTTTGGGGGATCAAACTTGGTCATTATAATCATAAAGCATTCAATTTTCCCCCTTTTCCTCTCTCTCCCCCCTTTTTGTTATACCTATGATCATGTCAACACAGCACATTGTTTTTCCTGGTTCTGCTTACTTTACTTTGTATCAATTCATGTAAGTCTTTAGATGTTTTCCTATAGCCTTCATATTCACTGTTTTGTACAGCACAGTAACATTTCTTTACATTTATGTATCACAATTTGTTTAGATATTTTCCAATCAATGGACATCTACTCTGATTCCAATTCTTTGCAACCACAAAATTGTTGCTATAGATATTTCAGTGTGTATATTACCTTTCTGTCTTTGACGTCCTTAGGGATATATGCCTAACAGTGAGATCTTTGGATAAAAGAGGAGGGACATTTTACTTTATTAGCATAATTCCAAATTGCTTTCTAGGATGGTTGGACCATAACATTTCTTTTCACTACTCACCTCCTGTTTATTTGTTGTTTCATAGCTGGGTCATGATGGAGCCTCTCCAGAGAGCTGCTGGTTGGTAGAGGAGTTGTGTGTTGCCGTGCCTACCAAGGGGAGCATGTACACTCTGCGTTGTAATTGCTGGCTGGCCAAGGATCGCGGTGATGGTCTGACTTCCAGTGTCTTTGACCTCCTGGATGCTGTGTTTGTGAATATTGGTGTGAAGGTACAGAATATAGAATCCATGAAAAAGCTAAGATCCAAGGGTAGGATCAGAAGGTTCTCGATAGCAACTATAACAAACCAAACCAACAAAATGTTGACAAACACACACACACATTCAACAAATGACTAAGTCATGAAGATTTCTTTATTTTAGAAAAGGAGGTTTCCACCATCAGTTTAGGATCAGGTCATTGCCACCAGAAATTACAGAAGGGGTTATTCTTAAGGAATTCATTTATTGATAGATTTAGATTATTCGATGAAACATTAGAGACTGTATACGAGTTACTATAGCTTTCAAACACTTTGCATCTATCAAATATCTGATGATACACGATAAGGTAGATAGATATACATACTGGAAATTCACTAGCCTTTATAAACTAGCAGATGACAAATCCCTTTACTACAAACATAAAACCCCAAATATCTTTAAAATTCAACAAATAAACTGTGCTGAAATTAGGGTATCATTTCAGATAGCTCTGTTGCCCAGAACTGCCCGGATATAATATTGATCTATTAGACATACCAAATAATTATAATCTCCAAACTGCATGAAATGAAAGAGACCCGCAGTTACCCCTGTTGTGCTATCTGCTACTAGAATTGTCCCAAAGAAGCTTCCACTGAGTTTGATTCAATAGTTTAAAACAATCATTTCATGCATTTGTGCAAAAGATCAGAGAACACTAAATGTAAAAGAAAAATAGGAAAACAAATTGTTCTTAAACTATTTCTATCTGAACTTCATTAAAAAATTGTTTAAAGTTAACAATATTGATAACTCATTTATATGAACAGAAACTGCTTGCAGACAGAGACTGTTTTTATATTCTTATCCCTTGGCCTAGGGCTGGCACACACTAGATGCTAAATCAATGTTTGTTGAATTGAAAATAGTATTTTGATGTTTGCAAAGCACCTTCCTGACAACCACCCTGCAAAATAAGTAATGGTTATACCACTAGTTGCCCTTCCTACTTTCCAAAATTATTAGGAAGGACAAGTAAGCTCTTCATAATAGTATGTAAAAGTATAGGATAGATAGTAGGTCTCAGTTTCCTCATTTGTAAAATGAGAGGTTGAACTATACGAACCCTAAAGTGTGTGTGTATGTATGTACACTTATGTTTATATGATCCTAAAGTAGGAGGGGGAATTGGTGCTTCAACCTAATCCTGGGTCTTCTCCTGTCCCCAGTCCATACAGAGGACAAAGGCTCTCTCTCCCCCATTAGATTCTACCTAATTAATATTACACCTGATAGAATATTTTAAATTTTTTAATCTGTCCTGTGAGACATTCTCATTTGGTACTCAGAAAAAATCCTATGACGAAGGTGTGGCAGAGATTATTATTCAAAACTGATGGATAAGAAAACAGATTTATTTGATCATAGGAAATGTGATATTGTAAAGAGTTCCAGGCTGTAATTAATAGACCCGGATGTCAGTCCTGGCTCTGGAACTAATGAAAATTGTGTGACCTTGGGCAATTCCTTTTGTCTCTAGGATCATCTGTGTCCTCATTTCTAAAATAAAGAGGGACAGATTGAAGGGATCTCCAGGTTCCTGGAGGGTAGAGATGGTTTTACTTGTGGCCTTGTATCCCTAGGACTTAGTATTGCCTGAAGCATAATGATCAATTGATAAATGCTTGTTCATTGATCAATTTATCGAAGCCCAGCTTTAATAGTTGATAAGTTTGATTCTTAAAATTTTATTACTCTATTATTTCCTTACTTAAACCCTTTAAATAGCTTCCTATGGAGCCCAGTATAAAATAAAAACTCCAAGACTCTATAGAGTTTGGTTCTCTTTGCACATACCAGGTACTCAATAAACATTTTTCTATGAGAGGTGGAATTGGGAAGTGGAAAGAACACTGGGTTAGAAACCAAAAGATGTGACATTCTTCTCTTGGTTTTGTCACTAACCAACTGTCACAGGTTATTGTAGGGAAGACCTTCACATCTCTGGTACTCAATTTGCTCACCTGTAAAATGGGTCTATTAAAACTAGAGAACCTCTAAGGATAATCCCACTACAGAAACTTGCCATCTATGTGACTTTGGGCAAATTGCTTTCTAATTTCTTCATGTATAAAATGAGTGAGTCAGATGAGTGTGTGTTCGTCCTTCATTACAGAAGAAGACCATGCCATCAGAGAAATGATGACATGACTTGCACTTGACTGTTTTGAGTGAGGGAGGTCACCAGCCTCACTTCTCCTACATAGCCATCTGAATCCACTGACTAGATATTCATCAGGATGACTGGAGATGACCCAGGATGAGGCAATTGGGATTAAGGGACTTGCCCAAGGTCACCCAGCTAGTGAGTGTCAAGTGTCTGAGGTGAGATTTGAACTCAAGTCCTCCTGACTCCTGCACTGGTGCTCTGTCCACTGCACCATCTAGCTGCCCCCAAGTCAGATGAAATGACCTCTGAAGTCTTCTTCCAGCTCTACATGTATGAGTTCAATGCATGCCTATAAGATCAGTAAGTTCTTTCTTGTTTTGACTTACTGTGAATTTGTGGTTAAGTTGACATTCCCACATTTACCTTGGGCTTTACTTAAACTTAGGATAGAGTCAAATCAGATCTCAACCCTCCTGATTACTACTTCAGAGCTATTCGATCCACTTTGCCGAGATCAGATCCCCAGAAAGTACAACAGTGTTGTCATTTAGTAAACATTATTAAGCACTTCCTATCAGGGGTAATGTGATAAACTAGAAAAACAGAGAAACAACCAAAAAATTGGCTTTGGAAGACCTAGGTTCAAGTCCCAATTCTGATGCTGCTACTACCTGAATTAACTTAAACCCACCGGTTTCATTTTCTTTATCTAGTGAGTGAGAGGTCAGACTAGGTGACCTGTGAAGTCCCTTCTAGCTCCACATTGATGAGCCTGTGAGCCTTTGTTTTGTGCAAGGCATTATACTAGGTCCTACACACACAAAAAAATCGTATGACTTGTTCTCAAGGAGCTTATAATGTAATGAAGGTAAGGAAAGGTGCACCAAAATGATCCAAGTACAAATAATAGGGAAATTGTTATGAGAAATATGGGAAAAAAGAAATAATTTCCTCTTGAAGGGGAAATGGGAGTCACAGAAGGACTTTGCTGAGGAGGTAGCACCTGAATTGGCCTTTGAAGGGATGGTTCTTTAACTATAGAGAAGGGGAAGAGATTGAGACCATTACAAGAAGGGGAGGAAGGTTATGGAATGAACAAAAGCTGAGAATTGGGGGGAGGGTAGGATGGAGATAGAGAATGGTTGGACAGTATATAATTCATAAAGAGAAGTAGCATAATCTGAGGCTGGATACGTAGATTGGAGCTAGGTTGTCAAGAGCTCTGAATGTCAAATTTGGTATTCAAATGGTTCTATAGATGAGGGTCCAATCCTGCTCCCCTCTACCCATGGTTTTGAACGTCAAAAATGGCTTTGGAAAGTAGGAAGAGTGAGGTTATATCAGAGCCAAGACCTTCCTGGTTATGTTCCAAAAGATTCAAATGAAAGGACTGTGTTATTGGGCCCTCAAAAAAGAGGTCCTTAATGGAACCCTGGTAGACAGGAGCATCAGCACATGGGCCTGCCAAGTGGTGCAATCCAAGCCTTGGTGTTGCTCCAAACTCAGTCTGCAGGGATGGGCAACTCTCCTCTGAAATGTGATAGACACTGCCAGAACTTACATTGTTCATTCCTGTCCTTCAGCCCTGATGCTGAGCTACTGATATATATGCATGTGTGAGATGTGTGTACGTGTGTATGCCTACACACACATGAATAGAGAGACCCACTACAGGTGTTGCTTGTTATAAACAAGTCTGATGTGTGAACATCTGGATTCACAGAGGAGTTCTTCCCTTGGCAAAAGAATCATTACTGACATGTGCGTATATGTGAGTAGACAGACACACTACAGGTGTAACTCTTCATAAGGAAGTCTGGTGTGTGAATACCTGGATTTATACTAGAGTCTTTCCCTTGACAAAATTATCATTTGACTTTCAGTAGCCATTTTCCCAGGACATTTAGTATGAATGAATGAAAGGCACTCAGTTTGAATACAAGATCTCAGGAACACATCTTTGCAGGAATTGAGCCCCATTGAGAGAGAGAGAGAGAGAGAGAGAGAGAGAGAGAGAGAGAGAGAGAGAGAGAGAGAGAAGGAAAAACAAATTCAGGGCTCCTAAGAGTTCAGATGGCCAGAACCCCATTTTCTTCACATCTCATAGCTGGTTCTCCCAAGTGACAGTGAATCACCCTGTTGGATTTTTTTTGTTTCCTTCTTTATTTAAATGCCCATCTGTTTACATGGCAGCCAAAATAATGGGACACCTGTGAGTTTGATCAGGTTATCTTCTGTCAGAGAAACAACCTTCTCCCTCTTTTCTGCTTTGCTCGAAAGGTCCAGTCTGACCTTCAAGGCCCAACTTAAGTCTGACCTCTTCCCTGAATAGGGAAGGACATGAGCATTTTTATAGTATCTCTTCTCAGAGTACTGAGAACAGGCTATTGAATTTGGTAATTAAGAGATCCCTGGTTACTTGGGAGAGAAGGGTGAGGTTGAACACTAGCTTACAAAGGAGTAAGAGTAGAGAAAATGGAAGCAATAATGTAGATAGCTTTTTCCAGTTTGGTGAAGATATGGGATGATAGCTTGAGGGGATGCTAGGTCCAATGAGGATTTTTTCAGAATGGAGGAGATGGGAGTGTTTTTAGGCAGAAAAGCCAGGGGTCGAAGTGGAAAAGAAGATAGGAGCCTTCAGGTGATCTTCTTGATCACCACTTACCTGGTGACTGGTAAATAGCTGCTACAAATAGCTGCTTGTGTCTTGGGTACATAGGTATCCTGACTTCAAATCTGGTCTTAGACATTTCCTAGCTGTATGGCCATGGACAAGTCCCTTAACCTCTCTCAGACTCAGTTTCCTCATCTACAAAATGGGGATAATAATAAACACTTACCTACTAGGGTTATTATGAGGATCAAATGAAATAACATTTGTATAGTGCTTCACAAACCTTAATACAGACATAACTCATAACAAACATCTTTTTAAATAATAGCCACAGTAATACTTCTGGAACTGACACTTTTTTAAAATTCATAAATCTTTTATTAAATACCTAGTTTTTGTCACAAACACTATGCTGCTCATGAAAAGAAGAGGGAGAAAAAACAAAAATAAAAACTCCCTACCTTCAAGGAACTTATATTATACTAGGTAAATGTAGCATATTTTCAGATCACAAAGTAATATGAGATAATTTCAAGAGAAAATGACTATAATCAAGTATAAATAATCCCAATATTATGTTTAGTTTTTTTTTTTTTTTTGGTTTATAACATTCAGTTGAACAAGCTTTTGAGTTTTAAATTTCCCCCCTTCCTATCCTGCCCCCTCCCCAAGATGGCATGCAATCTGATATAGGCTCTATGTAGACAGTCACATTAAACATATTTTTGCATTAGTCATGTTATAAAGAAGAATTAAAACCAAAGGAATGAACCATGAGAAAGAAGAAACAAAACAAAAAAGAGAGAGCAAAAGAGAGAGTATGCTTCAATCTGCATTCAGACTCTATAATTCTTTCTCTGGATGTGGACAGCATTTTCCAGCATGAGCCTTTTGGAGTTGTCTTAGATATTTGCATTGCTGAGAAGAGTCAAGTATATCAAAGTTAGTCATTGCACAATGTGGCTGTAATTGTGTACAATGTTCTCCTGCTTCTGCTCCTCTCACTCAGCATCAGTTCATATAAGAGAATTGATATTTTTGTGACCAGGATATCCCCAACTAAGGTGATATCGTAGAGAATGAATCTACCTGCATTTGCTCTTAGGGATATCCCTACCATTAATCAATAGGTCCACAGTATTGCCAGTGTGCCCCACTTTAAGCAAATCTCATATAGTGCAGGTAAATTCTTCATTTTACAAAAAAAAATGCATTGATGAGTTTAATTCAATTTAACAAATATTTAGTGAATGCTTAGTGTAAACCAGGGAGTCTTCTATGTAGTGAAGATAGAAACCGAAAAACTAAGTAGTTCACCTCACATAGAACCTTGCACATAGTACATGTTACTAAGCATTTATTGGTTATTTGTAGGGGCAGCTAGGTGGTGCAGTGGATAGAGCACTAATGCAGGAGTCAGGAGGACCTGAGTTCAAATCTCACCTCATACACTTGACACTCACTAGCTGGGTGACCTTGGGCAAGTCACTTAACCCCAATTGCCTCATCCTGGATCATTCCAGTCATTCTGATGAATATCTGGTTAGTGGATTCAGATGGCTCTGGAGGAGAAGTGAGGCTGGTGACCTGCACAGCCCTCCCTCATTCAAAACAAAGTCAAGTGCAAGTAATGTTATTATTTCTCTGATGGCATGGTCCTCTTTGGCAACGAAGGATGAACACACACATTGGTTATTTGTAGAATAAATGAAAAGATAGGAAATTTTCTGGTTTCAAGTGAAATTCAATTTTTAAAAACTTGATTCATATAATTTTTCAAGAGTATGTATTGCAAAAAACACAGGAATTGCACACTGTGCTAGCCTGAGGAAGAGACTGAGTCTCTGCCTTCCAGAAGCTCAAAACTGAGATGGGGAGAAAAGATGTATACAGATGAAAAGCACATAATATCACACAGGAGAGGGAACATGTCTTAAGACTCTTTTGAGCAGGGAGAAGTTGCAAAGAGAAAAATCTAGGTCTAATATCAGGAAAATCTTCCTAAAAATTAGAGCTATCCAAAAATGGAATGGGCTATGTCAGAGGTGATGAGTTTCCTCTCCATGGAGATCTTTGAGCTGAGATTGGATGATCATTTGTTGGATGTGTTACAATGGGGATTGCTTTGGGGTTTGGGATGGACTAAATAGCTGCTGAGATCCCTTACACTTCTCAAACTGCTCATGTGATTTTATGGAAGAACCTTAAAGCAACCTTTTCTCTTTTGACAGATCATGTATGAAATGACCGTCTGGACAGGTGATATTGTTGGAGGTGGCACTGATTCCAACATTTTTATGACACTTTATGGTGTGAATGGGAGTACAGAAGAGGTGCAGTTGGATAAAAAGAAAGCTCGGTATGCAGAGGCACTAACCTTCGATATTCCACAACCTGGCCCCATCCTCCCTTTGTTCTTATATTCTCATCTACTGCTCCTTTTCACATATCCTTGACTCCAGTCAATGGGTTACTTTCCTATTATTTCTCAAATACCTGGTCCAGTCCTGATTCTACATCTTTCTTCATGCTATTGACCTTGTTTGGAATGTCCATCAATCAATCTCTCAATCACCAAGCACTTGTTAGCTGCTTACCATGTGCCAGGTACCATACTAAGTGCTGGGGACACAAAGATAGAAATGGAACAATCTCTGCCATTGAGGATCTTCCATTCTATTGGGCAAAACAACATGTGCATGTCAGTGGGGGTAGGAGTCGGGGTGGAATTTGTCAGGGTACCATCATTTATCTATATCTTACCTTCTTTTCAAGGAGGAGCTTAATGTCTCACCAACCTAGTCCATCATGACCTCTTCCACCTCTGAGATCCTACGCCACTGATTATACCATTCATTTGGTTCTAATTCTATACTGTCTTGTACTGATCTTAGTTTTTCATATTTGCATGGCTTATCCCCCCATCTAGACTATAATCTCTGAGTACAGGCTACAAAAAACTTAGCTTGGAAAACACTGGACATCTGGGGTAGGGGTGGGAGGTGAGTCTGATCTCTTTTCACTCCATTCCATAGTATTTTAATGTAGACACACCATCTGTCCACCCCAGGTATACCAGGGTAGTGCTAGAGCCAGCCTGGCCTATAAGTAGAGTCAGCCACTATCTTAAATGGTGATTTCAGTTACCCAGGATATTTCAGCACTCTAACTTTTTCCAGCCATATTCTTGGCCAAACTGGAAGTTCCACTCTCCTGTCTTCAACTCTCAATCCTAAAGTTTTGATCTTCAGTAAAATAAGTGTCCACCCCTGAGGGAAACCAGGATTGGTCAGTCCTTGCCTTGGCATTTTAAGGCCTTTCCTGAGAGTGGGAGGAGGGAAAAGGGACCAGAACAAAAGAACATCGGCAGTTGAGAGGGGCCATAGGAACAAATAGACGCTGGGGGCCACTGAATACAAACTCCTTGCGCAAATCAGTTTTGCTATATCACTGCCCCAAAGCTCCCCATATTAGGAGAAGCATCAGCAAGCAGAGGTTCTTCTCTAGTGGCTATTGAATCAAATCCTTCAGGTACAGTGAATAAAGCCTCCCCACCCAAGACTGGCAGAAACCCAGGGCTCAAGAGAAAGCTCAGAGTCCAAGAGAAAGCTGAGTGAGTAGTTGGAAGGGAGGGTGGAGTTAAGTGTCCCATTGCCACAAAAGAAGGATGTGATTAATAGTCCTGAGTACAAAAGACATGGAATAAGATGGTGAGGAGTCGCCCAAAGACAAGGGAGAATTCTGTTTTGTGAAGGGGCAAAGTGAACTGGGACATAAATAAATTTCACAAAGTAATGGTAGATTAGGGTAAAACTTAAACTGTTCCTTCTCTTTTTAAAAATAAGTATTTTTCCCCACCTTTTTTATTGGATGTATGTGTGTGTGTGATTGTATGTGAGTGAGTGTGTGTATGACGCTGTGTCCAGACAATGACTAAATGAAAAGTGTCAAGAATTAAAGGCAAATAAAGACTAAAAATTTCCAGGGCACCTTCTATGAACAAAGCTCTATGATCTTATATTTTCTGAGTGGGGAATTAGCTTATGGAAACTATCAAGAGATATGATATCCACCTTAAGTCACATGAAGGCAATCTAGATGGGGGGTGGGGAGCAGTATTTGGCTCCACTACATTGTCCTGCTCTTTGTAGCCTCTTGCCTCAGAGAAAGAAGTCCAGTTAGAATGAAAAAATCCAAACATATGGGAAGTAAAATAAGAATTCAAAAAGATCTAAGCCTTCCTTGGTAAAGTTATTCTATCCACTGACAGACTAAAATCTTCCTGTTAATACTTCCTAGACAGCCTTTGTGAGTTGCTGTCATCACAATCCAGCCTAGAACTTCTATTTCCTCATCTGTAAAATGGGGATAAGAACATACATATTGCCTGCAGTAAAACTTTTGCAAGGATCAAATGTGCTAATGTGCAGAATAGCTCTGTGATTAGAAAGCACCCTGGAAATGTTGTCTGATTATTATCACCCCCATGCCCACAGGTTTGAGCGAGGACAGAATGACACTTTCGTGATGGAGATTGATGACATTGCCCCATTCACAAAGATGCGGATGCGACTGGATGGGCTGGGCAACCGACCAGAGTGGTTCCTGGACAAGGTAACCGATGAGCTGGACTGCACCACCACACTTTACTTGCCATGCCCTCCTGCTCAGTTTCCTTGCTCACTCTCTCTTTCTCTCACTGGGCTCCTCCCAGGCATCATCATCTCCTCGTATCACTGTATTGCCCTCACCTTGAAACCCTGTCCTGACTAACCTGGCCCTGCTCTCAAAATTGCTGCCCTTTCTCTCTCCATCTCTCCCCAGCACTGTAGTATCTGGTACTTCTTAGAATAGTGCTTTCCACATTGTTGTCAAGGTAAGGGAAAACAGAATATATACACATATATATCATCACCAAGAGGTTGTTCACCAAGTGATACAGTTTTTCTCCAGTAACGTAAATTGTGAAATAAGCTATGCACTCAGGCAAGAAAGTACTATAGTCCACATCAGTAGAAGGAACATTCATTCTAATAAAGTGAGGATGTAAGTGTATGAAGATATTATATTACATTATGTCATATTACAGGGTCGTGCGGAGGAAAATTGAGTTTAGAATCAAGAAGACTCCCTTCCTGAGTCCAAATCTGGCCTCAGATACTTCCTAGCCTTATGATCCTGGACAAGTCACATACTTGTTTGCCTCAGTTCCTTATCTGTAAAATGGGCTAGAGAAGGAAATGGCAAACTATTTTAGTGTTTCTGCCAAGAATACCCCAAATGGGTTCATGAAGAGTCAGGCACAACTGAAATGACTCAGCAACAAGATGTTATATTATATTTATTATATTCTATTATAATCATATCATGCAAGTAGGTGACAGTGGATAAAGCATCAGGAAGGTCTGGAGTCAGAAAGACCTGAGTTCAAATCCAGCCTTAGGCATTTACTTGCTGTCTGACCCTGGGCAAATCACTCTTCCTCAGCTTCCTCACCTGTAAATAGCAGCTACCTCCTAGGGTTTTTGTGAGAATCAAATGAGATAATATTTATAAAATGTGTAGCACAGTGCCTGGAACACAGTAGCTCAAATATAAATGCTAGATATATTATTCTATCATGTCACGTTGTCATGTCATATCTTATTATATTATAGCATCCTAACATTTTATATTCGTATTTATGTACATGCACACAAATGTCTTTTCCTCCTACACTGAAGTCCTCTTCTGACACCATGTTGTGGCTGGGAGGTGACTCTCAAAAGGCTCTCAGCAGAGCATAGGTCCAGGTAGGTCCCATCCAACTGAAATGTTTCAAGTATGGACTGGTAATGGACTCTGTATCATCAGTGACTCAAGGACCAACCAAACAAAATTTAGGGAGACTTACTACAGATCTGGACACAGGGCAATGGGATTTCTAGCTTTGGCAGTTTTCAAAGACATTCTACAAGGTTTTAGGATTGTAACCTGCTTTGGTGTAAAGACTACCCATACCAAGAAACTGTCAGATTCTTGAAGGATGGAATGTCTGTATGTGTATATATGTATGTAGGTAAATGCAAGAATATATACAGACATATATACATATGCATACCCATGTATATATGTATATTATATTATTTTGTTCCAGGACTATGATTTTAACTGTTTGGAGAGCTCTTGTTGAGAAAACACCCCTTACCAGTTCAGATCAGCAACATTCTTCAACTTACTGTCCTGCAGCATTATCTAGGGGCACTGAGAGGTTAACTAATTTTCTCAGGGCCACACAGCTAGGATAGGGAAGAGCCAGTACTTGTCCATGTGCTCCTGCTGCCCAAATTAGCTCTCTAACTGGTTTTTTCCACTAAATCTCTCATGTATTATGTGTGTATATTAACCAATCTATCAAGTATTTAATATGATAGATACTATGTTAGGCTCTAGAAATACAAAGACAAGGATGGAATAGTTCCTTTCTAAAGGAACTGATATTACACACACACACACTCACTTCATACTAAGATGCTGAGATGATATGTGTAAACCCAATTCATATTAAGAAGCTATATATGTAATATATATATGTGAATATAAACACATATACTTCTCCATATACTCAAAAATAGTGTCCCAAAAGTCCTAGTGCAATTTTGGGACACCCAATATATTTCATATTAATATACCAAAGGTTTATAAGAATAGATTGTAATCTTTCCTGGACAATATTTATGTTTTAGGAGGGGTTAATGCTTTAATATAAAAGAGCAGTGAAATTTGGGGGTATATTAGCAGATAGATGAAGGAAAATATTATATTTAGTACACACATGGTTCCATTTTCAGACCCAAGGAGACACCCAGGGTTGATTTATGGAGTGAGTGCAGGAGAGAGTCCAAATGAGAGTAGATGAATCCATAAAGGTAGACTGGAGCCACAAAGATAAATTGCACTCTTTTTCCACGGGCTGGCCCTTGGGGAGATAGCCTTAACACAATCCAGCAAAATATCATTTGGAAAATGAAAAATCCAGTGAACAAGCTGGTTTTGTCTAATAATCCCTGACATTTGTACACTGCTTACTTTTTTACTAAAGCATTTGCTCAATCTTTTTTTATTTAATGCTCATAACAGGATGTACAGAATAGGTGTTACAGTCCTCATTTTCCTCATCCTCAAGTCAGGAAGCCAAAGCCAGGGACAAACAGTGACTTGCCCAGTGCCTCATAGCTGGTTAGTAGCAAAACCAGGATGAACACTTGGGTCTTATGATCATTCTGGGCATTGCTTACGACTCTCTGCACCATTCAGCCTCCACAGTGACAAACTGTTTGGGTTCATTGCCTCCCCTTCACTGCCCAGTTGACTTCACTTTTAAATAGCCACAGTTTAAATTCTTTTAAGTGAAGCAACAACAAAAAGAAATCCAAGCAACACCATTGCTTATCTTTCACTAGTCCAACTAGAAGAAGTACCAGTGTTAGGAGTGGTAGACTTGCTGATTCATGGGCCTCTGGTAGGGCTTGGGGGTAGGGAGAAAGGAGAGAGTGAGGTACTCAATGAAGTTCTCTTGGACTTGCCAGTGTTTTACTGGGCCCCTGTAGGAGGCCCTAGCTTAATTGCTGTCTGATTATCGACAAACGTTGGCATGGAATCCCTGGTCTTGGGTTCCCTTGACATCACTCACTTCTCTCTTTAGTCCATATTGGGCTGGAGAAGAGTCAATATATTTGGCAAATAAGAAGTCTTGGTGATCTCAGAATTCCCTTGAAATAGTGGGGATATGAGATAAATTTCATAGAGTTAGTCATGAAGAGAAAATTGAGATACTAGGTAGATGTCACATGGTGGAGACATAGCAAGGTCAATTGAAACTTTGTTTGCACATGCAAGTGTGTGTGTGTGTGTGTGCGCGCGCGCGTGTGTGCAGGGAAGCAAGATGTGTGCTTTTGAAGGTCAAGTGGATGAGGGCAACTTGATATGCATCCATCAGACCACTAAGTCAGTCTCAGATGGGTAGATGGATAGTCACTTGTCATATTAGGACTAGAAGAAGGGCCCCCAGGTCCAGGGCAATCACCAGAGCTGGTTCGGAATCCTAAGATTCTATCAACTAATTGCCACCTGTGTACTAAGTATCAAGCACTACAAGGGATACAGATGTTGTTTAAATGGATGAGAAATCACAATGATTAAAAGATATGGTGATATGTTAAAATGTACATAATAATACTTCCTTAATGCTTCAAAATATTCATGCTTTAACTGATCATTGCTTTATAGATTTAGAATCCAACCCTTCATTTTACAGATGAGTAAACCGAGACCTAGAGGTTAAGTGTTACATGGGCAAGAGGTAGCATGATCTAGCATCTACTAGCACAATTCAACAAACATCTATTAAATGTGTGAAACCTACTAGGAATTGGAGCCACAAAGACAAAAACTGAATAATTTCTGTCAGACTCTTACATTCACCTAGAGTTGTAGATAGGGATAAGTGTGGAGGAGTCAGAGTCTGGTCCCTTAAGGTGGTGATATAAGGATCGGAAGCCAACAATGATGTATTCTCTCCTCACCCCTGCCTTCTTGGGGTGAGAGTGGGCACGCCTCCTATCACACCTGAATTACAGACCGTATGGGCATTACTGTTTCCAGTTATGGTTGATTTTAAAAGCAGCCAGGCTCTTTGAGGTTGGGGAATATGTTTTATTCTTTTTTAGCCTCCAGAATATTGTTAGCATAGTAAACAGTGAGTCAATCCTTGTATAAAGAATAGAATATGCCTTTTGATCAACTGAAATGCCAGGGAAGAGTGTATCCTCCATGGCTAAGGTAGGTCTAGTTCTGAGTAAAACTAACAAGTTGGTCATTAGTGTCCCTTCATGACCATTTCTTCTCCCCTCTTCTCCCTTTTGACTTCCTCCTTCCCCCAACATGGATCTTAGAGTCCTCTTGTAGACCAGAGCCCCCACCATGGCTTCCTCTCCAAGCCTTCTCTCCCCCCACAAAAAATCCTCTGAATCTTTCATAAAATTTTGCCTAGTACTCTCCTTTGCACTTCTCTCACTATCTGTTATATCACAATTTATTTGTATACTCATTCTTTCCTTCATTTCAATCACTTATTCAGTTAATAAACATTTATTAAGTACCTTATACCTTAAAGTACCTTATTATAAATACTATGCACCAGGCAGTGTAGGTTCCTTGAGAGTAAAGCCTATGTCTTTTATCTTTGTATCCTTAGCAACTTGCACATAGTAGATGTTTAATAGTGGTTTGTGGAATGAATGGATGGCCTTTGTAGCAAAGGCTCCCTCTACTAAGAGCCTATGATTTGAAGATGTTTCATTTATCTGTCTTGATCTCTACTGTCCATGTAGAAACTGGTGACACTGATAACTGGTATTTCCCCATTAATAAGACCAGCTGTTTTTATAAACCTTCAGGTTTTACTTGCACAATAAAGACCACAGAAAGGACTCACACTTGAGTCCATAGAGAAACCCTTTCCCCTTTATGCAGACCTTGGAGATGTGGATAATCCCTGTAACTCACCAATACCCTAGGTGGGTGTTGAGGGTGAAGGTTAGGGTTATTACTCCGCATTGTTAAACTGCGATATGGACATCCTCTGCTCCATGGCAATGGGCACTTTTACCCTTTGATGATCAAATAGGATGCCTTTGGGCAAAAGGAAATTTTCTGTTCTTTTTCACCCAGGTCCCATATTCCTACACTACACACAGGATTTATGAAGGTAGTTGTGGAAATACTTCCAATTTGCTTTTCTGAGAATGTCTTTATTTACCATTCCCCCTCTGCCCCTTCCCACCCCTCCAAACCCTGTCAATAGGGCCTGTAGAGCATGTTCCCATTTGGTCATCACTCATTCAGGGTTTTAAGAGGGATTTATAAAAGCATTTGGGGGTCTCTTTTCATTTCGATTTTCTTCCCACCTTCCTTTGGAGCAGTTGAATTAAGGTTCTTCTTAACTGAAAGGAGAAGCTGGTGGGACCTGTGACTTAAAGGATGGACCCTTGCCCCTCTAGGAAAAATTCACATCCCTAAGATGTCCATATATACCTCTACCAATCAGCATCTGCACCTTAACTGTCTTTAATGACTAACTGTGGAAGGTATTGACCTTATGACAGGATAGTGGGAGAAGATTTTATACTTGAGGGTAGGGATGGAGATTCCAATTGTACCAGACAGGTGACAGCTTAATCCAAGACCCTTGGGGCCACCTCAGGTCCCTTGGAGATCTAGTTGGTTCTGCTGAAGGTATTGAGGTTGGTGGTTGGGAGGCATGAAGGGTCCATTCCTAGTTGTTCCTTTTTCTCAGGTCCTCCTGAAGAACATGGACAATGGAGATCTGACAATGTTCTACTATGGTGAGTGGTTATCTGAGAGGAAGGGTGAAAAGAAGACCCTGGTGTGTGAGATGTGTGCAGTGATTAATGAGGAAGAGATGATGGAGTGGACATCCTACACGGTTACGGTCAAGACCAGCAATGTTTTTGGTGAGTGTTGGTCCTCTTGCAGAAAGGCTTCTCCTTTACTAATTCCCTGCCCCCTGCTCTCTTCAAGTCAAGAGTCCTGTCTTATTTTCATCAATCTTGTTCAGATCACTTTGGGGGGAGTGACTTTTGAGAAGTGAATGCATTTAGAATCATAGAATTTTTGAGCTGGAATAGATCTTATAGTCTTATAGCCTAACCTCTTCTTTCATAGGTGAGGTAACTAAGGCTCAAAGAGATAATATTATTTATTTGTGAACACATAGACAGCAGTGGGAGACATGGGATTGGGGCCTTGTTATGCTGACTCCAGACCCCAGACTCTCTCCATTATACTTATAGCCAAAAACCCCAGAAAATAAATAAATCCCAAAAACCCATCTCATGAGTGGGAATAATCTAGCTTCCTTGTTGCTTTCCATTTTCATATATCTCATAGTTTGTACTATTTAGATATTATATTAGATACTAAGATATTATTTAGATATTTTAGATATCTTAGTTTCTCTTTCCTTGTGGCTAGTCTTTAAAAGAAATATGAATAAAGTAGACTTTCCCTTCTGTGATCACCGTCTCACTCAGCGACTCTCCTAGGCTGTCTAGTATAGTCTACCTTCATGCACTCATGATGTCCCCTCAATGCCTACAACCCCAACCTAGACCTGCCCTTTCTGGAGGATGTGTGGTGCTCAAAATCTACCTCCCTGTACCCTCTCCTATCTAAACTTTGATACGTTATTAACTTTCAAAAGTTTATATCAATAACTTCGATAAGGACTTAATGTGTTGTACTATCTACTCAAGATATTTGTATTTTAATAAGGGAGAATGCCTTAACCCCAAAGAGTAAAGCTCTAAGGTTGGAATTCTATGACAGAAAAGCACAGGTAAGGAAGATATTTGGGAGAGGAAAGCTTTCCTAAACCCCCAAATCACACTACATATATAGTTTCTAATTGTACTTATATATAAAACTAACTATCCATAAGTGATCTAACTATGTCAAATTTGGCTATGACCTAGTAAATCTAACCACTGTAAATCAAGAATTTAACTATTACCATTCATTAAGGAATAGCTAAACAATTCATTTTAAGGGGAAACAAAATGCTTCTTTTATTACAGTCAAAGGAGCGAAACTCTAATAATGGAATTTTAGGCACTAGTAGTATTTAATTGTTTTCCTAATAGAAATTTTATTGATACTTTGAATTCACATGATGTAGGCACCTGTCAATTTAGTCTATACATAAAATCAACCCTGGGATGAATTGTGCTTTGGGCTGTTATTTAAGTATTGGTCATAGGTTTTTATTGAATCCTCCATATTCCTTTCTCTGAGACCTCTGGAAACCAATAGCATTTGCTAAGAGATTGGTTAGAGTCCCAGATCAGAAAGCATAATGAACTTAACTTGTCATTTGGGATTCAATCATTTGACTTGAACCTTGCAAACAACTGAGCCACAAGCCAGTCTAGAAATAACTCCAGGGTTGGGGAAGTTTCACATCAGAGAGACTTAATTTCAAAGTCATGTATGTGGGCTCTTTGCCATGTCCCTTCAGGAGCTGGCACTGATGCCAATGTGTTCATCATCATCTTTGGAGAAAATGGAGACAGCGGTACCCTGCCCCTGAAGCGATCCAAAAACTTTAACAAGTTTGAGCGCAATGGGACAGACACATTCAGCTTCACGGACATGCTGAGCCTTGGTCATCTCTGCAAGCTGAGGGTCTGGCATGACAACAAAGGTAATTCCTGCTCAGACCCTTATACCAGAGATGTGGAGGAGGCCATGCCACGGCTACTTCCCTGGATGGCTCAGTGCTCTGCTCCTCGAGGTAGGCATGGGCCAAGGGTTAGGTATCAATGGCAGTGGCCTTGAGTATGGCTATGTCATGACTTGGCAGTAGAACTGACTACATGAAGCTGGCTTAACCTATAAGCTGGGGACCACACTCAGAAGCTGTATGAGTGCCAATTCATATCATGACCAGGATTCCTGATGTCCTCTGGGAGTGATCGTCCCCTAGGATCAAAAGGAAAGAATTAGAAATAGCAAGGGTATCACAGCAAATCCAAGTTTCTCCATACCACTTCTCCTGCCAGTCTGAAGTCCCTGGGGTAGGGCAAATTCCTTCCCTGACTTCCCCTGGGCAAGATCAGTCAGGGAATGAGCACTCATTTCTGGTCTCCATCATATAACTATCACAGAACTTTTAAAATCTTGTTCCAAAATCACCCACTTCTTTCCTTTATGACACTAGGCTAATAAAGGTCAAGTTCAAATGATTAGAGGCCTTGGTTACTTCCCTTTAGGAAACAGAAAACAGTGGCACAAGGATAGGTCTGCTTCTTAAATAATTCAAAAACTCAGAGATTTCATTAGGGTAGGCAGTCTTTCCCCTGATGCAGATGGCAGCCCTTCCAAGACTCACTCAGTAAATGATTTTTTTTGTTTTGTTTTATTTTGTGGCCAAAAGAATTCATTACCCTCTGGTCAATGGGGGTGGGGGTGGGGGTGTTAAACCTTTCCAAGCTTAACTAGGCTGCTTCTAGAATGACAGATATACACTCTATCACTGGGCTTGTACTTGAAGGCTCCTCAGGTTGTGTAGGAAGTGACAATGCTTGCATTCCATTAGTACAGTCTTTGAAAATTCAGTTTCCACAGTGAAGAGACAGAATTAGACTTTTCTTGGTGATTTTGTTCACTTCCCTTGCTGGATTTCATAAAACCTCAAGCAAAGAAAAGATACAAACTTTCTTCCTCATAAAATACATAAGCCTAGAAAAATATAAGGCTCAAGTCTTTGGGTCAAAGTATTGATCCAATACCTAAAATCTCTGGGTTACTCAAGGCGACCTCCTTCCTCCTCTCTCTTCCTGATTGCCTCTTTCTTTGCTGGTCATCTATCTATTCTGCCTTGCTATCTGATCTCTCAGTGTCCTGTCCCATTCCCGTAATTTCTCTACTACTTGAATTCTGTGTTCTTAACCTTGACCTATTGATGTGACATATTGTTGACATTCCCACCTTGGTGTTTAGACATGACTTCTGTTTTCCTAATATCATTTCATCAATCAATGTTTTACTAAGCACCTACTATAGACCAGGAACTGTTCTAGGTACTAAAGATACAATAACAAAAATGACACCTGACCTCAAGGAGCTTAGAATCTACTAGGGGGAAACAATATGTACCCAGATAAGAAAATAAAAATCCTTACCAAAAACAAAGCTCAGGAAGAGGAAGAAGTCTCTAGCAAATGGGAGCTTCAGGAAAGGCCTTAGGGAGGAGGTGACTTAAACAGAATCTTGAAGGAAATTCTAAGAGGCAGAGGTGAGGAAGGAGGGTGTTCTAGCATGGGAGACAGCTTGGGCTGTCAGAAGCACACAGGCAGAAGATGGCAACTAGTAAAAGTAGCAACTAGGCCACTGTGCCTGGAATATTAATCTATAACCCTGACCCTCATCAACATTGCTACGGCTGCTTCCTGAAGGCCCATTTCTGGACCAAAATGTGTTCCCCCTCTGGCAGCCACTCTCATAGAGAGGTATGTAATGGAGATCATTAGCATATATGCTATGTATAGAGCAATGCCTAGTTTTATACCAAACATACCAATTTATCAAAAATGACTCTCAAATCACGAAAAAATAATCTTTTGCTATAATCTTAAGCATATAAATTTCACAATTGTTTCTGCAAAGAGGATTACTATGGATTCCCACTCCTAGGCCTGATAGGGCATATATCAACACCCAACCCCATGGATGTCCAACAAGGGGTGAGGATGGGCAGAGAGAGCAGGGGAGAGAGGGAGAGAAGTGGGAGAGAGAGAGAAAAAGAGAGAAAGAGAGGAACAGAAGGAGAATTTAATGAGGTAGAAAGAGAGGGAATCAGAGGGAGAGAGAAAAGAGAGGGAGAAAGGAGAACGGGAGAGAACTGTGGCAAAGCTAGGTCTGTATTACTCAGGTTAGCTCTAAATCAGAGCAGATCAAGAGATTCAAGATAGCATACAAAGTCTAGGGATAAGGAAAGTATTCATGAATGCTTTAATATGTAGGACAATGTGCTAGGTCCTGTAGATAGATAGATAGATAGATAGATAGATAGATAGATAGATAGATAGATAGATAGATAGATAGATAGATAGATAGACAGATAGATAGACAGACAGATAGATAGACAGACAGATAGATAGACAGATGCATAGATATATAGATATTTTAAAAGAAAAAATTGGTCCCAGTACTCAAGATATTTACATTCTACTTGGGAAAATAATACCATACTTTGAAGGGGGAAAGACTGACAAATAGAATTTATGGAAAGCTTTCATTCAGGAGGTGGCTTTTATCACCAAAAGGAAAGTCTTTGAAGTTACCAATGATGATCACCAAATTGCAAAATGTGATAGTCTTTTCTCAGTTCTACTTGGAGATCTGCCTGCTGCATCTGACACTGTTAACTATCCTCTCCTCTTGAATACATTTTCCTCTCTGGGATTTCATCGTATTACTCTCTCCTGTTTTGCTTTCTATCTATCTGTCCAACCATTCCTTCTCCAACCCCTTTGCTGTCTCTTCACTCATATCACTCCCTCAACCTGTGGAAGTTCACAAGATTCTGCCCTAGGCCCTCTTCTCTTTTCCCTCCATGCTCTCTCTCTCTCTCTCTCTCTCTCTCTCTCTCTCTCTCTCTCTCTCTCTCTCTCTCTCTCTCTCTCTCTCTCTCTCTCTCTCTCTCTCTCTCTCCATCACATCTCATAACCATGGATTTAACTAATTGTAGATTACTCCCAGATATCCAGCTCCACTGTCTCCCCTGAACTTCAGACCCTCATCACTAACTCACTAACTACCTATTAGACATTTTAAACTGGATTTCCCTATGACATCTTAAATTTAACATACCTCATACCGAACTCATTATCTTTCCCCCAAACCTTCCCCTCTTACAAATGTCACCATTTCTTTCAAAGTCCCCATTCATCCTTCTAGTCACTCAGATTCTTCACTTTCCCTCTCTCCATATGTTCGAACAGGGAATAAATCCGTTTTTGCCTTCATAACTCTTCTATCTGTTCCCTTATCTTTACTCCCAAGGCAACCACTCCAGTTCAGGTCTTCATCGCCTCTCACTCAGATTCATGCGGTAGTCTCCTAAATGTCTATCTCAGCTCTCTCAGCTCTCCCATCCAAACAGCCTGCACACAGCTGCCAAAATAATTTCCCTTAAGTATAGATCTGGCTCTGTGACTTCTTTATTCTGTTCTCCATTCAAGCCAAGTCCAGTGGTTCCTGCTGCCTCTAGCTTAAATATAAACCACTCTACTTAGTTTTAAAGCCCTTTACAACCTGACTCCAAACAATTTTTCCAGGTTCATCAGACATTACTCTCCTTCTTGCACTCTGCAAACCAGCCAAACTGGTCTTCTCTCTGTTCTTCACATGCCACAGTCTATCTCTCATCGCCTTGTCTTTGTTCTATCCATTCCATGTGCCTAATATGCACTCCATGCTTGCCTCCATGTCACAGAGTCCCTCTCTTCCTTTGGATGCACCTCAAGCGCCATCTTCTATGTGGAAGCCTTTCCTGATCCCTTCAACCACAACTACTTTCCCTCCCAAACTACCTTGTCTTTAACGACCTTGGATACATGTGTATTTATTCTCTTTGTATTTATTCTACACATATATTTACCTTACATCTTCTCCATTAGACTATAAGCTTCTTGTAAGTAGGAATTGTTTCAGTCTTCATACTTGCATGCCTACTCACAGTATGTGCTTAAAAATGCTTTTCAATTGCTTGATTGAACTGAGTCTTGAAGGAAGTTAAAGATTTTAAGAGGTGGCAACAAGGAAAGAGAACATTCCAGTTAGTGGAATGGCAGCCAAGGAGAAAGCAGAGATGGGAGAGTGAATGTCAAGGTCAGGAAATAGGGATAAAGAGTACAGGAAAGGGAGTGATGAGAAGTAACTCTGAGGAGGTAGGTTATAGCCACATTGTGGAGGGCATTCAATGCCAGGCTTAGGTGTTTGTATTTTATCCTAGTGATAAGGATCACTTGAAGATGCTTGAGCAGGTGAGTGACATGACCAGATGTCTCTTTCAGGTATAGTCACTTGGCAGCCATGTGGAGGGGAGGAACAGGAAACAGAAGATGGATTTGGGAGCTATTACAATGAGTCCAGGCAAGAAGGGCTGAGATCCTGGACTAGGGTACTGACTGTGGGAGTGGAGAGGTGAGAGATATCAGACATTATTTTGAGTTTGGGTCCTGAGGAGCCCTGAAACTTTTCACAGCTGGTACAGCTGTCTCTGAACCATGCATCATGGTCTTCCATATACACTGACATGGTCTTCCATATACTCTGAACAAGACATTTTACCTGTTTGCCTCAGTTTCCTCCTCTGTAAAATGGAGATAATAAAAGTCCCTACCTTCCTAGTGTTGTTGGGAGAATCAAATGAGATAATACTTGTGAAGTGCTTAGCATAGGGCTTGGCACACAGTAAGCACTATATAAATTAGCATCTCCCAGGAAACACACCCAATAACGAGTGACACTCTGACGTTCCAGTCTACTCATTCCTAGCATTATCTTCCCATCTCCCCTATTTATCTGGATCTTTGTCAAAAGGCTGGATAAATTATGTCTGAATTTTGCTCAAATTAATCTTGTCCTTCCTCATTCCCTTCTGAAATGAAAACCTCAGGGAAGGGAATACAGCTTATGACTTAATTATAAAACGTGTCTTCATTTCTGTTTTTGCATCAGTCAGAGAGTCATCTGACATGAGATCTGTAAGGATCTGTAAGACCGTGGGTCCAACCTCTCCTTTAACAAGGAAAGACAAAGAAGTCTAGAGAGGGAGAAGAGATTTGCTCTGAAGGTCATTGAGCTAGTTAGTAACTGAGTTGGGACTAGAACTTAGCTTTACTAAATCCTACTATTTCTCCCTTATTGTCAATATTAAACAATGGGATGATGGGAAATAAAGTTTACAGAGCACTTTGAGGCTTTTGAAATGTTCTCATTACAGTAACTCTGAGGAAATGGTACAAATATTCTTATCCTTATTTTATAGACAAGGAAACAGGGTCTGAGAAACACAATAACTCTGTGTGGTAGTTAACACATATTATCTCCAAATTGAGGTACAGGAAAACTAAGCAACTTATTTATGATTATAGAATAAGCATAACTAGAACTAGTTGAAATGACATTTGGCACAAATTTAATTGGCCCCTACAGACAGCTAGAGGATAGTAGAGTAGAGGAGGAAGCGATAGCCTAAAGGACATTACTGCCACAGGTACAGTTTAACTGGAAAGAGGTGGCCACTCATCCTGATAGCTCTTTTCTTGCCCTGATGGGGTTTGGGGCTAGGTGGGCAGGTTTGCCCCAAGTAATAAAATCTTGGTGACAATTGAAGTTAGATTCACTGTGTCAGTCAGTGAACATTAGGTGCCTACTATGTGTCAAGTACTGTGCTAAGCACCGAGGGTACAAAAAGAGGTAAAGAACAATCCCTGCCCCCAAGGAGCTCATAAAATTTAATCTGTGTGCTTCAGGAACCAGGCAAGTTAGGAAGAAGTGCTTCCTCCTATGTGAGCTCCCTGAGGTAATTAGTCTCCCAAAGACTCATTTGCTGGATGTTAGCTACAGTTTTGACCAGGGATGAGCATTATTATGATCCATACTTGAATTCAGATCTCCTAACTCCAGAATGAATGGTATTGCCACCATACCATTCTGCCTCCCCATCCCAGATATATTTGGAGGAAAAGTTTAGAGGGAATGGCTTGGAGGATTCTCAGCTTAAGAAAGGACCCACCTGAATTTCATTCAAAGCAAGACATCATCTCATCTGCCAGGGCCAGACTGAGAGTCAACGAGGAAGAAGGATTGGGTATCCACTGGGATTCAGATTGAGTTTGAAGGGAGTGAGCAAAAAGGCACTAGTCAAAGCGGTAAAATGTGGAGTTGCTGCAGGATAAGAAAACAGTCTGAAGGAAAGTGTCTGAGATCGAGATCTTGTCAGTAACCAAAGCAGAGGATGCTAAGGCAAGGTGTGCAAACTGTATCCTTAGAGGCAGGCAAAGACTTGTCAGGGAATCACCAGATAGTGTCCAAGGAGCTAGCTGAGCAAGAGACTCATACTGGGCCAAGAGCAAAGCTTTGTAAACAAATAAGGGTGGAAACAAGTATATAGGGATCTGGAGCAAATGGGAGATTATTGGCAACACAAATAACATGCATGAAAATTAAATAAGAATACAAGAATGACATTATAATGCAAGCCAATAATATAATTAATAACACTCAAGAAGATGCATTGCCATCTGCTTCGCCACAACACCCTAAGGACAACTGGGCATTTCCAATTACCCATAGCTGAACTCTGCTATAATATATTGTCTTTACAAATCTCCATTTCCATCCAAAGTGCCCCCTTTCCCATTAGAGTATAAGCTTCTTGAGAGCAGGGGACTTTGTCCTTTCTGCCTCATTAGTGCTGAGCAGTGAGATTAGCACAGAGAAAGTATTTAACAAATGCTTACCCATTCATTCATTTATTCATTCATTCAGATGGGAGATATGAAACATTACATGATTAAGGTACAAGTGGGAGGTACAGACAGTGTTTTTGGACTTCAAGAGAGAGTGAGAATTGAGTTACTGTCATCAAGAATGATTTGGAATCTCTGTCAGAGCTGGAAGGAAACTTAAAGAACCTAATTAGGCTATAAACTTTCTGACAACAAGAACTATTTTGTTTTTCTATTTGTGTTTTCAGTGCCATTGTAGACAATGAGTAAATTCTTGTTGAGTTGAACTGAATCATCCGGTTTAATTCTTTCACTGTATAACTGAGGAAACTGAGCTCTAAAAAGAATTGACTTGCTCAAGGTCATATAGTTATCAGCCAAGTCACGATTAGAAGCCAGAACTCTTAAATTTCAAGATCGGCTTTCACTTTACAAACAACGTAGGATTTTAGCTGAGCCTTATAAGACAGATAGGACCTCTTTACAGGAGTGATGCTCACTCTTTTTGGTTTCAACGCCCATTACTCTCTTAAAAATTATTGGGGACCCCAAAGAGTTTTTGTGTGTATGGATTATATCTATTGATATTTACTTATTAGAAATTAAAACTGATAATTAGAATAATGTATTTAATAATAAACCAGATGGAAATACTACACACATTTTTTGTCAATTCATTTAAAATAATAATAAACTCATTACATGTTAATATAAATGTCATTTTAATGAAAAATAACATTTTCCAAAACAAAGAAAATTTAGTAAGAAAAGTAGCATTGTCTTACATATTTTTGCAAATCTCTATTGTCTGGCTTAATAGAAGACAGCTGGATTCTCATATATGCTTCTGCCTTTAATACATTGTGAAATGTTGTTTCGGTTGAAATATATGCAGAAGATCTGTCCTCATATGAGTAGATAGCTGGAAAAGGGAGGAGTATCTTAATAGGCAAATAATATGTTGATATTATTATGAAAATAGTTTTGACCTTAAGGACCTCCTAAAAGAATCTCAAGCGTACCTTCTCACCCCCCCACCCCCAGCAGTCTTCAAGTCATGCCTTTTGAACTGCTGTTTTATAGGCAGGAAGGAAGGGTAAGAATATTAAAAATTCTTATTATTAGAATATTCCATAGAAAATGAAAATTCTAGAACATAGCAAAATATTCTAGAATATAATTCTAGAGTATATATTCTAGAATGGACTGTTCTGGGATATAATTCTAGAATATCTATTCTATAATATAATATATAATATTCAAATATTAGGATGAAGACATGACATAAATGACAACTCAGAGAAAAAAATGTTCAAAATGATGAGACTTATTGAAGTGACAGATTTTCATAAGAAGATCATGGGAGATTAAATTAGAAAGATCAGAGTCAGATTATATCAGACTGGACTGCCACTTTAAGGGGTATGGACTTTAGCTGTAGGTAATAGGAAGCCACTGATGGAATTTTAGCTGTAGGTAATAGGAAGCCACTGATGGAATTTTAGCTGTAGAGTAACATGAAATCCAGAGAGAAGGAGATTTGTTCAATAATGTCGAGATGATTATAGGTTGCCTTAGAAGATGACAACATGCACATTCATTAAGAAGACTTCATGTCCCTTCTTTTAATGATGAAACCCAGATGGAAACAATGTTCATGACATCACTAGGCTGGACCACCATATCCAGGGGTCTTCAGTTGACAACTGCTTTGCACCTTTATTTTTGCTACTCTAATTCCATTTCATGGTGATTTTCTGTGTGGAGGAAATCTGGAGAGCCTGGAAATGTCTTACCTCCTCTGCCATGTTCCCAGAATCTTCTGTCACTAGAGCATCACTTTAGAGATTTCTTTCCCTCTGTATCTTTGCATCTTCAGGAGCACTGTCACTTATGTTTTTTCTTGTTCTTCCCTTCTATTTGTCTCCCAAGTCTAATGGAATATATGACATCTGAGCTTTAGTCAGGATAACTCTACTAATCCAGCATATCAGCATGGTATGTATGTTCTTTGTTCCAATATTGATGATAGATTGAGCAGAGCTATCTCATTCTGTCTTCTAAGAACCTCTGTTATGACTAATGATGAGCATTTGTGAGGAAGGCCTTTACTTGTTCTTGCCCTCCACCCACTCCTTGTCTTTTCCCTGCCCTCTGCTTTTCCTTGAATACCCACTAGAGTGCCCCACCCAGACCTGCCCTCGTCCATTATTTATCAAAAAGTTCTTTTCCTTTTCTACCCCTTCTCTCTTACTTCTTCCAAACTCCCATTCTGTCCTTGAAGCTGCACTCAACTAAGTGTTAAGAGGAAATCAATATAATTCAACCATTTTATATTTCATCAGTATAAATGACTGATTACTCTCTGGGATATTTGCATGTTAAGAAATTCAGAAATCCAAATGAATCTATAATGATAGAATTTCAGGCAGAGTGACCTAAGCAAATGGAGAATTCCAAACATTGTAGAGGAGATATTGTGGGTTGGAGTCTTCTTAGCACTTCCTAAATCAGACTGTATAGGTCTCAGTTTACCTAAGATCAGGAATGAATGAATGAAAAAGTATTTATTAAGCACTTACTATATGCTTAGCACTAGGGGTACAAATAGATTTCAAAAATATTTTTTAAAGCTCTTTCAGAAATTCTTGTTAGACTTGTATCCAGTTCACAATTTTCCTTGAAGATTTGCTTATAATTATTTTGACATTGTTGTCTCCTTCTGAGTTTGTGTCTTGATCTTCCCGTAGTAATTTGTATTGGTTTTTTTTTAAAACTATATGTTACAGTTGGGCTCTGCTCCCAGGTTTTGGGTGATAGGGGGAGGACTGTTTTCATCTTCAGGTTTTTTTATGCTGCTGTTTTCATAGCTAGTTCTGGGAGTCTGTAAGTTTTGGAGGTTTCTAAAGTAGTGTGTTCAGGGGAGAAGTATGGTTACTGCTCTCCTGGTCTGTGTCCTGGTCTTCACTCAGGAAGGCCCACTGCTCCCCTGTAATCACAAGTTCTTGTGCTCCTTTCAACTTTGGAACTGAGAAAAGGGTTCCTACTCCCTTGGAAGTGGCCACAAGCACTGTTTTCCACACTGGAACTATGACCAGAGTCCCTGCTCCCATGCAGCCACAAGCGCTAGTGCTCCTCTTTGCCCTGGAATTGTGTATGGGCAATGCAACAGGATCCTGTACCCAGTGCCAGCAAAGAGCCCCCAATAATCCCTTTATGACTAGTTGATTGACTCCCCACCTCCTTAGCTGGGGGTCTGGGCTAAGAGCTCCCAAAGCTGCTGCTGCTGCTGCTGTCTGAGCTCCAGGCTGGTCCCTACTCCTGGGTCACAGATCTCTCTTGCTGATTTTCTAAGTTGTGTTAGGCTGGAAAAATGGGTCATCCTGCCTCTTTGTGGCTTTGCCACTCCAGAATTTGATTTGAGGCATTATTTTAAAGATGTTTGAAAGGAGAACGTTGGGAGAGTTCGGTTGGGTTGCTGCCTCTACTCCTCCATCTTGGCTCTATCTTAGGGTACAAACAGAAAGGCAACCAGGTTATATGATCAAGGAGCTCACATTGTAATGAGGAAGACCATAAATGAGAAAAGTCAGCTGCAAGTCAGATGGAAAGGCCTCATGGCATTTGGGTGTAGCAGCAAAATCCATGTAAAGCATCTTCCTTATGTAATTTCCACTGATAACATTACACTTGTTTCTCTGGCATCTGGCTGCTGACCTCATCATTTAGCCAAAATTTTTCTCTCCCAAATTACTAAAGATGATTCCTTAATTTCCAGTCTTCATTGTCCCCTACCTCTCTGCAGTCGCATGATCCATAGATCACGCTCTTCTCCTTGATACCCCTCCTCTCTATTTTTTTATAACACACCTCCCTCTTAGTTCTTCTTTGACCTATCTGACCCCTCCTCTGTCTTCTTTGCCACGTCTTTGCTGCTATCATGCCTGCTAACCATGGGGGTCCCCCAAGGCTTTCTCCCAGGCTCTCTTCTTTTCATCTATACTTTTTCACTTGGTTATCTCATCAGCTCCCATGAATTCAGTTATCATCTCTATTCAACTGACTCTTGGATCTATTTGTGCAGTCCTAACCTCTTTAGACACCTCCAGTCTCACATCTCCTACTGCCTATTTTCTCCAACTGGGTATACCATAGGTGTCTTAAACTCAACATGTCCAAAACTGAACTCATTACATTCCCACCCCCAACCATTTCCTCTTCCTATCTCCCCCGTTCCTGTCAAAATACTGCCATCCTCCCAGTCACCCAGGTTTGCTAGATATCATTTTCAACTCCTCACTCTCTCTCACATCCCGCAGCCAGTCAGTTGTCAAGTCCTATTATTTCTACTTTCATAACATCTCTACCTCCTGGCTTCCTCTAAGTCCCATCTAAAGTTCCACCTTCTGCAAGCTGATCTTCCTAATGCTCCTTATTTTCAGTGCCTTCCCCCTGTGATTTCCTCTGATTTATCTTATAAGTATCTTCTTCATACACATTGCATGCTGTTTCCCTCATTAGCCTGAGAGTTCCAAGGACTTTTTTTTTTTACCTTTCTTTGTATCTCCTACACTTAGCACCATGCCTGGCACATAGTAGACACTTAAATAAATGGTAGCTGACTGACTGACTGACTTATGCGGAACCGTTGGATAGAACAGAAAACTTTGGTCATAAGAACTTTCTTCTCTATACCCTGCAGAAGCAGTTGCTGGGCCACATCTCTAGCGGGGGGTTGCTACCTGGGATGAAGGCTGCAAGATCTGGGCAGAAAGCAGAACTCAGGGTCTGAATGGAGCATAGGAGGGTTCCTCAGGTTTACACGCCCATTGATGACAACTGGTCAGCCATTGTGCTGGTGAGGGTGAGGAAGCAGTGATGGAACCCCTCAGGTGATGACTCTGGGGCCTAAGCTAAAGGTAGGGTAGGTGGTCTGTGAGAGCCTGCTATTTCCAAGGCTCTTAGGTTTCGAGTCTTTCCCACTGGGGCTGGAGTGAAGGTGGTAGTAAGGTAATGATGGTGATATCTTCTGCCTCTTCTTTTGGGCACCTTGATGCTTCAGTGGGGCTTGTTTGCCTGCTTGTAGCTGACAAGTATTTAATACTTTAATATCAACAGATAATTTTGCTTGTATTATCTCATTTGATACTTGAAATGGTCCTATGACATGGATGGTTGTTGTGTTTTCAGTTGTGCCCAACTCTTTGTGATCCCATTTAGGGTTTTCTTGGCAAAAATACTGGAGCAGTTTTCCATTTCCTTCTCCAGCTCATTTTATAGATAAAGAAACTGAGCCAACAAGATTAAGTGACTTGCTCAGGGTCATACAGCTAGAAAGTGTCTCATGTCACATTTGAACTCAGGTCTCCGGGCCTGGCACTCTAGCCTCTGCCCATGATATAGGTGTCTGCATGTTGTGACATGGGTACACAGTGTAAATATTATTTTTGTTGTTTAATTGTTATAGTCATGTCTGACTCTCCATGACCCCATCTGGGATTTTCTTGGCAGAGATACAGGAGTGGTTTTGCCATTTCCTTCTCCAGCTCATTTTATAGATGAAAACCTGAGCAAGCATGAGTAAGTGACTTTTTCAGGGTCACACAGCCAGGACGTGTCTGAGGCCGTATCTGAACTCATGAAGATGTCTTCCTGACTCCAAGCACTGTGCTACCTAGGTGCACTTTGTATTAATTAGCTTTCCAATAAAAATGCTGTCTCCTCTCCAAAATGATGGCATTTTCTTTCAGCATTTAGCCCTTATCTCTGCAAAGATAAGGAAGCATTTTTTCTCGCTGAGATAACAGGGTAAGATAAACTACCTGCTTAGGATGGAGAGACACTCCATAATGAGATTGACAAGTGCAGAGAATGCCTCACCTGCAGTCGTGGGCTCAGAGATCACAGAGCAGTAAAGGAACTTCTGAGATTGCTGGTGGCTTGTCCAGTGCTATCACCATTGTCTTAGTTCTATAGCTCTCCCCAGCCAGAAGGCCCACCAAGTGGGCAGGCATAAATCATGGCATGCTGGGGAGCCACTGCTGGGTTTTGGCTCATGTTTCCTTAACAGTGTGGAAGAGGCAGTGTCTCTTGTGCTCAGTGGTTACAGCAGGGATGAGGATGCTGTGACCTCAAGGCCACATGTAGCCTTCTAGGTCCTTGGGTGCAGCCTTTTGACTGAGTCCAAGTTTTACAGAACAAATCCTTTTATTAAGGGTTTCTTGGGGGAGGTGTTATTATTTTACTAAGGATTTATTAAGGGGATTTGTTCTGTGAAGTTTGGGTTCAGTCAAAGGACTGCACTTGAGGACCTAGAGGCCTGCATGTGACTACAGGTTCTCCACCCCTGGATTAGAACATGGTACTAAGAGAGCCAAAGTGGGCTGAGTACTGTAGAAAGTGCATAGATTGGTTGGAGAAGATCTGGGGTTGAGTTCCTATTTTGCTGCTTACTGACTATGGAACACATGAGTTCAAATGAGTTCAAATCTGGCCTTAGACATTTACTAGCTTGCATAACTTTGGGAATGTCACGTAACCGTTTGTCTCAGTTTCCTCATCTGTAAATTGAGATGGAGAAGGAATGTCAAACCACTCTGGTATCTTTGCCAAGAAAATGCCTAATGAAGTCACCAAGAATTGGACACAACTGAAAACTGACTCAAGAACAACAAAATGCCAACATATACAAGGGAATTTAGAATTGAGTTGGTGGGGAGAGGGGAGGGATCAGAAGAGACCCTGGAGTGACAAGAGGCCCCTTAAAGAGCCTTAAAGAACCGGAGGCACTATGTGAGGCAGACGTAAGGAGGGAGACTTAGTCACAGGAGCAAAGGTCGGGAGATAAGAGATTGGACCACAGATCAGGAGAGGAGAGTAGATCAGGGTCATATGGTGAAGGGCTTTAAAAGCTAGAGAGTAAGTATATGTTTCATCCTCAAGGCAACAGAAAGCCACTGGAGTTCATGGAATAGAGGAGTCCCAAGGTCAAATCTGCCTTGTACTGGGCACAGAGTAGGTATTCCATAAATACTTGTTGATTGAATGAATAATTACAACTCCATAAATCTCCAAAATAATGAAAACTCCTCAAAGTCAAGAACTGTATTATTCTTGTCTTTGTAGCCCTGCTTTGCAAAAGAGTGTCTAGAACAGCTTTTTCTCACCACCTTCACTGAGAAGCTTAGATCCATAACTGAGCCAGAGCCTCAGAGGCCAGCGAGTTCAACTCTTTGTCTCACAAATTGTAGAAACTGAGGTTAAGGGAGGTTAAATGATACAGCCCAAAGTTCCAAAAGTAGTAAGTGCCAGGAGGAGATTTGAGCACAAGTCCTCTGACCAGAAGCTATGTTCTTCCTGCTCAAAGTTATTTCGCTTGAGTTCTCAGTTCTAAGAGTGTTATTTTTTATTGCTTTCTGGAATATTTCTAGTTTTTACATCCCTTGCTCCATTCCATTAAGAAATTTCAAAGGTTATTCCTTAATTAGAAAGCTTTAGGATTATTTTGAAAAATATGTAGCTAAATGCCATTTTGCTCTATTCCTGAGCATGGTAGATATTATATATGCACATACATATGTAGGTATTTATATTACACTATAGTATATGTTATGTACATTTTATATAAATATGTAATGTGTATGTGTGTATAAATAATATTGAAACATAAAATGTATAAGTATGCATGTGCATATATACACACACATATACACATGCAAACACATACACAAATGTATGCATATGACTTTTGCAGGAAATTGTTCTTTTAGCAGCCAACTTATGAACAGTAGGGTCCAGAACCAAGACTATGGATGTTGATCATAGTCTCTAGATATGCTTTTGCTAAAGTGACCACACGCTATCAACAGCCTTGTCTGACAATCTGAACAATTTTCTCTTCCGAGGAAATCAAAGGGCAAAGAGGGATTCATCAGCAAGTCAGATCAAGTCAACAAACATTTATGAAGCATTGACTTGGAGGTGCAAATACAAACAAAACGTCTCTGTTCTCAAGGAGCTTACCTTCAAATGAGGGAATAGGATATATAGAAGGCACCTGAAAGGGGAAGGAGGAGGTACCTGCACAAGAATATGGTGGCAAAGTCTAGAGAATGAAGGATGGTTGGTCTGAGCCCTTGTTCAAAATGGCAGTTTAGGGGGAATTCACCAGTGGGACAAGGGCACCACAGAGGCAAAAGGTCAGTCTAGGAATCATTAGCAGAAATTCCAGATTTATTGAAAGAGACTCATGATAGAGGATTTGTAGAATCTTAGTTTAGGAAGAGACTTCAGAGGTCATTTAATCTAATTCTTACCCAAGTCATGAATCTTTTCTACAAGATACAAGGTACAGACAGCCCCTACTTGAAGCTCTTCAGTGAGGGAGAACTCATTAAGGTTTGCAGCCATAAGTATTATGTAAATGTAAGCTATTATCATCATTCTCCCATGACGCTTAAATGAACGTTATTGTTATCAGCCACATCAGTCTCTTCTTGACCCTGTGGACCATACATAGCACACTGATTCTGTACATAGAGTTTTCTTAGTACAGATATTGGAGAGGTTTGCCATTTTTTTCTCCAGCTCATTTGTTTTTGCAGATAAGGAAACTGAGACAAACAGGGTCAAGTGGCCTGCCCCAGGTCACATAGCTAATAAGTGTATGAAGCAAGATTTCAACTCAGATCTTCCTGACTCCAGGCCCAGTGCTCTATTCACTGAACCACATAGCTGTCTCCTAAATAAACAAAACTTCCACTTTGGAGCAGCTCTGAATTCTAAAAGGTTCTCCCTTTTATTGTGCAAAACCTTCATTCTTATAAAATACACTGAGTGTTCTTTGTTCTCCCCACCGAAGCCAAACAGAACACATTTGCTATCTTCTAAATGACAATCCTTCTGATCCTTGAAGGTCTGTACTTTATATTTTCCTCCCCATGCCCCATCTTTTCTTTTCTTAAATTTTATTTATTTTATTTTTAATTTATGAAACAAAACAAGCATTTCTATAACATAATAGAATTTTAAAAAGATGATTGCACATAAAATTGCAAATCTATTATATACAACTTGCTGTTCATTTTAAATATAGAATAATAGTATCAATTCCTTTTTTCCTTTTTTCTTCCCTTCCCCCCACCCCACCCTAGAGATGACTACCCTTAGACATAAATATGAAAACATTCATATTTACTTCAACAGCTGAGGCCATTCAGCATGTGTTTTTTGTATGACATGGTTTAGTGTTTTCACCATCCTCATTACCCCAGCTTGTGAATGCCTCTTCCAAAATGTGATGTTCATAGGTGAGCATGGAATTTTAGACTGTAATCAGAGTTGATTGGTACTACGACCTGTTCCTGTGATACTCTATTTCCTTTAAAACTGTCTAAGATTGTGTAAGTTTTTATAGTTGCCATGTATCATGTTGACTTACATCGGACTTCAGTTCACCCAAACTTCAAATCATCTTTGCACAAACTGCTTGTCAGCCACATATTTCTCATCATATACTTATGAAGGTGACTGAAAAATAATTACCTTACAGAACTACAAATGTATTATTAGTTAAAATTTAATCTCATTTTGAGCCTTTTGAGATCTTTTCATCTCTTGATTCTTTCATAAAATATAGTAATGATCTCTTCTAGCTTTGTGCCATCTTTAAATCTGATGAGCATACCTTCTTTACATACCTCTAAGTTATTGCTAAGAGTGTTGACTAATGTTGGGCCAAGGACAAACCCCTGAGACTTGCCATTAAGAGAATTCTACCCAAGTTGACATCAGATCAATGATGACTGAGTTCAAATAACTCTGAAACCACCTCACTCTTGTGCTATAGACCATATCACTTCATCCTGTCTGCAAAAATGAGGATGAAAGAATTTGTCACAGGCAAAATGAGAGACTTTAAGAAAAGCTTTGCGAAAATCCAGGTTGACTATGTCATGTCATTTCCCCGATCTACTATTCTAGTAACTGCCCCAAAATGAAATGAGGCTGGCTTGGCATGACTTCATGACACAGCCGTGCTAACTCTTGGTAATCACTGATTCCCTTTCTAAATGCTTAGATACCACCCCTATAATAATACGTTCCAGAAATTTGCCAGACATCAATGTCGACCTCATGGGCCTATAATGTGTAGGCGCCACCTTCTTCCCTTTCTTGAAAATTAGGACCTTTGCCCATCTCCAGTCCTGTCCCACCTCTCCAATTCTTTGCAATTTTTCAAGGGCTGAGAATGACTCCACCATCATTACATGTATGTATATATGTGTGCATATGTATATATAATATGCATATATGTATCTATGTATGCATACAATAATATGCATACATAGATACATACACACATGCGTGAACATGCACACGCGCACACACACACACTGAAAGCAGCTAGATTCTTCTTTTGTTTTTTAAATACTGTCTCCCTGATCTTGGTTTTCTACTCCTTGTTAACCATTTTTGTTATCATCTTCTCTGTCTGCGGACCATTCTCTTGGTAGAGGAAACAGAAACAAAAAAGATTTCAATAGTTCTGACTTCCCTTTATCATCCATTATCACAAAGCTATTCATCCCGAGCAGCTGCCCTATTCTCTCTTTGATCTTCCTCTTTCTATCAACATAGTGAAAAACAAAAACAAAAACCCAAAAAAGCCCTTTTTGTCGTCCTTTGCATTCATCACCAGCTTCAGCTTATTTTGAGCTTTAACCCTGCAGACTCTCTTTTTATAGGACCATGCAATGCTTTTGTATTCATTATCCTTTGAGATATATATAATATATATATATATACACACACGTATGTGTGTACAGGTCTGTGTTTATATGCACATGTTTGTACACACACATATGTATATCTACATATATATATAATATATTGCCTTATTAAATCTTCCCACCTTCTGATTAGTTTATTATTTACCTCTTGAGGTACATGTGCCTCCCTACATGTGATATCATACCGCTTGGGGAGGCCAAACTCCATTTTGAAGACTATTACTCTATAAAAGCCCACTGACAGTACAAAACCCTGTACCAGGTCCAATATGGGGTAAAAGGCAGATAATAAGCAAATTGAAGTTACAATCTCATTCCTCAGGAATCCTTAGGCAGGGGTGGGAAACCTCGACCCCTGCTTAGAGTCTATGGGAGGGAAGTAATACTAGTATGATGCTTTGGAAGGGATGCACTATAAGGAAACAAACCCAATAGAGAGAGGCTCAGTGAACAAGGTCTCCTAGAAGAGATGAGTTTTGAGCTCAGTTTTAAAAGACGTGAGAGATGTGGTTTGGTCTATCAGGGGGATGAGTGAAGAAGAGGAAGGAAAAAGAAAAGCTTTAAGCCAAGTGCTAGACTAATCTCCATCCAAGTGGATTTCAAAGCCAGGCCAGGAACAAGTGATTTGTGTATGGAAGAGACATCCTCTTTACAGGAACAGAAGAAGGAATCTCCTGGTCACTTAGCTGACAGCATGTAGAACCTTGGAGAGCCTCAGTCTCCCACCTGGGACTAATTAACAGCATGGTACAGTCAGTTCCCTTTTTATCGGAATTGAAAAGGAGTTGATGAGATATCCCTTGCTGAGGAATTAATATTGATCAATTTCAGGGCATTTTCATTTCAACTGGAGTACCTTGAAAACCATAGGAAAACTCTAATGGAAGTTTCAAGCATAAGATAAATTGAGGTGGAGGTTCAGAAGAGATAGTTTTGAAAATAAGAGCTTTTCTGACTGACAACAAACAAACCTTGTGGGCAGTCATCTACTCAGTCTATACTTGCCACTGGCCCCAGTCTTCAGTCTGAACCTCTGTCTTGTTAACTCCCTTGAAATCCATTTTCTGCTGATCCATTTCCTTCTCAAGGTATCCTTGTTTATCTGAGAATATCTCTTGCTCTCCCAAACGTGAGACAGCCAGTACCTAATGTCCAGTCCCTTCTCTGCTACTAACTTTTCTGGACATTCCTGGGCATGGCTACTTCCCCACCTTAGGCTTTTAGTTTCTCTACCCATAAGATAGGCTCATTCAAATTGCATTTTGCTCCAGAATCCCAGGAAATCAATGGAGAGACCATCACAAGACTGACCTTACTTGGAGGCAAAATAGGTATCAACTGACATGGTATGATTTGGTACTGAAATGTCAAAAATGCTGAGAAGGACTCTTCGCATCTCTCCTCTTAGTGAGGGACCTGAGAACTTGCCAGGTATTCCCTAAAGGCCCTACACCCTTGGATCCATGGAATCTTGAAAGGATCTTAGTGGGGTCACTTAGGAGCCTGGAGTGAAAGGAAAGAAAAAGCAAATATAGAAGGATTGGGCACTGGAGAGCACAAAAGACCAAGCTTTAGCCCTTTTCATTCTATGTTCTGGATAACCAGAATGATGGCAAGCCCCCAGTAATGGCCCTCATTGCAAATTCTCTCCTCTGTTATAGTGGGCTTCTTGAGAGCTGGGGATGTTTCATCCTTTGTATCATTAACATGCTTAGTCAATGCTTGTGGATTGACTGACACAAAAGAATTAGCACTGTTCCTTGGTGTTTGCTGTACAATGCTCAGTCTCATCAGTGAAATCATCCCTACCTTCTTAGGACGGCAGAGGTGGGAAATATCTGAAAGTGCCTTGTCTTCTGGGGAAAGATCTTTTCTCAAAAGGAAGAAAACCTGGTAAAACTCACCCAGAAAGGCCTCATTAAGGAGCCTCAAGCTGAATTGACCCTAGGGAGTTGGTGTTGCAATTTCAGTTCTTTTCCAGAAGGTAGATTTTTCATTTGTTTGAAGAATGAGAAAATTTATTGTCAAATCAGCGTTAAAATAACTTTGCCCAAAGTACTCTTCTTGCTTCCTTCTTCCACACACACACACACACACACACACACACACACACACACACACACACACACACACACACACACATTCATGGTGCTGCCAACCTTTGGAAACTCTCTAAAGTTTCTCTTCTCTCCTGGTTTCATACCTCCTCTTCAACCTTTAAAATTTGCTACTTAAGCTCTTCAGGGATGCTACTGTATGATTTATATCTGTTCCCCAACAATTTGCTTAGAGCAGGGATACTTCATTTTTTTGTGCCCTGGACCCCTTTGGCAGTCTTGTGAAGCCATGGACCCCTTCTCACAATCACACTTTTTTAACTACATAAAGTCAATTACATAGGATTACAAAGGAAAACAATTGTAATGAAATACAGTTATCAAATTTTTTTTTAAAGATCAGACTCTAGGTAAGTACACTTGCCCTAGAGTATAAACTTCGTGAAGACAGGAGCCACTGTCTGGTTTAATGTTGGTATCCTCTAGCACCTAGTAGTCAGCTGCGCACACTTAATATTTGTCAGAATGAATGGACTAGGATTGTGTTCATTTTTCTATGAAAGTCCAACAATCAGCCCATTTTCACATTAACCAAAGGGATTTTCCCAAGGGCATAAAGACTCCAACTAGACATGTGCGGGGTGTGGGGGTGGGGGTTGTCAAAAGCTAATTAAATTACTAATAATAACATTCTCAAATTTCAAAAACAAGTTAATAAAATTATTTTATTGTAAATTCAGTAAAAGTTATTTTTAATGTGAACAATTCTTTTTGGTCTCTACCCCAGTTTCACTCAACAAAAATACGTTTTGTTCAGCTCAAACCTTCAACTAAGTTGTCCTCTGTCTCTTAGGCAGGACCTCTCTTGCCAGTGAGATTTCTGTGGAAGAGAGTTAACATTTTTCCTTGTGGCCTGACTCCCAAGCCTATGAATCTCTGGGAAGGTTTCACAGGTGGCAGAACCTAGGTCTGTTGACTCTGAATTTCATTCTCTTTCCATTGTATTATTGCACTTGGCATTCTTTAAGTTCCTCTTGTTTTCTCCCATGTCCTTGCCTCTGTATACATTATGTCCTATGCCCCCAAATGATTTCTCACCACATTTTCACCTTTTGAAAGCTCTCCCTTACTTAAAGGTTTTTCCTTCAAGGTGGCACTTGAGCTGCCTCTTCCATGACATCCTCTCTGATATCTATCTTATCCTCCCCCTCGGTAACGCTTTCCACCTTGAATTGGACACGTGAGTCTTGTTCTGACCGCTCCTCTGCATTTATCATGTTATAACTTGTATATAATTATAACAACATAATATTCTATTATTACTTGCTCCATTTCTGCCCTACTTTTCATGGCATGGAAGATACCTGGGTTCATTCTTGAAGGTGAAGCCAATGCAGTACAATGCCAGCATACGCTACCAAGCTGAAATGGCTTGGAGTGGAGATCTGGTGATGGACTGTATGGTACTCTGAGGACCAACTTAACTAGGTTAGAAGAGGCATCACCAGAAGGTTGGCTGTGACCTGATGAGCTCCCTAGCCACAACATTCAAAAACCATCTTCAAAATTAGGAGTTTGCGATTTTGATCTGTATTGACAGAGGGAGTTTTCACACCAATGACATTAATCATCCTTGGTCTTTGCCTTTTTTCATTCAACAAAAGTGTTTTATTGTTTCATCTACTACTAGATAATAAATAAGCTCTTTGAGAGCAGGGACTGTGCAATGTTCATTATTCTCTATCTCCAGGTGCCTAGAACACTGTACTGCACATAGTAGGCACTTGAAAAAATTTTGTTGAATGAATGAATGAACAAATGAAAGTAAAGAAGAGGTATGTATAGTATACAAGAATTGTAGAGCAATTACCTTCATCTTCCAAGGTTCTCAGGGTCTGAGAAACAACTAGACAGACCAGCTTATATTGCAGTTCAATGAAATGTTCTTTGTACACCATGCAATGCAAATTACAGTAGTATCGACAGCCACACACTCAGGGGTCTGCAGGCAACCTTAGTGCTGTGAAAAATTGGTTTGTTTTCTCAACCATGCCCGACAAATAGCAGCTGTATTTCAGATTCTCCACAATGACTTGCAAAGTTCAACAATGCTGCCTTTGTGGCTCCTCAGGAGGGGACAGCAACCAGAGGCTCTCTGGTAGCATCAGCTAGCTCACTCTAACAGGCAAAGGTTAAAAGGCTCGGGTCACAGTCTCTCTACCAAGATCATCATAGGCTTTGGATCCCAGCTCAATTTGCTTTAGGCCAGACAGACGAGCTACTTCTGATGATTCTCAGAGGCTCTCTCCCCCAAAAGAGCCATGAACACTTTAAGCTGGAAGGAGTTTTAAAGTCTTCCCCTGATACCCATTCTATAGATGAATAACTTGAGGTTAAGAGAGAGGAATGAGCTTCCCTGAAGTTGCACAGCTAGGCGGTGGGCCTCTGTGAAGTAAAGGAGGATAGTTGAAGGGAAAAAGATGGAGGGTAAGGTTGATTCCCACTTCCATCCCTATCCTCACAGGGTTATTTCCCGGTTGGCATCTGAACTACATAGATGTGAGGGACAACTCCAGGGATGAGACATTTCACTTCCCATGTGAACGCTGGCTGTCAAAGAGTGAGGGGGACAGACAGACAGTCCGAGACTTGCGCTGTGCCAACAATGAGATTCTGGAGGAGATGGAAGAAACCAGTAAGTCTAGAAGCTGGAGAAGCCCCAAGAGGAGTTCTCCCTCCTTCGGTTTCCTTACTTCCATGTCTTAGAGTTTCCATTCATCCTTCTTGCCCCCCACTATCCTGTACCCTGAGCAGCTTGTGCTATTACACTGTCCCCTTGATGCCTAAAAACTCCAAATGCCATACCTTTCCTCTACTCTCATTAAAACCAACCTACTCTTTGTGCTATCCCTTTCTGTGATGTTCCAGCTGATTCATTAGATAAATTAGCTCCTGCAAAAGGGTTACCTCCTAGGCAACATATTTGTATTGTGATAATATATATGTGATAACATAAGGGGCCAATAATGCCTTAATTCAAAGGTATTAATCCATAATGGAAATTCAGATAGGAAAAGAGGGTTTCTGCAGGTGCCTCTGAAACCATGCTAATGTAAAGAACCATGTTCTCTCTCTGTATGTAGGACAGTCCTGAGTTAAACTTTGGATAATGGTGCTAACCATAAGAGTTACTCCCTCAAGAGACCTTGAAACAGGCAGTAGGCATGTCACAAGTGGTAGAAATTTTAGGTGATCAATAAGGGCAGTCCTTGTAGACCTACTGCAATCCAGAAGCATTCCTCCAGTTCTACCTTGCAGGAGTCCACTTACTCTATCTAGAGTCCTGTTTAGGGCTCTCTATCACTACCCTGATAGAGCAGGAACTCACAGAAGTCAACAGGAGCCTCAAGTCAGTGACGTGGACCTTGGGGGTGGCAGGTAAAGAGGCTCAAGGCTCTTTGACTTAGAGCAGGAAAGGAAAACAATTGTTAAGACTTATCCTTGGTGCCCACTGGGATTGGTGGGTAGGTTTAGATTTACAAGTCAGAAATCAGAGATCATATTTCTGAGGTGGAAAAATCACTTGAGTCGCACCAATAAAATGCTATTTACTGCTCATAGTCATGAATCATGGAAATTAAACAAATGGCAAGAAAACACCATAGATCAGGCTACTCCTCTTTCCAGGGGCTGAGCTAGGTTGTTTGGCATGAAACTATCTCTTTGTTTTTATGTCAGGGCGTTTAGTCCCTTCCTGTGGCAGGCAGCTGCTTCATACCCTAGAACATTAGAACCGTAAGGAACCTTAGAGATCATCTTATTCAACCCCTTCACTTTACCGATAAAGAAAATGAGACCTTGAGAAGACTTGCTTTGGGTCACACAGCTAGTAGTCTTAAGCAACTACTTCCCTTGCTAAGAAGATTTTTTTTTTTTAATTTCTTCTTCCTTGGGCAACATATCATAGGGGAAAGAGTTTTGGACTTGAGTCAGAAGGTCTGGGTACCAGGCTTGGCTCTGTCATGAACCCTCTAGTTGTATGACATGGGTCAGTTTACTCTATGGAACAGCTTTTTCATCTATAAAATGGGGATAAAAATCCTATTTCACAAGGTTATTGTGGGAATCAAAAGCAATCTTATATCCAGTTTAAACTATACATAAATGCAGTTTAAAACTACACTAATTCCTTAACAAATATTGATGGAAATTTTTTAAATAAAATACTAGCAAAGAGATTGCAGCAATAGATCACAAGGATCATGTACTATGACTGGGTGGGATTTATCCCAGAAATTCAGGGCTGGTTCAATAGTAGGAAAACTATCAGCATAATTGACCATACCAATAACAATAACAACAGAAATCATATGATTATCTCAAAAGTGCAAAAAGAGCTTTTGACAAAATGCAATGCTTATTCCTAATAAAAACATTAGAAAATACAGAAATGAGTGGAACTTTCCTTAAAATGATAAGTAGAATCTATCTAAAACTATCAGCAAGCAATGGGAATGAACTGGAAGGCTTCCTGATAAGATCAGGGTGATGTAAGGATGCCAATTATTACCACTATATTTCAATATTGTTCTATGAATGTGAGATATAACAATAAGAGAAGAAAAAATTGAAGGAATTAGAATAGGCAATGAGGTAACTTTGCATTACATTCATTCTTTGCAGATGACACAATGGCATACTGAGAGATTCCTAGAGAATCAACTAAAAAACTAGTTAAAATAATAAACAACTTGAACAAACTTGTAGGATATAAAATAAATTCACATAAATCATCAGCATTTCTATATATTAACAAAGTCCAGTAGCAAGAGATAGAAGGAGAAATTTCATTTAAAATAACCATAGATAATATAAAATACTTGGGGGTCTACCAAGACAAGACAAACCCAAGAACTACATGAACACAAGTACAAAACACTTTGGCACACAAAAAAAGTCAGATCTAAACAATTTTGTTGTTTTTGCTGTTGAATCATTTCAGTCATGTCCAACTTTCTGTGACCCCATTTGAGGTTTTCTTGACGAAGATACTGGAATGGTTTTTCATTTCTTTGACAGATGAGGAACTAAAGCAAACAGGGTTAAGTGACTTGCCCAGGGTCACACAGCTACTAAGTTTCTGAGGGCAGATTTGAAGATGTCTTCCTGATTCCAAGCCCACTGTGCCACCTACCTGCTGGATAACAGCCTACTATTGTGATATAAGAAATTATGATCCAGATAAAAAACCTGGGGAGATTTACATGAACCTATGCAAAGTGAAGTGAGCAAATCCAGGAGAACATTGTACACAGTAACAGCAATGTTGTACAGTGATCAATTGTGAATGACTTAGCTATTCAAAGCAGTACAATGACACAAGACAATTCTGAAGGATTTATGATGAAAAATGTTATCCACCTTCAGAGAAAGAACTGATGGAGTCTAAATGTAGATCAAAGCATACTTTTTCTTTTAAACTTTCTTTTTCTTTTTTTTTTGTCTGTGTTTTTTTTCACAGCATGACTAATATGGAAATGTTTTGTGTGCCTGCGCATGTATAACCTATATCAAATTGCTTGCCTGCTCAAGGAGAGGGAAGGCATCCAGGAAGACAGAGAATTTGGAACTTAATTTTTTTTAGAAATAATTGTTTAAAGTATTTTTTATTTGTAATTGTAAAAAACTTTTTAACTGCAGTAAGACTTTAGAGACCCCACCCCTGGAAAAGGTGCTTTGTTTCTACAAATTGGGGAGAAATCTGCTCCAGTTATTTGCAGTAGCAGCATGCGGTGGAAAGAGCAAAGGATTTGGAACCAGGGGCCTTGGTTAGATTCCCAACTTTGTCCTCCACAAGTTGTGTGACCTTAGGCCAATCAGTACTTCTCTGGCTTTCTGCATTCTCCTCTTCAGAATGAGAAGGCAGAACTAAATGATCTCTAAGGTTGCATCCAGCAGTAACATTCAGTGGTTCTATCTTTCCTTCTGCTAACAAAATATGGAGCTAGAGAATCCAGCTATATGGTTAAAAAAATAAAAACTGTTTCAGACCCCTTCTCGTGTATTTCTGGAGGGGATTAAAACTGTCCAGCCTACAATGAAAGAGATTTGAGTTAGAGCTCTGAGCCAATGGCACTTTATTAAAAGGTTCATGGTCTCCTCTAATGAAGTAAACTTCAGATCTTCCTCATGATCTGAAATGCTCCCTTCTTCCAGGACCTTGTTTTAATAAGGTTTCCCAATATTCAAGAGAGTCATGGTGAAATACAGAATCTCATTGGTTGACAGACCTTGCTTTTACAAGCCAAAAATGACATACGACCAAGGGAGTGTCGCAGGTTGGATGAAGCATGGAGCATCTCCACTGACTCAGTGGCTGTAAGGTGGTCACTTGCTCATGTTGGACAAGAGAAGGCCAGAGGTACAAAAATAAGTTAAGGGACCTTCTGAAGCATCAAGGCATCTTGAGTCTGGACATGGAATTTCAGTAAAACAGGATGAAAATATCTTTGCCAGCATTCTAGTGGTTGTGCAAGTGCAAGCAGTGAACGCTACGTTAAAGTTTGAGGCGCACTCTTAGAACCTATCTATCCCTATATTATTTATGTAGAATATCACAATGATTAATACTGGTAGGAATAGAACAGGGATCCAAATGAATTATTTCTCACATCTGTTGGGACCGTCTACTCTCCACCTTCCTTCCCACCCCTTTTTATCTCTGCTTACCCATGAATGATGAATGGTCACAGCGGTGAAGTATGGGACAGAAATGCAGGTGTATGTCAATGAAACTCAGAAAACCAGGCTCCTTCCCCACTTCCCCCACCCCATCCCCACTCTACCTTCCTCACATCTCCTCCAGGCAGGCCTCTCCCCTGCACTTGATCTAGGATTGCCTCACTGATTGCACAGTAAAGAAATCATTAGAATAAACAAAATGGGAATTATTATTTAATTATCCCCTGAATCTTTAAGTGTTACTGGTTCTTTCCATCGTGGGTTCTATTTCTAGCCTTTCAGTCCAGTAATTAACCTCAGTTTCTCTGACCCCCCCCCCCACTTCCCCCTCCCCAGAGATGAGGATGAGGCCAAGGAGACATGGGCTGTTCTGTCATATTCCCACTTATGGACAGCTGCTTCCTCTCTCCTAATGTGTGACTTTTGTCCTCTGTTGCAGCTTATGAGATCGTCATAGAAACCGGAGATTCAGATACCAGGGAGAATGCCTGGATCGTTCTGGAAGGAAGAAAGGACCGATCCAAAGAATTTCTCATTGAAAACAGCCCTAGGCACAGGGTGTTTAGAAAGTAGGGGAGGCCCATGGATGGGAGATGGGGTGGGGAGACAGGGAAGGGAAGGGAGGGTAGATAATAAGAAAAATAGATTTCAGAAGGGCCAGGTGTCCTGTGGTCCTCTTGTCTTCAATGGGATGGAGCATGGAGGTGGGAAAGGGAGAAGGGCAGCTTCCAATGTCTGGTTCTAGGACATAGATTAGCAAACTATTTACTGATCCCTTCCGGGTACTCAGCACACTAGGCACTTTGAGAGACAAAAGACAATGAAAAGGTGTGATCTCTCCCCTCTAGGAGGTAAGCTTTTTGGAGGTGAAGAGTAGGGTGTGAGAGGACAGTGTTGAATTTAGCTCTCCAATGACCTGAGTTCAAATCCTGCTTCTGATGCTCACTAGCTACTATGGGCAAGTTACCTCACTGCTCAGAACCTCAACATCTTCACCTGTCAAATGGGCATCAAAATACCTGGATTTACTAACTCAGGTTTCTTGAGAGACTCAGATGAAATAATACAGGTAAAATACTTTGCAGTATTGAAAGCACTCACATCAGCATCAACTAAAAATATTATAATTTCATAAGGATTGGTCCAAAAAGCATTCAATAATTGTATTCTCTGACATAGCTCCTTATGCCTGAGAAATCATGCCACCTTTAAGTCTAGGTTCTTCCCAGATTAATCTTAAAATTTACCTTAAAAGCTGTTTAGGTAACATTCTATCACTATTTTTGTTTTAACAACTCCCTCCCCATTGCCCACAGGATAAAGTTCAGGCTCCTTATTCTGTCATTCAATGCCCCACCACCCTTTAGACCCCAAGTTACAGTTTTGATCCTTTCAAACTTCTATCTTCCTACTCTCCAATAAAGCTGGACTCCATCCCACTCCTATAGTACATGTGCATCCCCATTTCAATGACTTGGTTCATCTTATTTCCTCCATTTCCTTCCTGCCATCCAAGCCCTACCTGTCAGTCAAGGATATAATCCCACTTTCTTCATAGAGCCTTTCCTGAGCAGCCCAGCCTTCAGTGGTCTCTCCCTGGTCTAAATTCCTAGAAACAAACGCTTACTGCCTTTGCCAATCTTTCATCCTTAGCATAGACAGCACTGTGTAATTATTGAATTAACTCATGTGTGATAGTTTTGCTTCCCCAACTAAAATGTAACCCAAATAAGTACAGGGATTGTTTCTTACTCTTTGCATCCCTGAGTGCCCAGTTTTAGTGTTTCACATATGGTAGACATTAATAAATATTCTTTGAGTGAATGAATAAATAAAATAAGCAAGAGAATAGATGGATGGATGGATGGATGGATGGATGGATGGATGGATGGATGGATGGATGGATGAATTAGGTATGGGAAGGCTCATTGAACATACCCTTTGTTTCTTACAGAGGCACCACTGACAAATTTGAATTTGATAGCATTTATGTAGGTGACATAGCAGCACTGTGCTTGTGGCACATGCCCAGAGAAGGACAGAGGATGCCTCCCAGGGAGATACTCTGGCATGTGAAGACCATCACCATCACAGAGCTGGAGTTCAACAATGTGTATGTAACTTCCTGCCTTGGCCAAGAAACTAAGAAAAGTTGAGGTGGGACTTCCTAACTGGAAAGGTGTAGACTACTGAGGTGGCTTGGACTTGTCTGCCTCATTTGGCTATAGGCAAAGCAGGGTTGGTTTCATGGGCACAACCTTGGGCAGTTGGGTGAAGAAAGAACCAGGTCATCTAGGGAGCATCCTATGAGGGCACTGGGGAATAGGGAAGGCACTGAAGAGAGATAGAGAGGAAATACACCAAAATGAATCACAGTCATAGTTGGAAAGGCCCTTAGAAGTTATTTTGTCCAAGCTGCTACCCAGTTGCAGATATCTTCTGACAAAATGTCATCAGGCCCTGCTTGACCCCACCCAGTAAAAGAAGCTCCCAGCCTCCGGCAACAGTCTGTACAATTTTTTGACTGCTCTGTTCGTGTTAACAGAACTTTAAATGTAGTGCAGATAGGACTGGTCTCTAACCTGTTAATGCCCAGAGCTGCCCAAAGCAGGCCAGAAACAGAAGTGCCAAGAAACAAGCAGCGATTGAATTAACTACTTTCAGACTGAGGAATGTTCTCCACGCTGAAGTAAAGGCACAGCTTACATACAAAAATCACAAGTGCAAAGGGAGGGAAGGCAGACTATAAAACAAGCATTTCCAGGGCCTGAGTGGTTTCCGAGTGCAGGACAATGCAGGGGTTCTGGAGTCTGGCGGGAACAGTATTATTTCAAGTCTTGGGGCACATTAACTTGGTGGTGCACAGTACCAGAATTCTGTGACTGGAACGGTTTCTACCATCTTTGATTCACTTCACTTAAGGTACACAGGCACTGGAATGCAGTGATTATGAGAGCGTTGTCAAGGGTTTGAGGGATCATTTCAAACTGCGCTGCGAGTCTGACTCCCAAGCCTAAGTCTCCTGAGAAAAAGAGAACTCTGAGAAATCTAAATTATTAGTATATTCATTATCCATATCATTTCAACTAGTATGAAAATCATAATTCCCTTCACATTAGAAATTCTTCCTTTTTACTGGATCAGTCGGTCTTCTTGTAACTTCAACAAGCTTGTCCCTTTTGCCGCATTCAGATAGATATTTAAGAGCTTCATTACCTGCCCCCCCATCCCTAGTTTTTCCTAAATATCTTTCAAGCATTTTTCTCATTATGAGGTTTCCAGACCCATCACTGTCCTGGTGACTCTCCTCTTGATTCATATTTCATGTAGTCACTTTTCTTATTTAAATGTAGTGTCCAGAAGAGTAATCCTAATCCAGATATGGACTGAGCAGCACCCTTATTCTGGACACTTCCTATTTACATGATAAACTTCTTGAGAGCAGAGACTGTCACAACAAACTTCATATCCATGGTGTTGTGCACATGCATATAAACATTTGATCTGAACTGAGTTAAAAGGTCTCATTATCTTTCAGGGAAAGATATATCATATTAAAATATGTGGATCTTTGCAGCCCTATGAAAACCCTATAAATGTTCTACATGGACTACTTACTGTTAAACCAAGTCTTCCCCCAACCTGCACTTGTGTCATTGATTTTCCAAGCCCAAGTACAAGACTTTACACTTATCTTGATTACCTTTCTACTGATAAGCAAGACAGCATACTCAACAGAGTGGTGGACTTGAAGACTTGAGTTCAAGTACTACCTCTGACACAGAATGGCCAGCTGTGTGACCCTGGGTAATTCCTTTAACTTCTCGTGTTCTAGGCAAATTTCTAAGGCTACCACTTGTAAAGAAGGCACTGACTACCACTTACCACAATGCTTAACACCAAATGGGTACTTCATAAATGTTATTGATTGAATGATTGATTGACTCACATTGATATAGTGAGCTTCCTCACCCAGGAGTTCCTGATATCAATAAAATCACAGATCTAGTCCCCATCCCTAACTTTCTACTCTACACAAATGGATTTAAGCAGTTTTTGTTGCATATTTGTTGTAAGTTTAGCCCATCATTCCAGTCTATTGAGATCTTTAGACCTTGAGTTCTGGCTGTCAGTTTATTAGCTCTCCCTCCCAACAATGTGTCATCCCATAAAGTGGACAAGAATGCTATTTATGCCTTCACCCAAACTGATGCTAAAAACATAAGTAGGACAGCACCCTTTTACAGGTCCAAGCCCTCTCTACAAATTGACATTCATCCACTAATCATGCACAATTCTCTCTCTAAGTGGTTCAAACCAACTCTGAATCCACCTAACTCTACTCTCATATAACTCACACCTCTCCATCTTATCCACAAACTTATCATAGGAGACTTTGTCACATGCCTCACTGAAACCCAGAGCATTGGATGTGGAATCAGAAGAGGGTGGCTTCAAATTCTGCCTCCTGATACTTACAAGCTGTGTGCCATTGGACAACTCAGTTAACCATTTCGAGCCTTGGTTTCCTGATCTATAAAATGGAGATAATAGTCTCTACCTCACAGGATTGTTGTAAAGACCAAATAAGAGAATATCTATCTGTAAAGTGATCTGGAAATCTTAAATCTATATAAATGTTTCTAGTATTTTATATTCTATAATAATATTTCCCATCTACTAGTTTAATTCAATTCAGTTAATGCTGATTTGAATTCATAATACATAAAACTACTGTCTTAGGTGCAATCTAGTAATTCAATTAAAAAGCCAAGGAAACTTAGTTTGGCAATGACTTTTTTTTTCTATGGGAACTAAACTGCCTCATGATTATTTTTTTTATTAATCTCCTCTTTTTACCTGGATCAAATTTTACCTGGGATCAAATTCAAATTCACTGACCCAGTTTCCCAAAATCAACCTTCCTCATCTTTTTGAAAACGGATACAACATTTACCCATTCCCATTCCCCTGATGCCTCCCCCTGTTTTCTCCAGCTCCTCAAAACTCATCCAGAGGAGTCCTGAGATCACAACTACAAGTTCTTCCTATATTCTGGGACATAATTCATTTAAATGAGTTAAGCTCATTGAGATCTGAATTCATTTATGAGGTGCTCTCTTAATAACTCTTTATCTGTCTTAATAACAATGATGTCAGGCATTTATAGTGCTTTAAAGTTTACAAAGACCTTTACAGAGGCAACGTAATTTAGTGGATTGAGGGCCACTAGAGAAGTCCAGGCTATTTTGGTTCAAGACCCCTGCCTGAGGATATGGTCTGAGTGACCATAAGCAAGTCTAATCTCTTAGCACCTTAGGCAACCCTTTAAAGAGTATTTCTTGTCAATCTACATTGGTAAAGGGCATTTTACTCCCTGGGGAACTCCCTTCAAGCAATGAGGTCACAGGTCTGGAATCCCATCCCCACCAAGAAGCACCTTAAATCTATTAGTTTAGCAAAGCATTTCTTATATGCCTTAAATCTATTAGTTCAGCAAAGCATTTCTTATATGCCAAGAGCTGTGCTACACCCTGGGTGTACAAATTTCAAGCAGGAAGAAACACTGTTCTCAAAGAGCTTACATTTAAATGGAGAAGACAGCAAATAAAAGGGAGCTGGAAGTTGGGAGAGGAAAACACCCACTGATGGAGAAAAGGTCAGGGGCTGAGCCCAATAAGAAGCAAATAAGGCTGACATAGGTAAGTCCTTCAATGGAGATTCAAGGATAGAACTCAACAACTGGAGGAGGAAGTCACAAGGATATTATCTCACAACAATCCTATGAAGCATTATTATCCCCATTTTGCAGATGAAGAAACTGAGGGCCAGAAAGTTTAAATGACTTACTCATGGTTATACAACAAGTAAATATCAGAGGAGGGATCTGAATCCAAGTCTTCCTAACTCCAAGTCTAGAACTCTGAGCACTACCTTTCAATTAAGGAATTGGCATTACCTCATTCCTGTACCTATGCTTCAATTCATATAAATAATAGATTTAGAGGCTTAAGGGACCTCAGAAATCATCTAGCTTGACTCCCTCATTTTATAGGAGAGAAACCTTGGGTAGAGAGTGGTTGTGATCTATTTGAGGTGATACATAGTTAGTCCTTTTTATCATCCCTATATGACTGCCTCCAAATTTCCTTTTAACCAAGACAATAGCCCTGGTGTTTTCTACTTTGGTCAGACTTCACCTGGAGGATTAAGTTGAAGCCTGAAAGTCTGTCAACTAAGGAAGATATTGATAAGCTGGGAAGTGTCCAGAGGAAGGTGACCAGGCTAGTGAGAGGCCTGGAACCCATGATAACATAAGGAATAGTTGTATTACTGTTTAAGAACCATATTCTACCTTAGTAAAAACAACTGCTCACTTTTATGTTTAAGCTATAGGGCAGAACCTGCCTACAACATTTGGCACAATGGCCTTGTGGTTCAGAAAGACCATCTCCACCCCACCACCTCCCAATTCCAGGAGATCTTGACATGGGTGTGTAGTATACATTGACCAAGAACAAGTGTGAGTCTGTGAGTCAAATCCTAGGAATGGGATGTCCCCTCAAGCCTAAGGCCACAGCTCCATAGATCCATAAGAAGAACTAGAAAGATCAGCACACCAAAAGGAAGACTATTTCCTGATTATTAGTAATTCTGAGCTTGGAAAGCAGGTATCTTAATTTTGCCAGAAGACAGAGGTGATAAGGAAATAGAAGCACATCTCTGCCCATGTATAGACCAAAAGAATCTACCTTTAACTCTTCATGAAGGTAGGGAGGGCCATGAGTTAGTATACAGTGGATAGATATCTGGACTACAGAAGAAAGGCTCCCTACATATCCTCTCCCTCTCCCATGGGTGGGGAGACTACTCAAGTTTGGTAGCTGAAATTTGTCTGTTTTGACTAGAACAGAAAGAAGTCTACTCAGTAAAAACCATCAAGCTAACCTAAAGGTCAGAGCAGGTACCAATGCAGGAATCATTATTATATATACCATTATTTTAATATACTATTAAAGAAGTGAGTCAATTACAAACCAGATTCTAACAATATTGCTCCTAGCCCTGACTTCTGGGCTAAGCAAAAGTAAGTCCACACAACAGCTCTGTAGATAGATAGATGGATAGATGGATAGATGAATGGATGGATGGATGGATGGATGAATGGATGGATGGATGAATATGTAGATAGATAGACCAACAGACAGACGGAGACAGATAGATATGTAGATAGACAGATAAAGAGATAGATGATAAATAGATATGTAGATAAATGGAAAAAGACAAAGAGAGAAAGTGAGAGAGAATAGAGAAATAGAGAGTGTACACTTTTATTAGGCACTGATAGTTAAAGGAACCTGAGAAGAGAAGACTTAGAGGTTAAGTAATAGGTAGGCATCTAGAGGGAGACATTGATAGAGTGCTGGATTGTAGATTCAGGAATATCTGAATTCAAATCATTCTTCAGTAACTTACAGTCTGTGTGACTTAACTTCTCAGCCTCAGTTTCCTTTTCTGCAAAAAACAAAAGGATAATAATAGCATCTACCTCTCAGAGTGGTTGTAAACACCAAGTCAGAAAATATATCTAAAGTGCTTTGCCTTTACAGTGCTAAAGTGCTATACAAATGCTAGCTGTTATCATTATTAGCTATCATGGAAGGGAGAGATCAGTGAGGGTTGCAGTAGTCTGCTAAGACATCAAAGAGATTGAACTCCATTCTCAAGCTTGCCAAATTCAAACAGGGGAGATGTAGCATCGGGGTAAATGTAAGCAAAAGAAAGGCTTCTTTGCAGCTGCTTTGACACCTGGAACCAAGAGCTCCTACTCTGAGTGTGGTGAGGTGAGGAGTTAAGAGCTCCAAAAGGCAGGTAGGGAAGTACTATTCATTTCTGCCAAGTTTTGGGTTTTCCATTGTCCTCGAGATTCACCCTAGAGAACACCTTTCACAGCTCGGTTGGAGACTGAAGGAGTCCTATAATGTTAGTGCTAAAAGGAATGCTACAGATACAGGTTCTTTTCCTTTTTCCCTAATGATCTTTGGAAACAGACCAAGTAGTGATATTGCTGGGTCCAAGGGTATAGATAGTTTAATAAGTTCAGATATAATTCCAGATTGTTCTCCAAAATGGTTGGATCAGTTCACAATTCCACTAACAGTGAATTAGTGTCCAAGTTTTTCCACATCCCTTCCAACATTTCCTCTTCTATCATTTAAGCCAATTTGATAGGTGTAAAATGATATCTCAAGGTTGTTTTAATTTACATTTCTCTAATTAATAATGATTTAGAACATTTTATATGACCTTAAATTGTTTTGATTTCTTCATTAGAAAACTGCCTACCCATATCCTTTGACAATTTATCAATTGAGGAATGACTCATTCTTATAGATTTGACAAAGCTCTTTATATATTTTATATATGAAATCTTTATATGATAAACTGTCTATAGAAATTTTCCCCAATTTTCTGCCTTCCTTCTGATCTTGGTTACGTTTGTTCATTTGCACAAAATTTTTTTAATCTAATGTAACCAAATTATCTATTTTACACCTAACTTAGCTATCTCTTGTTTATTCATAAATTGTTCCCCAGTCCGTAAGTCTGATAAGTAATGTGTTCTATGTTCTTCTAATTTTCTTGTAAGATCTCTCTATAGCTAGATCCTACTTCTGTATATTCTAGCCTGGTGACTCTGGGCAGGTGCATCCTTCATTTTCCTCCTATCTTTCACCTGGGAGGAATCTTAGTACAGCTTTCTCAGTCAGTTAGTGCCAGAGACAAGATCAGAACTCAGGGCTCCTAACTCTTCTGCAAAAGGAGAAAAATCTTAGCTAGCATAAATCTGTTTCAATTTTATAGAAAATGAAAATTGGACTTAGAGCTATGACGTGACTTGCCCAAGGTCACACAGCCAATCAGGCAAAGCCAGGATCTTAGAACCCAGTTCTCCTGACTCATTGGTTTAGAGCACATTTGCCCCGACTCTAACAATACCACCGATCAAGTTTCTGGTTTCTCCCTGGTGAATTAATCAGCACTCAAAGGGAGTCCACACCTTTGAAATGCAGCTTCAATATTTTAGTGTTTGCCAGTGATAACTCCAGTCAATGTTTTAACTTCTGGTCTGCACATACTAAGTAACCCAGCATTTTTCCTCCCTAAGGCTCCATGAGGTGGACTTGTAGGGTCCAGAAATGTATTTAAATATAACAGCAGTTCAGTTGTGAAGCAATCTAGGCAGCTAGGTGCCTTGATGGAGAGTGTGTTGGACTTAGAATGATGAAGGGTTGAGTTCAAGTTCTGCTCAATCACTTTCTAGTGAGCCAGAGCAAATCATTTAATTTCTCTCAATATTCCTTTCATCATCAAATGAATAATGCTTTGCTATTTGCTATTAATTATTGTCACATTCATATGCACATGTGTATGTACCCACATATCTAGCTTTCTGTGACCCCCATCCCAAGAACACTGAATTAAGGATTCCTGCCCTGACAAGCCCAGATGGATGGAGGCAGCTAGCCTGGAAGTCAGGAGTCCTCAGTTCTAGTCTCAGTGCTGCCATTCAGTGTCACCTCACCTTGGGAAATTTGCTTCAGTTTCCCAGGCCTCAGTTTCCTCTTCAGTAAAATGGAAGAGTTGGACTTTGAGGATCCCTTCCAGGTCTAATATTCCATGATTCTCATGTTCAGTTCCCTGGGAGGGGGCATGAATCCTGGCATGGCTGGGAGGGTGAGAGGAGAGGATCATTGGGAAATCATTTACATGATTAAAAATGAAATGCTTCACTGAGAGCCCCACAGCATGCAAACCTCACTAGACTGGTGCCAGTTCTAATTCCAGACATGCTGTTGGTGGGATCCATGCAGATTGCCACAGGCCACAGCAGTAACTGAAAGCATGCATCTCTCAGCATCTGCTCCAAATAATTGCAGCAGCTTACTGCTGGGAAAGGAGGAGGAAGGCTCCCTGCCTGGGCACGCCCCCTTTCTCCTGCTTACCCAGCCAAATCTGGCATGATTTCGTCTCTTCTGAATGCTGTTTCTGCTCAGACTTCTACTCCCTATAGAGCAGGCTTGACCACTCACTACCCGGGGAATGATCTCATTTCCGCACTTGACTAACGCTCTAACAACCAAATGTTGGCCAGTCAGAGAATTCTAGGGCTGACCTTGCAAGGTCATCTCATCCATCCCCCTGCTTTAGGCAAGACTCAATATAAACTATTCCAGATAGATAATAATCTCTCTTATTTACAAGAATTTCCATGGGTCTTTTTTCTTTTACTTATAGATCTTTACATGTTATGATTATGAGATATTTATAGAGTATTAAAAAGCCTTTCTATCTTGCCATTATGCAATGCATTTATATAAGGATAGGGATCAGACTTGTCATTTCATTGATCCAGGAACCTCATGGAAAAGGAAACTCTCTCTACCAATATAGATCTTCACTTTCTCTTCAGCTCAAAGTCTGAAAGAGTTCTCTAAGACACAAAGAGGTAGGTTGTGATTTGCACAGGCCTACACTGACAGGGTCAGAGGAAGGACTTGAACCTAAGCCTTTCTGACTCTGAGGCTAACTATCTGCTATCCCCTCCTGCCCCTCTTCACTCTGTATGATAATACAGATTAATGACTTTTGTTTCCACACCAACAAACCAAAGCAAAAACTTCCACAAATTTTAGGTGACCCACTTCATAGTTGTTTAAAAATACCAGGGCCCTGCGTCTGCATCCTTTTCCCTTCCATTATTTCTCTGCCCTGTTTCCAATAGGCCACTTCTCCTGACTCTTCTGGGCATTTTCCGTTCTTCTGCTAGACTCTTCATCATCAGTGAATAAAGCAACCTGAGTTCCAGGCATGTGTTAGTGCTAGTCACTAAAGTCCATCTTTAATTTTCTGTGTGGATATTTACATCTCAGAAATCAGCAATCCTATAAATCAAAACAATTTATTGTTCTCCTGATTAAACTTAAAAGTATGTGTGCATACATTCCCCACCACCACCACCAGCCTGGTTGTTAAATATTTAGCAGCACACCCCTGTATTGTTCTATAAACATTACTTATCAGCATTGCTTAGCCTTCCACATAGCTGAGTGCAGAGAAGCTTATCACTCAAAAGCTGCGCTCCGGGACATGAACTGGTTTTTTGGTCAAAACAGATCATGAAAACTATCTCCTAAGTCATGGGGAAGCTGTGATCTATGATAGTGAAGGGGCCTGTCTCACAGATGAAATCACAGGACTTTTGAGGTTTTGGAAACTATTTCCCATTATCTCACCTAAGGTTGTATATACAAAAAAAAACTCCTTGGCATCTTTGACAACTAGAGAATTGTAAAATATCAGAGCTGGGAAGAATCCAGTGGTCATCTAGACATAGGATCATAGCTCTAGAACTGGAAGAGACTTCAGAGGACACTGAGACATGGGGAGAGAGTTGTACACATGGAGGGGACCTTGAAGGTCATCTACGCCAGGGATTTTGATCCTTTTTGTATCATAAATTACTCTCTCATTCTGGTAAAACAAAGGAACACTCTCAGAATCAGATTTTTTTAAATGCATAAAAAAATACACAGGATTACAATGGAAATAAACTATAATGAAAATATGTATTTTTTCCTGTCCAAATTCCCATACTCTCTGAAATCTATCCACTGATCTATTCAGGTCCATGGACTCCAGATTAATAACCTCTGTTCTAGACATCATAGATCGAGAAACAGAATGAATCTCAGGCTCATAGACATTACTCTAGAGTTGGAATTATTTAGTCCAATACTTTCATTTTACAGGGGACAGAACTAAGGCCCAGAGAGGTAAAGTGATTTATCCAAGGTCACAAACTAGTCAGTGGGCAGAGTAAGGGCTAAAACCCAGATTTCCTGACTGTTAGAGCCATGCACCTTCCATTGTACCATACTGCCTATCCTTTTTGCCCTGATTCTTTTCTTCTTGGTGGTGGTGTCTTGCTTTTCAGTAGCCCCACATCCTTATACCTCATCCTTTGGCAGAACCCAGTTACAGGAGGCCTGCAAGGACCTCATCCCCCAGACTATGAAATATCCCTGTACAATAAGTTCAAATATTCATAATACATTCCTACAGATTAAAAACAACCATTCCCATGGACTTTTATTATTACTTTTAACATTCATTGGACCCCACGTTTTTCTGGTTGGTGGCACTCACCATTCAATTCACAATCATCTTTGTGGAGAAGGAGATCTCTTTTTCTCTATAGCCAGGAAACAAGGATAATTCACCAATCAGGGCCAGAAGGACCATTGGCTTCAGAGATGGGAGGTATCTTAAAGATTATTTAGTCTAGTTCCCCAGTTTTATAAATGAAGAAATTGACATTTAGAGGCTATGCAGAGAGTTAGGAGCAGACCTTGGTTTGGACTCTGATCCTTGGATTTTTAATCTAGGATTCATTCCACTATAACTCTGGAAGATCTTAGATAATTTTCCCTGGAGTTTCAATCTCTTCCCTTTCTTTCCACCTTGTTTCTTCAGGTACTTTTTTAACTGTGACTACAAAATCCCCCTAAAGAAAAAGAAAAAGTACTTCAAAGTGTTTGAGGTCACAAAGGTGACCGAGAGCTTCGCCAGTAAGATCCAGAGTTTGGTGCCAGTCAAGTATGAGGTCATAATCACAACGGGGTATGAACCTGGAGCAGGCACAGATGCCAATGTCATGATCACTGTCTTTGGGGCCAATGGTGACACAGGGAAGCGGGAGCTCAGGCGGCGAATGCGCAACCTCTTTGAAAGGGGCCACACTGACCACTTCTTTGTGGAGACCCTGGACCTGGGGGAGCTGCGCAAGGTGAGACTGGAGCATGACGGCAAAGGTCCCAGCTCCGGCTGGCTGGTGGAGAGGGTGGAGGTCACCAACACTAGCAATGGGGTGGCCACAATCTTTGCCTGTGGAAAGTGGCTGGACCCGAAGAAGGGAGATGGGTTGACATGGAGAGATCTCTTCCCTACAGTCTGAGGAGGTGTAGGGATGCCCAAGAGTCTCTTCATCTCTGCCCTTCTATCTGCCATGGGAAGCATCCAGAATTCACCAGGTCATTCCAAAACCACTCTTCTGTGTATTGATTGTGCCATTTGGCATGGTTTGTTCCATTCCCAAAACTCCCTGGACACGAGGAAGACAAAATAAACCCTGAGTTTTCTTTTGGGCTTCACTCCTGACTTGCAGTTTATTTAAACAAAAACATTTGTTTTTGTCAGTCAACAAGCATTTATTTGGCACTGACTCTGACCCCAGACACTGTGCTAAGCTACTGTGGATACAAAGAAAGGTAAAAAAAAAAAAACCGCGGAGCTCAAGTTCTAATAAGGGAGGCACATCCCTAAGAAGATCCATACAAGCTATATCAGAGTTAATAGAAGGCAATCTGGGCTTTGGGTTTTAGGGGGGAAAGGCACTGGGTCAGGTATTCAGTGGTTTCCATTTTTCAGTGTTCCATTTTATACTGAAGATTTTTTAGCCATGGGGGTGAATGAAGCATGTGGGAAGGAAGACATGTTCTCCAGTTTTATCTTAACCACTTGGCCTTAAAAGCTCCAATCCCTGGTAAGATTGAGAAAACCTGAGTTTAAATCTAGGTTGTACTACTGACTGGCTTCATGACCTTAACAAGTCTCTGGGTCTCATTCTCATAGGTAAAAAATAAAGAGTTGGGCTAGAGAATCCAACTCTAAGGTCCCTGGTAGATCAAAGAACCCTGTCCTAGGCCCTCTTTTCTTCTCCTTTTGGTCATCTTACATGGGTTTAATTATTGTCTCCTTGTACATGGTTCCCAAATCTAAGCTATTCGTTCTGATCCTATGGTCCTATGGTAGGTGGAGGTGTGGTAGGGAAGCCTGCACATGCCATCTTCTGACCTCTGATGCTCCAAGCTCCCAGCTTCCTGGTTTACTCTCCTCCTCTAAGACAGCTGTCATGTGGTAGGGGACCAAGCTAGGACATGCCATGGGGTGCGGATGGGGATTGGGGATTTACCCAAAGGAGGCAAGAGGAGACAAAAGAAAGCTGAAGTGGTCAGTTTTTAAGCCATAATTAATTAACACTTTAAAAAGGAAAGCTGGAACCAATACAGTAAATGCTGACCAATCCCCGCAGTGAGCAGCACTCTTGGCAAGTACTGCGAGTGCTAAGAAGCTGTCTCTTTTCTGTTCCAATAAATCCAGCGTCAAGCAGAAGAAAATGGTTGTGGAGAGTGTTTTTTGTTCAGTGATTTACAATCCTACGGAAAAGAGATGATGTTCGTTCACCACTTCATTCCACAAGCATCTAAAGCACCCTCCCTCTGTGTCCAGCCCTATGAAGTAGCAGCGGGGCACAGAGTGGGGTAGGGGTGGGGGAAGGATGCAAAGCCTGGACCCTGCTCACGCCAGTTCACAGAGTGGAATGTTGAGGGTAAACTGCCATCCAAAAAATATCTCCAAGGCCCCCCAGTGCCCAGAGACTGTTTCCAAAAAAGAAATTGAAGGCTCAGCTCTGCCTTTGAAGAGTTTATGACCTAAGCAGGTAAAACAGGGCCCACAGGCATGAACTGATTTGTCAAACTGTCACAAAGTAAGCAGCGAAAGAGAGTAAAAGAGCATCAGATTCAGAGCCTGAGAAGTTAAATCTGAATCACAGCCCTGTGTCTCAGTTTCTTAAACTGTAAGAGGTCGGACTAGATTAGCCTTCAAGCTTATGATCCTCTATCAACATGAATAGAACAGTGGAAAGACCACAGGTTCTGAAGTCAAAAGGCCTGGGTTCAGATCTCATCTCATGCTACCACTTACTGCCTGTGTGACCCTTGGTAAATCCTTTCAACTCTTGAGTGTTTCCTCACTAGTAAAACAATGGTGTTGGACTAGACTAGTGGTATTAAACTCAAATAGAAATGACCACTAAACTGCATATAAAGATGTCTGTGGGCCACCTACTGACTTAGTTTTTAAATATTTTGTTATCTATTTTTATAGTACTTTTTTTTGTTAAATATTTCCCAACTACATTTTTTATTCTGGGTCAGGTCACCTTTGGGAGTGCTGGGGGAGCAGCTCTAAAATACAGTTATCCTTTGCACATCATGACTTTTGCCACTGCAGGTTTCAACATACTATGGATTGGCATAAGAAATTAAATGGGAATTTGGGGGCAGTTCTGCAGAAGTTGCAAACAACATGTGAAGGCCAGCAGATGACACAGAGAAAGTTTAGAAACTCAGAAATGCATAAAATATATTTATAGTATTGTATAATACCAAGAAAAAAGAGAAGGAAATCTGCGAGGCCAGAAGACTTCTTCTCTGGTGCAAAGGAAGGATTAAAAAATTTTACACAGATTTTCCAGATCATGGGGGTGCTGCTCCCCTAATCCCCTGCATGGGGAAGGGAAAACTGTAGTAAAAACAGAATGGTTTAGGTGGGAAGTGATAATGTACAAAGGTCTTATTCACAAGGGGAGGGACTAATTAAGATTCTCCAAAGGAGTCATTTAAAAGAGATAGCATGTGCAGGAACCAGATGGACTGGCTTGAGAATTACAGAATGAGGGAATGTCAGGGGTCTTAAAAAAAACAATATGAGTGATGGTTTTGAAGTCCCCAAGCCCCTGAGTTTGAATCCAGCCTCCAACAGATATTGACTGTGTGACTGGATGTAAGTCATTTAACCTCTCAGAGACTCAGTTTCCTGAGTAAAATAAGGATATTAATATTTGTATCACTTAACCTCTCAGGGATATTCTAAGGAAAGAAACTGAAAAAACTGAAAATACAATATAAATATGAGTTATTACTATTTTTCCCAACAGTGAGTAAGAGTTGTAGATCAGAAATAGAAAGTGGTCTGGGACACATGTGTCTGTCACCTTCTCAATCAGTCAACATTCATTTATTTTTGTTATTCAATTGTTTTCAGTCTGACTCTCCAAGACCTCATTTAGGTTTGTTTTGTTTTTTTTTTTTTAGCAAAGATACTGTAGTTTGCCATTTCCTTCTCCAGCTCATTTTAAAGATGAGAAAACTGAGGCAAATAGGGTTAAGTGACTTTGCCCAGAGTCATGCAGCTAGTAAGTCTCTAAGGCCAGATTTGAACACCAGGAGATGTCTTCTTGAATCCAGGCCTAGTACTTCTATCCACCTAGCTGCCCCATACATTTATTAAATGCCTACTATAAATTAAATGCCTACTACATTAAATGCACTAATGGGGATAGAAAGACAAAGGATGAAATAATTCCTACTCCCCAAAAACCTATATTCTACCTAAAGAGAAAACAGGTAGTATTGTTTAGCCATTTTTCAGTTTGGTCCAACTCTTTGCGACCCTATTTGCAGATTCGAGGTTTTCTTGGCACAGATATTGGGCTGGTTTACCATTTCCTTCTCCAGCTCATTTTATAGATGAGGAAACTGAGGCAAATAGGGTTAAATGATTTTGCCCAGAGTTACACAGTTAGTAAGTGTCTGAGATCAGATTTGAACTCAGGTCTTCCTGACTCCCTATCCATTGCACCATCTAGCTACCCAAAAGAGGTGTGTGTGTCTGCGGGTATGTGTCTCTGTGTGTCCAAAATATAGATATATGTGTATATATATATATATATATATATATATATATATATATATATATATATATATATATATACACACACACACACACACACACACACACAGAAAGACATATATATCTATGTGTGTATAAAACACATGTATACATATATATTCAGAATAAATACAAGGGCAGTATAAGGGTATTAGGCAGGGAGGGCACCAACTTTTGGGGAGATGAGGAAAGGTATTATGTAGAAGGTGATGCTTGAGTTTTGTCTTAAAGAAAGGGAGGGATTCTATGTTGTAGAGGAGGAGAGGGGGTACATTCCAGCAAGGAGAACTACGAAGACACCATAGTGAGAGATCATGTGAGAAGAAGAGAGAGAAGGTCAGTCTGGCTCTACAGTAAAGTGTGGAAAGAGAAAGAATGTACAATGAAGCTGGAAAAATAGGTTGGTACTAGCTGTGAAAGACTTTAAGAAACAAATGGAGTTTATATTTTATCCTAGAGGCAATCAGATGCCACTGGAGTTTAATGAGTAAAAGAATGATATAGTCAGACCTGTGCTTATGGAAAATTACTTTGGCAGCAATATGGAAGGTTGAGATTTGAGGCAGAGAGAAGATTTTGGAGGCCAGTGTGATAGTCTAGGAAAGAGGAGCTGAAGGCCTGAAGTGTAGTAACAGCTGTTTGAGGAGAAAGGGTCAAAGGTAAAGAGATGCAATGGAGGTAGAAACAGCAAGATTTAGCAACTGATAGGATATGTGGGGTGAGGGAAAGTGAGAAGTATAGGATAATACCAAAGGTACTACCATACCTTCAAAACAAGTAGAGAAGATTGGAAGGGGTGGGTTTTGAGGAACATATAATGAATTCAGTTTTTGATATGATGAATTTGAGGTGTCGGTGTCTAGCTTGAAATATTCATTAAGTAATTGGCAACATAAGACTAAAGCTTAGGGCAGAAACTGGGAATGGTTATATAGAGATTTGGAAGTCATCTGCAAAGAAATGATAATTAAACCTAGGCAAGCTGACGAGATTAATAGGAGATAGACTATAAAGAGAGGAGAAGAAATCCTTGGACTGGGCCTTGGGTTACACATACAGTTAAAGAAACATGATACAGATGATGAGCCAACAAGGGAGACTAAGTGGAAGAGACCAGATGGGGAGGAGAACAATAGCAGAGAAGCCCAGAGAAGAGAGAGTATTCATAAAGAAATGTCTATCAACAGTGTGAAATGTTGTAAAGAGGGCATAAAGGCCCCCCTAACCTTTAAATTAAAAGACTATTGAAAACTTTGGAGAGAACAAAGTCAATTAAGTGATGAGGTCAGAAGTTTTGGTGCCAAGAGTTGGTAAATGGGAGGCAATGACATGAAGGCATGAGTATAGATAAGTTTTTCTAGGAATTTGGCTGACAAATGGGGAAAGATACCAGATCATAGCTTGAGGGGAAGGTAGGGTCCAGTGAAGGTTTTTTAAAGATGGGGGACACATAAATGCATTTGTAGATATCAGGGTCAGAACCAGTAGGTAACTATAAATTGAAGATAAGAGGGTTGAGGTGGAACACTGAAAGCTGCTAGAGAAATGGGAACACATGTAGTGGGGCTGGTCTGGGCAAGCAAGATTTGTACCTTCATAGAGACTGCAGAGAAAGAAGAGAGAGTAGGGGAATCTTCCTGATGTAAAGAAGTTTTGAAATGAAGAAAAGGGGAGAAGGGAAAATCCATGGTGAATAGCCTTAATTTTTTTCATTAAACTAAGTTTCTCATCTGGGGATATGGGGGAGGGAAGGTTGGTAGAAAGGAGAGAAGATTTGGAATAGCTTCTGTGAGAAGTGAGATAGGAAATCATTTAGGGAAGAATCAAAGAATTGCCTTGCCGCAATGAGGACTCAGTTGAAGTTAGAGAACACAACAGTGTCTACCAGTCAGTATAGTTACATGACTTCCTCTAGTTCAGTTTAGCAGATGGGTACGAGGTGGAAGTGATCCAGTGTTAGGGTTTGGCAAGAGATGAGCAGTGATGAGATACATGGTTGAGAAATTTGAAAACAGCTCAGGTTCTAAGCTTCAGTTCCCCTCCCACAACAAACATCATCCTAAAAGAACTGTCAAATCATTCTGCCTGTGTAAGTCACAGTTTGTGGAGATAAATGGTATATAACCTTGTGTTGTGACTGTGCATGTGTCTGAAGAAAATGTCCCTAGGAAATTGAAAGCTGAGCCACAGTCTCTGAAAGACTGGCAATAGGAGAAGTATCACAAGGTGGGAGACTGGCAAATGTCCCAATTTTGGGGGGAACAAAAAGGGAAAGGAAGTAAAGTCCGCACACTGTAGGTCAGTGAGCTTGACTTTGATTCCTGGCAAAATTCAAGAATATACTATTTAAGGGATCATTGGTCACCATCCCAAAATAAGATACTGACCAGATACAGCTTCACCAAAAACAGGTCACGGCAGACTAATCTTTTTGGACAAGTTTATTAAACTACAGAGCCATAACTAGAAATTTGTGCACCCAAGGCAAGCAAGATAAAACACACCTATAGCAGCTGCTATGAAATTCCCTCAAAACAAATTAAACAACTTCAGTTGTTGGGATGGGGGAAGAGATATTGGTACACTCTGAGGCTGCCATGGGAATGAGAGGGAGAAGGTGAAGCAGTACTGAGGAGCTCACCTGGGGGATGCTGGGATGTAGCTGCTGGGGAAGAAGAAGCGAGTCTAAGATCCCTATTTTAACAAATTATTCTTGTTAACTAGATTTCTGGCTCCATTTCTTTCATACTGCTAAAAGATTGCTATAAGCACTCTCTCAATTTCAGGTTAAAGCAAGGTCTCAGGTACCGTACACATTCTAATTCTGGCTATGCTATCTGCTATAGATTCTAACAAGTATTTGACAAAGCCTCTCACACTATCCTTCTGGACAAGATGGAGAGAGTTAGAGGGACTGGACAAAAAACGGTGTAGAGGGGACAAGATCGTCATCTTCAAGCATTGGAATGGAAAAAAACGTTAAGTGCAGGAAGGATTATACTTGTTCTACTTGGCTTTAGAGGGAAGGACTAAATTGCATAGAGGCAGAATTTTGGGCTCCATATGAGGAAATTGTTCCTAACAATGCGAGCTCCTCAGCAATGGAACAGGCTGCCTCAGGAGTAGTGGGCTGCCTCTTATTGGAGGCCATCCAGCAAAAACTGGATGTCTATATATATTGGGTGTGTTGTTAAGGGGAATCTTGTCCAGGCACCAGTTGGACCAGATGGCCTCTCGGGTTCCAGCTCAGAGAGTCTGAGATCATATTCCCAAGTCACTGGGCGGCTCACAAACCTACAAACTGATGGGCTGAGAAATTGGAACTGGAATTTAAAATGAAAAATAGACTAAACTGAGTAACTGAAAAATTGTTCCTCCTTATCCCAATGCCAAACTTCCTCAGTTAATCATAAGAAGACATTTCAGGCATGAGAATATAAAAGTGAAGAGAGCAAGACCCAGGCAGAGTTTCCCTTTGAAAAAATAACCATCCTTAAAACTCTTCAGGCATTCAAGGTTTTTCCAATATGGCTCCACCTGCTTTTTACAATATACCTCCCATTCTTGTCTTTACACAAACACTCTGCTTTCTACAGTGTTAACAGGCATGTTTTCCCTTCTTTTATCTTATCTTAAATGCTCTCCTCATCTACTTAATCTGGTCTTTGAAGAATGAGGTGGGGGCCCCGAAGGAGGAGAAAGGAAGAGGTTCGAAGTCAAACAAGGTTTGCACAAGAAAGCAAGGTGTATGTGTTGGGGAGTGGGGGGAAACAGTCCTGCCTAAGCATGTGCCTGGGGCTAGGAGTCGTAGCCTCAGCTCACCTTATCCCCTGGTTAAATCTCACCCTCCTCTCTCATACATGACCCTGTTCTCCCTGACAGAGACAAGGCATCCTCCCCCCAAAACCTATTTGTAGCCCTAGTCATTAGGCAATCATCTTATCAATAACTAGCATTCATCAGGGGCCCACTACATTATTGGCACTGTACTGGTTCTGGGGATACAAAGACAAAAAAAGAGAATGAAAACAAAGTATTTAACTACATCTTGGCTTGAGTGGAGGGCAGGGAGCAGTTGGCATCAGGAAGAACTAATTAGAATTGAGGCTAGTCCTGCCACAATTTACGTATTGTGTTGCTCTCCAGGACAGCGGATGGGTAGGGCAGGATGGGAATGCTTTGGGCCCCTTAACTCCTCAGGCAAATCACTGAACTCTGAGACTTCTCCTCATCTTCAAACCTCTAAAAATCATGCCCGTGGTGTTTGTTTCACAGGGTTGTTGGGTTAGGGGCAAATGAAGCGTTCCATGTACAGTGATGGGCCTTAGAGGACAGAAGCCTGAAACAAGAAAGGTATAATGGAAGGACACCATCCCTTTGTCTCCGAGATCTATGGTTTGATCTGAAAATGACCCTGGTGCTCTGGAAAACCATAGGCTACCTGGTTTTTTCAAGGTGTTCCATGCTGTTGCCAGGACAACCAAAGCCTCAGCATGAATAAGGTTAAACAGGGCCAGGCCTGGGAAAAATTGTGAAGGAGGAAAAGTCTATCTTTAGGATACTCTGGCCTCCATCCGGCAGCATCCTGCTCCCCCTGCTCCCTAGGCATCCAGGCTCCCTGGCCCCTCCACACCTCCCCTCCTCACAGTTCTCAGGCCCACGATGGGACCTGCTCTCAACTCATTGCCAGGGTGCCAAGGACCTGATAGCCTAACTCTCACTAGGATGCTAATCACAGCCAAAGACTTAACGTCTCCTGAGGCATTTTCCTCTTAACAGGCACAATGGGTTAAGTTCAAAATAATAGAATTTTAGGAGTCAGAATCAGTCTACAAAGGAAGGGGGGTGTGGCATAGGGGAAACTTCTGGACCCCCTCAAATCACTGACTAATAGGTTAGTTCCTACTTGGATCTGGATTTGAGTTCTATTTCTAAATCACTTGAGTTCTCTAGGCCTCAGTTTCTTTATCTGTAAAATGAAGGGGGTTGGACTAGCTTACCTCTAAGGTTCTACCATCTCTAAATCTACAAACCTATGAACAGGCCTTAAAGTTGGAGAGCCTTATATTCATAGTTTAGCTCTATCACTTCCTGACTGTGTGTCTAGAGCAAAGCCACTTTGTCCCTCTGAGTCTCAGTTTTTCCTCTGTTGAATGGGCATGCTAATAATACCCATGCTGCCTATAAATCACAGGGCTTTTATGAGGAAATTGCTTTGTAAATTGTAAAGCACTCTACAAATATGATTTATTTTTACTGGACCTGTACATTCACCTGAAATAGCACCAAGCATGGCCTAAAAAGTGCTGTCACAGTCCTTCTGTGTCTTACATTCCCCATTCCTCATCTCCCACCAGGCAGGAATACCAGCTATATTCCCAGGTGTGAAGCCAGGCACAAGGAGATGCAATGTATGCCTGATACTTGTGCACCTGCTCCGATCCCCTCTCCACTCCCATCATGAGGAAGAACATTCTAAGTGCATTGCCATGGGATGAGGCTGTCTCTTGAGGTGGTGAGCTCCCCATCACTGGAGCTGAATGACCCCTCTGTCAGGGACATTGTGATAGCAATCATAATAGCTAACATCTACATAAGCACTTACTCTATGCCAGGCACTGTGTTAAGTCCTTTACGACCCTCACAGCAACTCTATTATATATTATTATGACATTTCGCAGGTGAGGAAAGTTAAGGTAAAAAGTGATTCATCTAGGACTACAGTGCCAGTATTTGAACTCAGGTCTTCTTGACTCCAGGTCTGGTGCTCAACCCACTATTCTATCCATCTGTCTGCCCTGATTCTTGTTACCCTCTAACTCCTTTCCCCGCTAGCTCCACTATTATCATTGGGAAAGCAGAAGGTAAGGCCATTTTGTATTGTCTGTTTCATAGGTCTGTTACCCCACCCCACCTAGTGGGCATCCTTCTATTGTAAAGGACAGATGGGCTGGGCCTTTTCCTCAGGGGAAAAAAAATGGGCCAGTCATGTAGCCAGCAGGAGACAAAAGTGGTGAAGCACTAAGCCTCCCAATAGGACATGATCCAGAGAAAGAGCCCCCTACTCCCGGCCCACTGGGTGGATTCTGTTTGGGAAAATGTGGCTAAGAATCATAGCAAATGAGAAGGCCTGATGGATTTGTGTTCTGCTCTGGGGTCAGGAGTACCTACCTTCACAGACAAGATCACAGAACTATCCAAGCAACAGAACAAAGAACAAGAAGAGAGTACATGCCACCATCTGCCCAAGTGTAGCTCAGCTACAGTATAAGCTAGATCTTGTTCCCGCTGTTCGTTTTATAATCAGGGATACCTTACTCCTTACCATTAAGTCACTTCACCTCTTTAGGGCTTGGTTCCTTCATCTGCAAAATGAGGGAGTCTGGACGATCGGTCTAGATGACCCCTTCTGGCTCTAACTCTGTTAATCTCTTTTAAAAGAAGCATACGGTCATTTTAGTGCTAGACCTAAAGTCAGGAAGACCTGAGTTCAAATGTGACTTCAAACAGTTATTAGTTATGTAACTTTGGGCAAGTCACTTAACCTCTGTCTCAGTGTCCTCAACTGTAAAATGGGGATAATAACAGCACCCACCTCCCAGGGTTTTTGTGTTCCAAATGCAACAATATTTGTAAAGCATTCTGCAAACCTTAAAGTGTTGTATAAATATTAGCTATTTTTATTTCCAAAATCTTGAATTTTGAAATCCTTTTTGATGATAATCCCTTTCCCTCCCATCTCTGCACTTCTTTTGTTCTTCCAAATCCATTATCTACCCTTACTGTCCCATTCTCCTAATCCATCAACCCCATTCAGGCTTCATTACCTTTACTCCTGGCATTGACTTAATGGTCAGCCATTTCCATGAATACCTTGTCCTTCTGCCATAACCACCCTACCTCTCAGTCCTGGGTAGCTCCAACACTGTTTCGATGGCCAGAATGCTATGTGAAAAAATCACAAAACAGAGCTGACTGGGCCCCATAAAAGTGTATGCTTTCTAACCCAAACTAGTCTCTCTTTGCTGCCCATAGATAATCCTTTTATTCATCTCTGTTGGTAGCAGTTCTTAAACTGTTTTTGCTTAAGGAGCAGTTTTATTCTTTGCCATAAGGAATTGTGGCACACCGAACATTTAAATTGACACTATTGCAGGATAGTTGGGAGACTGTCCTGTGGGTGTGCAGTTGTAGGTACCATACAATTCATAGCATATCTAGGGAATCTAAACACAGAAGTGTGCCTTGGTGTGTCCTTTGGGAATCATTGCCTTATTTACTTTCTAGTACATTTTCCACAGTGACTCTTCCATACTTTCCCTTCTCTCCTCATACCCCTAGTTGGATTCCATCCTACCCAATCCCCATCTCGCAGCTTATATGATCTCCTACCTTAGTGAGATGATCCAAGACTCAGAATAATTTTTGATTACCCAGAATCATAGAGTTGAACAGGATCTCCAAGGACATCCAATCCAATCCAACCATTAAAAGAACACCCCCTGTAACATACCTGACCTCTGTATGAACACCTCAAAGGGAGGGGAGTCATCAGCTCTCGACAGTCCTTCCCACTTTGGGATATCTCTGATTGTTAGAAATTCTATTTTCCCAGCAATAAAGCCTAAATTGACTTCTTTGCAACCTCCACTTTCCTCCTACTTCTGAGTCAAACAGAACAAATCCAATTTGTTTCCCCATGCCTATTCAGTCCTACTTCTTCTACTGAGAACTCTTAAATACTTGCATACAATGAAATGTCCTCCCTGAATTGTCTCTTTTCTAAGGCTCTTTTCCATGCCCAGTTTTTCCCATCATTATGGATTGATGTATTATGGACTCTGGATACTCTACAGATTAATAGTGTATTTCTTAAATCATGGTGCCCAGATCTGAGCATGATCCTCCACTGACAAGGGCAGATTAGATAGTAGGACTATCACCTACCTTTTGAGCGCCCTCAACTCACTTCCTTAAAGCTCAAAAACCTCTCCACACCTCCCTTTCATTCTCATCTCTTCTCCAGAGTCATCCTTGACTCTTCCTTCCTCCTTATCTACTTCCAAATCCCACTTCTCAGGTATTCCTTGCTATTCCCAACTCATCAGCTTGGCAAAGGGCCAGAGGCTGACATGGTAATTCAATGTGCCAAGCCCACACATAAGCAAGAAAAAAAGCAAAGCCATTCATAAAGCTCCCAGGCTGTGCCAGGTCTTCCCTTCTGAGTTTCTAAAAGAGGGGAGCTCCTTCTTAATATCTGTTTCTCCTTTCCCTGAAGTCACAGAACTATTCTCTGCTCTGGGATCTGAAAAGACATTTCACTCAATTCCATACTTCTGGGAAGCAATAAACATAAACCTGTCTCACTGAACTATCCTTCCTCAAATCTCAAATAGTTTTTCCTCCCACCACCCTCTCAGCTGAAAACCTTGACTCATATTTTAATGAAAGAAAAAATGGAGGCCATTTACACATTCCCTCTTTTCTCTTCCCCATCTCACATCACCCAGATATTTTCTGCCACTTTCTCCTCCAACCCATCTCACATAAAGAGTGACCCTTCTCCTTGCCAAAACCAACCAATCTACATATAAAATTGATCACATTCCATCCCATCTCCTCTAGCAGACTGCCCCTGTTATCATCCCCACTCTCTTTTATCTTCACTCTCTCTCTCTGCCTACTGGTTCCTTCCCTACTGCCTATAAACATTTCCATGTGAACCTCATTCTCAAAAAACCCTCACTTGATCCATCCATCTCTGCTAATTATTTCACCATACCTCTCTCCTTTTTGTGTCTTAATTTACTGAGAAGACCATCTTCCATAGGTTCTATCCCCTCCTCTCTTTTCATTCTCTTCTTATCTCTGGCTTCCAAACTCATCATTCAACCAAAACTGCTCTCTCCAAAATTACCTTTTAGTTGCCATATCCAATGGCCTCTTCTCAATCTTCATTCTCCTTGACCTCTCTGCAGCCTCTGGCTGCTGAGTAACCTCTTCTCTCTAGATTTTTGGGACACTCCTCTTTGCTGTTTCTCCATCTGCCTCGCTGATTTCTCCTTTTGAGTCTGCTCTGCTGTTTCTTCTTCCAGGTCATGCCAGATTACCATGAGGGTTCCAAAGATTGGGCTATTGGTTCTTCTCTTTCCCTCTCTATTTCACCTGATGATCTCATCAGCTCCCATGGATAAAGGTATCATCTTTGTTTGACAAGTCTCAAATCTACTTCTCATGCCCTAACTTTTCCACTGTTTCTCAGTCCAACATCATCACCTAACTGCCTATTGGACATCTCTGTCTGGATGGCCCATAGATATCTTAAAGTCAGCATGTCCCAAACTGAACTTAATATTTTCCTCCCAAATCCTCCCTCCTTCCAAAGTTACCTGTTACTCTCAAGGGCACTACCATCCTCCCAGTCACTCAGGTTCATAACCTAGGTATGGCCCTTGAATCTTCACTGTCTCTCTCCTCACATATCCACTCTGTTGAGAAGACCTGTCAAAGTTACCTTTGTTGCATGTCTCAAAAACACCTCCTTCTCCCCTCCACCCTAGTATACCGCCACCCTAGTACAATCAATCAACAAGCATTAATTAAGTGCCCACTATATTCCAGGCACTAAGGCAAGTATGGGGAGCACAAATTGCTTGGTTTTTGTCCTTCATTCTCAAAGAAGACCAAAGTGACATCACTATGGTAGAGTCAAGTTATAGTGTGTCTGACTGTGGCTGATCAGGCCAGTAAGAGCTCAGAACGTTCTATCACAGGTTGGGTACAAATAGTCCATGAGAACATCTGGAGTGAGATGTCTCTGAATTTGCACATCTCGTGTTTCTTTTGAACTACTCAATTTTGCTTTGCCCATAAAGCACAGTGCATTCTTTGATATGGATACTCTGTGCTAGGTGGTCTGGTGCTAGTGTCTCCTATGTCACAAATACCTGCAAAATGAAAGACAAGAGAGTCCTTGTCCTCAAAGAGCTTATATTCTAATGGGGAAAACAACACATAAAAGGAAGCTGAAAGGTGGAGAGAAGGTCCCCTACTGGGGGTATGATGGAGAAGTCCAGAGGAGTGTAGCCTGGTATGGTATGAGGAGATGACTGGCCTGGATAAACTCCTTAAATGGAAGTTCTTGGAGCAGGCCTCCACCCTCCAATCTGAAGGAGGGCTCCCAAGAGCAGAAGGTACTTCTGAAGTGTGAGTTTCAATGTAATGCATGCCCTCATCCCTTCATGCTTGGACTATTATAACAGCCTGTTGAGTGGCCTCCCTGCCCCAAGTCTCTCCCCACTACAATCCATGCTCCACTCAGGTGTCAAAGTAAAGTTACTAAAATACAAGTCGGACCTTGCCCTGTCCCTCAGTAAAATCCAGTGACTCCTTGTCACCTCAAGGATCAAATATAAAATCTTGGTGTTCAAAGTCCTTCATAACCTGGTCCTCCCATCCTTCACCAGTTTTCTTACACTTCACCCCTCATACCCCACCATATACTCCAGGCCTCCTTGCTCTCCCTCAAGCAAAATGCTCCATGTTGCAGCTCTGGGCATTGTCCCTGACTGACCCTTATGCAAGCAATGCTTCCCCAGTTTCCTTCAAGTCCCAGCTAAAATCTTGCCTTTTGCAAAAAGCTTTTCCTGATTCCTCTGAATTCTGGTGACTACTCTCTGTTGATTATCTCTCATTTATTCTGTATATGGCTTATTTTATAGTTATTTGCATATTTTCTGTCCCATTAGATTATGAGCAACTTAAAGTCAGGGACAGCCTTATACCATTTTTGTATGCCCACCACCTAGCACAATGTCTGGCACTTAATAAATGTGTATTGTCTTACTGATTCCAAGAAGGAGATTCCAAATCCCACCCCACTGTAACTCTTCTCTATCTTAAGGAAGTTCTTCCCTATATCTCAACAACCCATTTGGTGTTTTGACGTCATGGAAGTGATCTGACATTATTTTAATCAAGAACTTAGTGTTCAAAGAATCATGGAATATCAGAGTTGGAAAGGACTTCAGGCATCATTTCATTCAACCTCCCACCCAGGAATCCCTTTTACTAGTCATTCAATCTCTCCTTAAATATCTCAAATGATGAGGTACTCACTGCCTCAGAAGGCTCAGGGAGCTAAGTGATTCATCCAGTGTCACACAGCTAATTAGCAGTAGAGTCAAGAACAGAATTCAGATGAGAAAGATGACAGATTGATAGGTGGATATCTAGAGGCACCAGAGATCGCTATAATTATTATGCAGTTCTTTCTGCTGAGTCCAAATCTGCTTTCCTATGATCTCCACCCTTTGTTCTAGTTTCGCCCTCTGGAGTCAAGCAGAATAAACCTAATCCTTTTCCTATCTGATGCAAAGGCACTAAACTGGACTCCCTGAGTTCAGATACCAGAACTTCCTGGCCATGTAGCCTCAATCACACCACTTCACTACTCAAAGATTCTGTTTCCTGATTTGTAAAATGGGAGAGTAATAGTTGTATTATTTACCTTATAGGATTTGGGTGAAGAAGATAATTTGTAAACCCAAAAGCATACTGTCTGTATGTATTATATATTTGAAGATCTAGATCTTTTTTCTCCAGATTAAACATCACACTGTTCCTAAAATCATTTCTCACACGACATATGGAAGAAAAGAAGAGAGGTGAGGGAATAAGCATTTACAAAGCACCTACTATGTGCTAGACATGGCATTTTACAAATATGATCTCATTTGATACTTATAATAATCCTGAGAACTTAGTGCTGTTATGATCCCCATGTTACAGTTGAGGAAACTCAGGCAAAGAGAGGTTAATTGACTTGCCCAGGGTCACATGCTAAGTGTCTGAGGCCAGATTTAAACTTGTGTTTTTCTGAAGACTCCAGGCCCAGAACTTTATCCACCTGCTCATTTTATTTTGTCCTGTGAACTATCAATAATTCAATTAGTACTATAACCACACAGGTGTCTTTGGAGACCTTACCTTATTTAAGCATTTCTAAACTGCAGCTAGAAATTATCTCCCATCCTAAAAACTTACTTTTTTTTGGTGCCCTAATAATGCAAAATCCCTCTCCCTCCCTCCCTTCCTGCTTCTCTCTCTCTCTCTCTCTCTCTCTCTCTCTCTCTCTCTCTCTCTCTCTCTCTCCACGCCCCCTCGGTGTGTGTTGACGGATAGGGGGGTGCGGGGGGTTGGCCAATAGTCTAACTTAGGGAAGTCTATATTTGAGAATGTTTTTAAACAAACAGTTATGGTTTTTTGGAACACGTAGGCCAACAAAGCTTTTCTAAGCTGTGTTTGTCCTTCGTTCTCAAAGAGGACCAACTTTTTTTCCTAAGTGAAGCTCCTTGGCATGATGCTATAATAATAGATGAGATTTGTTTGTAATTAGCAGTATACACTTACTGCAAACTATTCACCTTACCAAAGTCCTGAAAAACCCACTGGTTTTCTTAGGTAGCTCAGACATAAGTCCTACCAATAGCATTTACAGCATTCACTTGCTAAGTCAATCCTCGAACTCTGAAAGGTCAAGTGCACACCAGCCCTTGTGAAAATCTTGGAAATTTTTAAAGTGCAAGGTTCGGGTTCGCTCAGGAAGTGAATGGAAGCTGTGTGTATCACAGAAAATTTGGATTGTAAAAAAAAAGGAACTAAAGACATGGGAAATCAAGCAGAGAAAAAAAGCCAAGGAAAGGGGAGAATAGGTCAGAACAAACACATGTTAAGAGAGAGATGCAAATAGTTCTTAGGAATTACAGATTTCAGACCCTAGAGATGCTTTAAGCAAACTTCCTCATTTTACTAATGAGGAAACTGGGACCCAGGGCAGTTAAGTCACTCATCCATTGTTACATAGCAATCAAGAACAGAATCCAGATTAGGCAGATGACTGACAGCTAGATATCTACAGAGAGTATGACAAAGTGGACAGAGTTTTAGACTGGTAAGTCAAGAGAGATCTGGATACGAATCCAACCTGACACTTGACTAGCCCCATTGTACCATAAGCAAACCACTGAGCTGTCTGTCTGAACCTCAGTTTCCTTATCTGTACAATGGCGATAATAACACTCATAGCAACTGACTTACATGGTTTCAGAAGAACCAGATGCGATCATGTCTATAAAGTGCTTTGTTGACTTTAAAGTGTTATGTTAATATCAGTTTTTTTATTAGACAGATTAATGAGTAGAGTGAATTAGACAAATATAGATAATAAAGACAGACAAATATTACAGAGAGCTAAATTAAACCTAAACACAGAACATTAGCAAATCTCATTTAAACAGGAAATAGGTACTAGCAAGTTCTGTCATTTGGGCCTCATTGGTGGATCTTTTGTGAAGGGTAATCATCTGTTAGCTAAAGTCATACTCTGTGCTTTCCTGAGAACTTATTTCTGTGAAAACATTGCCTAAAGCTGCTGGGAAATCTACCTCCCCTTGTGAAGCTCACACATGTTCTATCTTGCTGATACTGACAGGAAGGAATATTTCAGTCATCGAGAGCTCTGGGCCACAGCTTTTGCAGTGGCAGGGAAGTCCTTCAACTGTTCCTTATATAAATAATAATAATTACTAAAAATAACTTATGAAAATGATACTATTTATTATGCCAAATTAAAAGACTGATTTTTTTTTAAAAATTGCACCTTCAAAACAATTTTATTCCAAAACTAATAATACTAAATTAGACATAATAAGAATGCCATGTCAGATGCTTCACAATAATTTTCATTTTCCCCTTTACAAAAATTGGGAAAAATTTTCAGTTCATTACATTTTCACTTTTTTAATTACAATTTTGTTTTAAATTTCTTTAAATTTGTAAATGCCTTTATGATTTTTTCTAGACTTACAGAACTATGTTTGACTGGGTAATGATTGCATTTTTTTCTCTTTTTGAGATTCAATACTCAAACTAGGTTTGTGGATATTCATTTAATGATCAGAATGTTGGTTATTTACATTGTGCCTTTCTTTTCTCTTTAAACTCTCAGTTTTACCCAATTACGCAAAATGGACATTAGTTTTAAAAGTTGGGAAGGAAGGAAACATTTGTTAAGCACCTACCTTAGCATAACTAAGTGCAAATATCTAATTTGATCCACATAACAACCCTGGGAGACAGCTGATGTTATTATCCCCCATTCTGCAGTTGAGAAAACAGGCAGACAGAAGTTAAGTAACTTGACCAAGGTCACATAACTAGTAAGTGTCTAAGACTGGATTTGAACTCAGGTCTTCCTGACTCCAGGTACATTGATCTATATACTCACTATGCTGGAAGGGAAGGAAAGAAGAAGGCACTGAGAATATAAATAATATTTAATTATTTTATTTGCACTTTGCTAAGAAGAACTGTGGATCAACTGATTGTCATCTCATTCATTCAGTTCTTGATTCTAGACCAATAAGGTACCAATTTCTTTATTTCATAATCAATTTTATCCAATCTCTGATTAATCTCTGCCTTGATTGAATAGACACAATTGTTCATTACTGATGCAGACCAAAAATAGAATGGATTTGTTTACTGTATGTATTTTGTCATAATTCCAACTTTTAGGGTTTTTTTTCCTATTTCCCACACTTCTTAATGAAACCCCACACAATTTGAGAAGCACTCATCTAGCAACAAATGTTAATTATAAATGCAGATATATGAGTCTTTGAGATAGGCAGGTAGACAGACTGCTGGTGATAGATAGAAATGGTGATAACTAAAAATCAAGTTCAAAAGGCAATTCTGGTGGCTAAAAAATATAAACAGGACTAGATGAATTTGCTAATGTTATTCTCTATTTATCACAAGATGGATAACTAAATGGCAAAGTGGATAGAGCACCAGGCCTGGAATCAGAAAGACTCATCTTCCTGAGTTCAAATCCAGCCTCAGACACTTCCTAGCTGTGTGACCCTGGGCAAGTCACTTAACCCTGTTTGCCTCAGTTTCCTCATCTGTAAAATGAGCTGCAGAAGGAAATGGCAAACCACTCCAGTGTCTGCCAAGAAAACCCTAAGTGGGGTCATGAACAACAACAATTTATCATAGGACAGATTTAGCATTGGAAGGGACCTTCAAGGTCAAGTCCAATTGTCATTTTAAGGATGAGGAAACTGAAATTCAGAGAGCTTCAGTGACTATAAGGAACCAGGTCTTCTGATTCCAAATCCATAGATCTTTTCCTGTACCATGCTGCCTCCCTTAAACTTAGTTTAAGTTTTTAGGCAACAAATAGAAAGAAATAGACAATTATAAGTAGATAAATAGAAAATATGGGGGAGGAAGGCAGCAGTCATCCCTGCAGTTTCAAAGTTATTTAATACTCCCTGGTGTGGAAAATCTTTTCACTGATGTAACTGGCCTGTAACTTACCAATCTTAGAGAGCTTTCGAGGGGCACCTGAGACTTTCAGCAACCTGCTCATAGTCACACAGCTAGTAATGGCAAAGAGAGAACATGAATTCTTGCCTCCCTGACTCTGAAACCAGCCCTCTATCTACTCTGCCTTGCTATCTCTCAGAAGATATAGATGATAAACAGCAGTAAATAAATAAATAAATGATGATAGGTAGCCAAAAAAAAGGCAATTAATGCTGTTACTGTCATTTCAGTTGTGACCCCATTCAGGGTTTTCTTGGTAGAGATACTGGAGTGGTTTGCCATTTCCTTCTCCAGCTCATTTTACAGATAACGAAGCTGAGGCAAACAGGATTAAATGACTTGCCCAGAGGCACACAGCTAGTAAGTGTCTGAGGCCACATTTGAACTCAGATCTTTCTGCCTCCAGGCCTAGCGTGCTACTTATTCACTGTATCACCTACTAGCCAATCATTAATAGATTATAATGGTAACCTAAAGTAGATGTAGATAATAAACCATGATGCTACAGACTTCCATAAAAAAAGGTAAATGAAAAACAAAGAGCCAGAAAGAGAGAGGACACAGGTGATAAAGGAGACCCAAAAGGCAGGAGACAGAGAGATGAACGACTGACCATACTGAGATGAGGAACTGAACTCAAATCCCAGGAAAAGGAAAGAGACGATTTGGATTCTTTCTGAGTCCTTGACTAAGTGTGCCTAGGAATAAGCACCCAAGACCAGTGGAATGTAGTTAGCAATGCAGTTCGTTTTTATTAGTTATAAATAAAGTACAAAAAATCCACCAAAAGTGAATCTAAGCATTTACACAATTCCTAATGTCTCCGTCTCTTGATGCACTATTGCTTTAATAGTCATAATAAATATTCTTCTAGCTTTCTGCTATAAAATAGTCTATGTAGCAAAATGTCACACAGCACAACAGAACAGAACAGCAGTAGGGTTACCAAAAAAACCAATCAAAACCAATGATAATCCTTTCACTCGCCTGGGCCCCCCATGAGGCTAGTTACAGCCTTAGAAATGAATGGTTTCCAAGGCTAGAAGTTGGAACCAGAAGGGGAAATGAGGACAAATAAAGATAGCTGTAACTGGGGTGTGGGGGAACAATGAGAACCAGAACAGGCAAGGGTGAATGGTGTTGGCTTGGGTTCCAGGTACCAACTTCAAAAGAAGCACAAGAGGTACCTCACTTTAATACCTTCTGCTAGAAAACAGAGCTTGATATAAGGTAAATCCATCTGGGACCCATCAAAGGAGTTTGGGCTGGCAGGATTCGTTTTAATGTCTGCCAGGTTACCTAAAAGAGACCCCAGAGGCTGGACCCCAGGTCTGGCACAATAGTGATGGTATTTCAAAGGGGAAGGCAGAGTTAGACTGGTGGGAGATATAAGAAGCTGGTGTGGGTGAGGGTAGAAGGAGGCATAGCACATAGGCTCCATCACCCCTCACTAGTTGGTAGAAAGGCCCCTTGGCTTGGCTGCTCTATGGACTATAGGTAGTAAGGTGATATTACAAATCCGATCATCCCAATCCCTATCACCCTCCCTCCATGATGACCTTGAATTGGGGTTGTTAGTTACTGAAAAGAAGAGGCATTGATGGGAAAAAGATAAAAAGGGAGGAAAGAGAAAGGAGAAAATGATCAAAAAGAAAAGAGGAGGAGGGAAATAGGGAAAGAAACAGGGGCAAGGGGAGTCAAATGTACAGAAGATTTTAAAGATGTCACCCTGAATCCTTGCCAACATCCCTGAAGGATCTAAATCAGGACTGAAAGTAGATGCTTCTCCTCAGGAGGATTAACAATTCCCCATATGTCCTGCCAACTGAGAGACACTGGGGCAGAGTTCATGTGGTAGTTTATGTTAAAGTTCTGTCCCCGATTCCTTCCCCTACAATCAATGGCCTTACCACTGATAGGTCACCCAAAGTCCAATAAATCACCTTCCCACTTACTGCCAACTCTAACCGTAGCCCTTCCTCATGACTTCTCTGTCCTTCCTACTCAACAGAGGGAGGAACGAGAATCCTGCCTAGCCAAGTCACCAGGGAAAGGGAGATTTGGGGTAACATAATGCCATGTTTCAACTTATAATTTGCCAACAAATGATGCTGCGTTCATAGGGTCACAGCATCATAGAATCTAGAGCTAGGGTGTCCCCCTCATCACCCGCTCATCAATTCCATTAACTTTCTAGAAATAAAGCTTCAAGCTGGAAGGAGGCCCAATCATTCAAGATTCCAAGAGCTTCTATGGTCAGGACAAAAACATCAAGCTACAACATTTGGGGCTCATATTTCAACCCCAGTATTCTATGACATGCACTTTAGCCCAACCTGCCAACATCTTCCAAATCCACTGAAAACATACAAGCCAGCATGCAAGAGGCAAGTCCCCTAAACAGGTGGAATCCCACCCACCCAACCCCCCACCCACCCTGCCCAGCCCCAAGCATTGTGGACAGCAGTGTTTCCCAAACTTATTGGCCACATAAATGTTGGCATAACCTCTGGAAAAAAGAGGGTTCAAAGGCAATTTAGAGCCACCTAGTAAATCAATTAACCCCATTTTATGCTGAAAATTGCTTTATGTATTTTTAATGACTAAATAATTTCATTCTTAACATTTTAAAGGTAAAACATTCCTTTAAAATCTTTCTCATAGATTTTGAGGTGTTTTTTAAAAACCCTATTCACAGAACCACATAGGGTCCAGTAAAGCATAGTTTGGGAAACTCTGGTCTACAGAGTCAAAGAGACGGACACAACTGAGGCAATTATCAGCACAAAGAAATAGCCTAACCTTCTATTATAGCAATGGAGGGGTTGGAGGCCCCAGTGACCTATATTGAAAGCCTAGACTGAGCAAATTCACTGGAAAAATGATTAGCCAACGATTTCTTCTTTACTAGGGCCAAAGAAGCCCAATATAAGCAAACTAGGTACAAAATGGTGGGTGCCCCATTAGCTCCAATAGCCCTGTAGAGTTGGGATCTCTAAGAAAGAGTCCAAGAAGAGAAGGACAAAGCCTTATAAACATAGAATGTTAGAACTGGAAGAGACCTCAGAAATCATCTAGTTCAACTCTCTTTACCATGGAAAGGCCCAGAGAGATCAGGTGCCTTGCCCAAAATCACACTAGAAGCTAGTGGTGGAGCCAAGAGGAACTAGATTCTAGGTCTCCTGACTTGTTCCATGATACTACACTGCTTGGATACACTTTCTATCGGCTCCCCCCACCTTTTGTCCTTCACACTGGTGGCAAGCTCATGGGGCCATTAAAATCTCCACCCCATACCACACTGCCCAATCCTGAATAAGAATTCTCTGTTCTATTGAATTTCCCAAGAGGAAACTTCTTTTGGAAGCTAGAGACTGCTGATGGGACAAGACTCCTAGAGTAGTGGCCTGTATTTCCCAAAGCACTCTCTTCGTTTTTCCCAAGCATGACCTCCTCTATGACTTGTCTCCCAAACCCTCCCTAACAGGATCCTTTGGGGTTGCTTTTGGGGTGGAAGAAGCTGGAGGGGGGAAGAACAGAGGTCCATATTCAGAGGGAGCCAGAGGGAAGCGAGTGAAAGGATTACCTCAGTTTGATGCTGAGTGCAAATCATATTTATATATGTGCTAAATACGGTTACTCTATTGCAGTTTTCCACTAAATCACAGCATACAGAATCAAAGGTTTGCATTTTGTTATGGAATGTATCCAAAGAGGCCAGCACCACAGTAAGACAGTTTGCAATCACACACCCTGATTTGGGACGAGATAAAGTTCAGCGAAATTTTGTGGGTTTTTGTTTTTTTTTTGTGGTCAAAGTCGGTTTTCATCGTACCAATGCATGCAAAGCATTCCACTCCCAGAAACAATGCCAAAATGAGGTAATAGGAGTAATAAAAAAAATTAGTATCCTTTCTAAATAAATAAATTATAATTAAAAATGCAAAACAACTATAAAAATAATTAAATAAGAACCCACAATATCTACAAGTTAGTCATAAATTATGATTGTTAAATATAAGGCATTTAAACTCACAAAACCCTGTAAACTAGCAACGTGCCATGTGTTTTTTTTTGTTTGTTTTTTCTTGTTTTTTTTGTTTTTGTTTTTGTTTTTTCTATCAGCTGAAATCGCTCTAGCATTCGCTCTATGCGAGGACAGGAGATGGAACGCGGGCAAAGGGGGACCTGACAGACGTTGCTACGGCGCCGCGGGGGGAGGGGGGCGGGGCAAGGCTCCCCCACCAAAGGGTGGAGAGGGAGTGAGTGGGATTTCTTCAGGAAAGAGTCTAGTGGTGCTTTTTTTTCATCACCACTGGGAAAAAAAACTGTGCTTGTTCGTTAGGCATAAAGAGTTAGTAACACCTGCATGGAGTTGGGGTGCTGGGAACAGAGGAGCTGATGCCCTGCCTCAGGGGGTGGCAGGACTGGGCATTGGGCTCTGGAGGGGACGAAGAGAGGGTCCTGGTGAAGGGGAGGTGTACTGTGGACCCTGGGCCCTTCGGCCTCCGTCTGCCCTGCCGGCTGGGCTCGTTGGCATTGGTTTGACCAGAGTCCCAGAGGGGCCTGCTGCTGTGGCGGCGGCTGCTGTTGGAAAGGGGCCCCAGTTTCATTCCCAGGGCAGCTTCCAGCCACAGAAGGCACTCATGCTTCTCAGTCGAGGGTCTGAGGCCCTTGAGTTGAGCAGAAGAAGGACTGAAGATGGTCTCCTCTCCTTAAGATGTTGGCGTTGGAGCAGTATCTATGCCTGCTTCCCCCTGACCTCCAGCTCCCCTCAAAAGTCCCTGGGGAGGGGAGGGAAAGGAAACATGGGCCCCTCTCCACTCTTCTTTCTCCAATTGTCACCGGTGAACAACTCCAGAGACCTTCCAAATCAGGGGCTGAGAGTCTTGAGCCCAAATTGACTCACCATTCTCCCTATATCATGGAAGGGACCCAGGGTGCTCGGGTGGGGGGACAGGTGTGAAGGAGAGCAGGCCCCTCACCTGCCTCATCTGGCCCCCCAGACAGTACCTGGGGTCTCTTGGGGAGAAGTCGGGTAATTACAGCTCAGCTGGGATTCCACAAGTGGCAGATGATAAATTCCTCCAAGGCAAGGGCTGCCCTCTGGGTAGTCCCCACCTTGGCACCTAGAGCAGAGCTTTCTGCACCTAGGAATACATAAATGGGACTGGAGAAAATGTGGGGAAGGAAGAGGGGGGAAAGGATGAGAGGAAAGGCAGAAAATATTACGTTCCACTTGCTCTGAATTTTTTTTTCAGCCTCTTAAGCAGATGTTCCTGCCCACCAAAAGAATCACCTTCAACAGCTTTCTGGTTTGAAGCACCTTACTAGCTTGGAAAAAAGATGCCCTGACCTTAGGGAAATCACAGAAAGTTTGAGTTGAACCAGACCTTGGAGATCTAGTCCAACCCCCTCATTTTGCAGATGAGGAAACTGAGGCACAGAGCAAGGAAGGAGCTTACCCAAGGTCACCCAGTTAGTGTGATAGCTCAAGACTTGAAGTCAGATGTTTTAACTCATGAACCAGTGTTCTTTCCGTTCTAACCCACTGCCTCCCTTGAACCTTCCTGTCTCTTCCAACCACCCAGGAGGGTGGAACAAGGAACCAAAACAGGGAGAGATCTCTCCACTTAAAGCTATAGCAAGGAAGCTCTCATGCTGATGGCTCTGTGGTTCGAGCCCCTCCACTGGGACTGGTTTGCCCTTTCTTCAGGTCCTGGCTGCTGACGAGGCAGCTGCTTCTGACTGAAGCCTTCCTCCCCACTGAAAATACTGATAGCCTCCTGGCAGTTTTGTGAATTTTGTTTTGCTGTTAGTTAACTACTGGCTTCAGTGCAGTTTTGCAGTGTGGCATTTCCTTTAACACTGTCACATACTGTACCATTCCCCAACATGTGCATTGCCTTCTAGACTAGTCTAAGATCCTTAGGGGTAGGACCTGTGTTTTCCTCTTCCTCACATCCCCCTTAGCGCTTGGCACAACAGCGGACTCACAGTGAGCGCTAATAATAATAGCTTGCATTTATATAGCATTTTAAGGTTTGCGAAGCATTTTACATTATCTCAGTAAAAAACAAAACAAAAAAAAAAAAAAACAAAAAAAAACTCCACAGAATCATGGACTTTTAGAGGGACTTTCTAGGTTTCCAATCCAGTCTCTCATCCAATGCAGAAATCTCCTCTAGGAAAATCCCCAGCAGATAGTAATCTGTTTAGATGCTTCCAATGGCAGGAAGATCGATGCCTCTTGAAACAAGCCTCTTCCATGGTGGAATAATCAGAAGACAGTAAGAAAGTTCTTAGATGGAATTGAAGTCTCTCCCTATAACTTCTACCCATTAGTCTTAATCTGGAGTAACAGAAAACAAACCTACTCCCTACTCCACCCAGTGGTCCTTGTGCATTTAAACACTGGGACCATGTTCTCCCCATGTCCTCTCTTGCTTACTGAAGGGCAGGGGGAGAAAAGGGTGGAAGAGGGGTAGTAGATGGGTAGGAGGAAAGGAAATAGGGAAGGTCAAAGGAAGATAGCAGAATTCCATATGAGCTGTAATCAGTCTCCCACACTCCTTTTGGTTTGTCCTAATTCCTGGTGTTTCTCACCCATGAAAAAGAAAGCATGGACCCACTAAACAATGATAATATTAATACTAATGAGATTAATAGCAATAAAAGCAACTTGGTGCTAGATGGAACTTCATGGGTTCCCACCTGTCTCCCCTTCTTTCATTCCCTCTGCTCACTCCAGGCTTCCAAAAAGCTGTGGCTTTGCGCAGGGTGGGGAGGTGGGGCAAACATTAGATGGAATCATTTGGAACTTCCAAGTTTTTCCCCACCCTGAGAAGAGACCCAGGAGAGAGCAGAAGTGCTATTAATCCTCACAACATCCTGTGGAGGTAGAGGGAGTGGGGGTTGGGATAAAGATTAGTTTCTCCCCCACTTTACAGATGGGGAAACTGAGGCACAGAAAAGGGACAGTGACTTGCTCAAAGCAGGTCAAGGGAGGAGGCAGATGCTGGGGGCCTCTTGCCCCCAGTTTCCCAGTGAAGATTTTCTCTCGAGCCAAAGCCCAGTCTCTGTCTCTCCAGGTGGGACCGGAGGAAGTTCAAGTACCATCTCATGGCCTGTGATGCTCCACTCTGGCTGGCACCATAGAGAAGAGGCTACAAGCTTTGGCCTTCTCCCAGCCTCCTGGGGCATGTGAGCCTCACCATTCCTCCAGTGCCAGCCAGATCTCTAAGACGAGCAGCGGAGAGCACTTTGGCCAAGGCCAGCTACTAATTATCTATGCTATTTATTTTATTTTTGTGTTTTACTTACTTTTATTTATTTACTTTTGCATAGGGAGGCAGCGGTTAAATCGCCTCTTCGCCATGAGGCAAGGAGCAGCAGAGGGGAGAACACAGAGCGATAGCAGTTGGGCTCTGGGGAATGCAGCAAGCTATGACAGCTGAAGGCCAGCCTCTCTCTAGCCTATGGGGAAACAGGGGAGGGAGCCCCGAAGCCAAGCCTTGGCTCCTCTGAGGGCCACCTGGGGCTCGGGGTGCTTCCCTCGGAAGGGACCTCCCTCTCTCCTCTCTTCCTCCCTGGCCGCCCACCCTGACCCCCAGCACAGCGGGTGGGAGGCTCAGGGAGGGATCCAGAGGGATCCTGTCTGTTCCCACTGGATCCTTTCCTGTCCCCATCTCTTTCCCAGATGCCCCTCCTCCTTCCACCGCTCCGTACACTGTAAACATGATCAAAGCAAAAATAAAAAACGAAACAACACCAACACAAAGAACGAGAAGCCCCTCCCACCCCCCAGACCTGGGTGAAGAAATCATCCTTTTCACTGTAAACAGAATTTGGCTTTTTTTTGTTCGTTTGTTTTAACCTTTGTACCTTTTTTTTTTCCTTCTCTCCTAAAGATGGGAAGATTCGGGCTGTCGTTGGTCAGTTTTGTCAGGCACCAAAACAAGGGACTTGATGAGAAATATTTGGTGCAATTCGGTAATAGCAACATGTCCACCACAAGATGACTAGAGCACCACACACAACATTTTTTTTCTTAAGCTAACATGCTCCGGTTGCCATCCACAGAAATAGCTAGAGACCCCTACATGGTTTCTACGTAGTCGAGAGGTATATATACAATCCTTCCAAGGACAGGATTGAGGGGCCGGACTATCCAACTAGTACCTTCGAGATCACATCTAAATCCTCAGCAGCGTGGGCCCCCCCTTCCCGCCCCGCTGGCTGGGCAACGGCCCCTCCCCCACGCATGGCACGTGGGATGGTGACCATTAGGGTTGGGTGGGACCTCCTTCCTATCCCTTTGACGCTGATACCACCGATTCCTCATTCCGCAAAATGTGCTTGCAGGCTTTTCCTTTAAATCAAATGGCTCAGAAGGCAAAGTTTGGCTGCAAGGGCTATGGCCGTCGGGGGACCTGGTGAAGGAAAGTGGGGCATCTGCCAGGCGGACTGTCACCTCAGCTGTCGGCACCCAGTTGTGTTTCAATGTCCACTCGGCAGATGGGGCATTTCTTGCTCATGGCGAGCCACTGGTCGACACACAGTTGGTGGAAGAGATGCATACAGGGTAAACGCCTGGAAGAGATGGGCATGAGTTAGCTCTGGGAGTAGCCAGAGGAAGGGGCACACGGGGCTAGCCTAGAACCAAGAGACCCTCTCAGGGGACAAATGAAAGTTTATCCAAAAAAATCACCTAATAACTTTCCATGGAAGCCAAGGAGGCTCAAGGAAGGCAGCCTATTTTAGTTTTATCATCCTCTTCCTGGAGTTTAGAACAGTGTCTTGCACATAGTAGACAAATGTTTGTTGAACATAAAATAAAGATCCTTGAGTCCTGGAACCCAGCTCCTCCAGGGTGACTCTCCTTAGACTGATTGAATGGGAGGGGAAGTCTTTGTGCCAAGCTCATCAAATATCAAATTACTCTCCCACCTTATACCTCCCCAAATGTGTGCACACATGCATGCACATGTACATGTACACACACACACACAGTGAGTAAGAGGAGATTTCTCCAAGCGGCATGTATCAACTTGATGACTAGAAGTCCTAAGAGTGCAGATCAGGGAGCATCATACCTCACATCTTCTCCATCCTCAAGCATAGACAAACAAATCGTACATTTTTCATCCGTGTCTGACTCCTCCCCATCTTCCTTCTTGCCTTTGCCTTCTTGGGGTCTTCGCTGTAAGGACAAAACAGACAAGCCTTAATTACCCAAGAGCAGGCCCAGTGGCTCTTGTATTTTTTTAAATGAATTCCTTCCCTCCACACCCACAGTCCTTCCAATAGATCAGGTATGGTGTTCCCAGGAACCTCCCATTCCATTTCCCTGACTTCATCTCTCTTCCTCCATCAGTGCTACAGGGCAAGGCCAGAAGAGTCTCCTCCAGTGAACCAACAGCTCCTTTTTAAGCCCTCCCTCAAAATGGGTTTCTTCTCCCAAAGACTTCACCAGGTCCATCACCTGGCCTGGAAGGAATTGAAGCTAATGACTTCCTTCTGTGGCCCATCCTGTTCTCAGCCCCACTTTTCCTTCCTCTCAGCCAAATTGCTTGATTCAAATTAGCAGTGCTAGCCTGGCACACAGTAGGTGCTTCCTTAATTGATGAGCAGAATGTCATTTGCAGAAAGCCTTCACTGTTTCCCCACACTGATAGTTCAGGCTGAGTAAGAGGACTGTGGTCCCCTAGGCAATTTTTGGGGTAACAGGTTAAGAAATCTGGAACATTGGTGAATCATTGCTGGAGCTGTGGTTTATACGTTATTATAAAGCTGTCTTAAATTGACTCTGTTTTTCATTTCCACTGACAACATCCTAGTGCAGACCCTAGTAATTCACACCTAAATCACTGCAACAGCCTCTAAACGAGTTAATCAATTTGGGCATGGCCTCAGATAAGCTGCGACCTGGGAAAGACTTTAATTTAGAAAGACCAAGATCTCCCTCTGCTTCCTGGACTGTCACCAGTCATCTTGACTTTTGTCTTACAACTGGACTCCAATGACTCTGGAGGAGAAAGTGAGGCTGAAGACTTCGAGTAGTTCTACCTTACTTAAATCCAACTCTCATGCAAGTCAAGACATCAACCATGATGTCACTGGTCCTCAATGAAAGATGAACAGCAACAACAACATAGGATACTAGGCCTAGAGCTCCAAAAGACCTTAGAGATCATCTAGTCCAACTCCATGAGGAAACCAAAGCCCAGGGAAGTTGAGTAATTTGCCCAAGATTCCACAGGTACCAGAGTCAGAATTTGAACTCAAGACCTCTGACTCCAGAGCCAGGGCTCTCTTTATTCTATCGCTGTCTCATCATAACTTTCTTCCCTTCCATCTTTCACTGTATCTTTTTCCTGCTCAAGAACTTTATAATTTTCTGACTCCCTAACGTTTCATTTATTCATAAAATCGTAGAAATCTCAGATGTGGATTCATTCATTTATTCAGCACCCTTACATCAATGATTTGCCTCAACCAACCTATTCTGCCCATTAAGTTGTAAGCTCTTTGAGGAGCAAGGCCTGTCTTTTGCCTTTTTTTATATCCCCATGGCTTAGCACAGTCTCTGGCACACAATAAGTAGTTAATAAATGTTTATTGAATGAATTAATGGATTTTTCTCTCATAACTATCCACCATAAATTTTTTTGCTCCAGGGAGGCTGGTCTCTTTATCATTTACCAAACATAATATACTAATTTTCTGTTCTTTGACTTTTATTTATGCTGCTCTCCCAATTTACAAATAATCCTCTTTCCTCATCCCTGTCCCAGACTTTGCTGGTTTCTAAATTCTGCCTACCCTTCAAGGCCCACTTAAAAGCAACCTCCTCCTGAAGCCTTTTGTGAACACTCCATACTTTTTTGATATTCCCTTCTCTGAATTCCTCGAGCACATGTAATTCATAGCTCATTGTACAAAGCTCACATGTTGCTCTAAATTATTTTCTCATTTTTCACTTGTGTTCATCTTACTTCCCAGCAATCAGGGCCCTGACAACAGGGACTGTCATAAGCTCAGGGGACCTAGAGCCAGAAGGGACCTTCTAGTCCAGTCCTTTATTTCATAAATGGGGAAACTGAGGCAAAGATACATTAAGTGACTTGACCAAGACCACACATGCTGCAGTAAGGAGCAGAGCAGAGTTTGTCCCCAGGTCCTTTGACCACAAAGTAGATGTTCTTTTCTATGGTTTATCTCCATTTCGAATGTAAGCATTTTGAGAACAGGGCCTATCTAATTATTCCATTTGTATTCCTAGTGCTTAGCACAGTCGTTGGCATGTAATAAGTACTTAAAAGGATAGTTTTTTTATTCCATTTTCACTATCTCTCATTATATTTCTTTTCTTCCTCCAGCAACACTAAGAATAGAATTAAATACTCAATATATTTTGTTGGATATTAATTATTTGCAAATTAGCAACACCTTAATGGGTTGGATCTGGGATCCTGGAGAACAGGGACTCTGTCTCATTCATCTTAGTATTCCCCACTGTACCTACTACAGGGTAGAGGCACACCATTGATCTTAAACAAATATTTAATGATTGAATGAATAATAGTAAGTTTCTATGGCACTTTAATACCTAGAAAGTTGTTCCCCTAAAACAACCCTGTTGGCTTAAGGGTCATAAGATCATAGATTTTCATCAGGAAGAGACCTTACAGAATTTCTAATCTAAACCTCTCATTTATTCGATGAGGATTAAATGTTAAGAGGTTAAATGTCTTGACCAAAGTAACAGAGCTAGTGTCTGAAATTGGAGTCCTTTCGGAGCTCCAGAAGGTTTGACCTATCCAATGTGACTCAATGGGTGGCAGAACTGGGACTTGAACCCAGGACTTTTTAATTCAAGATTCAGTGCTCCTCAATTTAAAACTATGCCCAAAGGGCTATAAAAATGTGCATACCCTTTGACCCAGCAATATTGTTTCTAGGGCTTATCCCAAAGAGATCATAAAATTGGGGAAAGGACTCACATGCACAAAAACATTTAAAATAGCTCTTTTAGTGGTGGCCAAGAACTGGAAATCGAGAGAATGTCCATCAATTGGGGAATGGCTGAACAAGTTGTGCTATATGAATGTAATAGAATTTTACTGTGTTTTAAGAAATGATAAACAGGTGAACTTCAGAAAAATCTGGAAAGACGTATATGAACTGATGCTGAGTGAAATGAGCAGAACCAGGAAAGCATTATACAGTAACAGCCACAGTGTTTGAGCATTGTTTCTGATAGACTTAGCCCTTCACAGCAATGCAAGGACCTAGAACATTTCCAAAGGACTCTTGATGCAAAATACCATCCACATCCAGAGAAAGAACTATAGAATCCAAACACAGAATAAAGCAGACTATTTTCTCTTTTGTTGTTTTGTTTTGTGTTTTCTCATTTGTTTTAATTCTTGTATGCAACATGACTAATGTGAAAATGTGTTTAATAAGAATGCATGTGTAGAACCCACATAAGATTGCATGCTATCTTGGGGAGTGAGGTGGGAGAGAGGGGGAGAAAGTTTAGAACATATGGAAGTGATTGTTGAAACTGAAGACAAATTAATTTAAAAAATAAAATTACCTACATTTTCAAAAACAACAAAAAAGATTCAGTGCTCTTTTCATGATATTTAGCTGTTAAATTACAAATGTGATTAAATTTGATCAATCCAACTGTTGAGTGAGGTCTACTGACTGAACCACCAGATCCCAAATAATCTCAAAATAATGGGCCAGTATCAGCCTGGAGAAAGGTCTGCAATGAAGTGGCTCAGTATTTATCCTTGATTCTGTCCTATTCTCAGTGATTTGAGGAAGGCATAGTTGGTGTGCTTAGTAAATAAGCAGAAGACAAAAACTTCAGAAGGATAGCTAAGGATGATTGGGATCCACAAAAGTCTCAACATCCTAAAACAATGTGCCAAATTTAACAAGATGAATTCTAACAAGAATAAATGATAATAAAACACTTTTAAGTTCACAATGTGTGCTTCACAACTTCTCTATGAAATAGGTACTAAAATAATAAGTATTATTAATTCGATTTTACAAATGATGAATCTGATGGAAAATTGCATGGATTGAAAAAATCAGCTACACAAATATAGCATTGGGGAGATGTGGCTTAAAATGGTTCGTGTAAAAAAGATATGGGGATTTTAGTGGACTAAAGTTCAATGGGAGTGAAAAGTATAACATGGCAACATGTTAATTTAACAAGCTAAGAGAGAGAGAGAGAGAGAGAGAGATGAGAGGAGAGAGAGAGAGAGAGAGAGAGAGAAGGAGAGAGAGAGAGAGAGAGAGAGAGGAGAGAGAGAGAGAGAGAGAGAGAGAGAGAGAGAGAGAGAGAGAGAGAGAGGAGAGGAGAGAGAGAGAGAGAGAGAGAGAAAGGAGAGAGACAGAGAGAGAGAGAGAGAGAGAGAGAGAGAGAGAGAGAGAGAGAAGGAGATAGGTGATATAGATACATAGGTAATAGGTAGATAGAAATAGAGGTAGGTAGGTAGAAGATAGAGATAGGTGACTGATAGATGATAGATACATAGGGAGGCAGATAGGTAGATCTTTAATTAAGCACTCACTACAGAAGTATAGTATAAATAAGGGAGGTTCTATCCCCACTGTACTAGGCACTGGTCAAACTATGCCTGAAGCGTTTGTTGTTTTCAGTTTTGGTTATCATATTTAAGGAAGGATACTGACACATTTCCAGAGGAGGTCAATTTGAAATGTGGCTAGAGATCATACCATATGAGAATTGGTTAAAGGAATTGAAACTATTTAGCCTAGAGGAGAGAACAATTAGGAGTATAACAGTTGTCTTCAAGTATATGAAGGACCACCAGATAGAAGGATTAGATGAAAAGTAGATTTCATGTCCATAAAAGGAAAAACTGCCCAAAACTCAAAATGTAGTGAGTTCCCCATTACTAGAAGTCATCAAGGACAGGTTGATTATTCATTCATTGGGGATGCTCTAGAGATTCTTTCTTCACACCCAGTCTAGTCTTAATCACCTGTGAGGCTCCTTTCACCTCTAAAGTTGTCCTTTCTCTACCTTCACATGAATGCTGTTCAGGGTAGAAAATATTCCAATTTTTTTTTCTTATTTAGAGACATTGAAGCTTTGACAGGAAGCTGCTAATTGCCAATCGAGGGCAATTAGGCAAGCTAATTCATCTCTGGAAAGATCGCCATAATAAATAAAGTCTCTCTCAGGAACCCCTAGTAACTGAACACCCAACAAGGTGAGTGGGAATGGTGAATAGACGATTCACCACAGCATTTCTCCAGGAGAGGAAACCACAAGAGCTACCAATAAGAACAAGGGGAACTTGAAGGCAGGAAGAAATGTTGACTTGCGTTAGGAGATTGATGGACAGAAAAATGTGACACGAAAGAAGGATCAGTGCACCTTAATGATAGGAGCTTACTGAAAATGGGGGATAGAAGAAATTGCATCATCTAATGCAGATACAGGTAAGGTGTGTATGTGTGTGTGTGTGTGTGTGTGTGTGTGTGTGTGTGTGTGTGTGTGTGTGTCGAAAGTGGGGGGGAGAGGGGAGGGAGAGGGGAGAGAGAGATATGATATTGCCAGAAGGAATCTACAGATTATGAAGTTTGGGATAGAGACTGAAGAGCTTAGAAATGCAAGCATTATTTTTATCACTGCTTCTAATTGTAAGAAGAAGCTTCAGGAAAGAAAGATGGATGTAGGAAGGAACAATTTCAGGTTAAGATGATGTCTGAGAATAGGATTTGGTTTCTAAACTGTAATATAAAATGCAGGCAGGGTAGGGTGCTGGCCAGGGACAGAGTACACCTAACAAGGACTTGCAAGAATATATTTTCCTGTAGTCTTAAACATCAAATAAGAAGACTTTAAACTGAAAAGAAAAGAGTAAGAAGATTACCTACATATATCTGCAAAATGAGATAGCTTAAACAGGGTATCTTAACTTAGGGTTCATAGATCCCTAAGGGCCTGTAAAAAATAGATTTGGGGGGTTCCATGAACTTGGATGGAGAAAATTCACCTTCATTTCCATATAAGTGGTTTCCTTTGTAATAGGACTTTTATTTTATACAGTTAAAAACCCCTATTCTGAGAAGGGGTCCATTGACTTCACCAGACTGTCAAAAGGGTTCAGGGGACCAAAAAAAGGTTAAGAGAGTAGATGAAGAATGTAGCAGCTACGGTGTAAGAAGAAAATAGCCACAGAAAAGCCGAATAATTCAGAACAGCCAAAATATAAGAAGGGATCCAGAGATAAAAAGTCATGTTCTTAGATGTCTACACACAAATGCACAAAGCATGGGCATTAGAGAACTAGACTTCCTAATGTAAGGAGGCATAGTAACCAAAGTACAGGATGTGATACCTCTCCCATGCTCTGCCCCAGCCATCTAGAGTACTCAGTTGTTGATACCATATTTTGGGAAGATATTAATAATTACAAACCATCCCATAAAATAATTAGTTGAAGAATTAGAAGCATAATTTTGTTGTTGTTGTAGTCAGGCTATTTCAGTTGTGTCTGACCCATGATCTCATTTGGGGTTTTCTTGGCAAAGATACTAGAATGATTTGCCATTTCTTTCTCCGGTTCATTTTACAGATGAAGAAACTGGGACCTACACAGCTAAGTAACTTGTCTGAGGCTGGATTTGAACTCTTGAAGATGAGTCTTCCTGATTCCAACCCCAGCGCTCTGAAGTAAACCTAAAAAGGTGGAAACTGAAGGAGATCCAAAGAATGAGCCTTGGAGCCAGGGTCAGAAGCTAGCTCTCACAACTAAAGCTTAGCTAGTCTAACTTCCTTCCGTCTAGGACATAGCAATCTCCTTGTGGGAAATTGCCTCGCCTTCCCTTATCCAGGCCAGACACACATACTCTCCCACAGAGAACAAATGCCTGATTATTCACACTTCAAACAACCATACAGCTCAGTTAGTAGGTTATTTAACTTCTCTGAGCTTCAATCTCTCCAAATTCAACCAAGGATGACAAACGCGATGCATTGTTATACGCACTTGTACACTTACCCATACCTATCTTCATAAGGACAGACACATCAACGTATATTCTTAGTCTCCAACTCAAACTCCATCTTCAGGAGGGCTTCCCTGGTCCTCTTAACTATGTGTGCCTTCCTCTCAAAGGTTACAATCCATGAATTTTGAATGTGTCTTATAGAAACATATTTATTTTCATGTGGTAAGTAGACTGCAAGCTCCTTGAAGATTGCTTTTCCTTGGTTTCCCCAGTCTTAAGCATAAGGCCTTAAGTAAGCGCTTAATAAATACTTGTTGATTGGTTTTTCTTTATTATAGACACTGTTTGATGTAGTACTGAGGCCAAAAATTTTGTCACCAAGCAGCCAACCTTCTGGTAATGAGCTTTCCTGCTCCTGATCCTCAGACAATAGACACGGTCTGTCACCAGGCCTGTACCTGAAGCCTTTCCAGTTCAGTGGATCTGCCAACTCTTGAGCTTTCCTGCCATAGCCATCAAGAGCCCAGAAATGTTCAGGCAAACACACCCTTGCCCTCCTGTTTCTATGAGGATCATTACCCTCTTTGTCATCTCCATCAGACACTGAATTGGGGCAATAAAGTTGCCCTGTCCTCCTGGCTGACGAGGGGATCCAGACTTTGGTTACCCCTGTTATGTCTCTCTAAGCATAAGCTGGATCTAGTCCCACAGCCACTGACATAGTAAACGGTCTTAAGAACCGTCCTGCTCTGTCAATGTGTGGGAGAAGTCACTTACCTTCTTGTACTTGTGGGGGAAGGTGAACCTCTCAATAGTGTTTTGTACAGCTCCTCGACTCACACTGCCCAGTCTGTCCTCCAGCTGGAGCAGCTCCTGCAACAGAAACAGAAACACACACACACACACACACACACACACACACACACACACACACACAGAGTGAACTGCTTGGTGGAACTATAATAAATATGTAGAAGAGACAACCAAAGGAACTTTTCTGATTTGGATAAAATGCAATAAAAAAGTTTCTCTTTTCTACATATTTCTTCCCCGTCTTTAGTTTTTCTCTATCAATCAACAAAAATGTATTATGAACCTAGCTAGGTGCTAGAGATACAGAGACAAAAAAAGGAAAGAGAAAGAAAGGAAGAAGGAAGGAAGGAAATAAGCCCTACTCAGAAGAAACCTATTCTAATAGAGGTATCAATGAGTACACATATAAATAACATATATTTTGCATATATATTACATCTATAATACATACACATACTCAGCATCAATATAAAGAGAATAAATAAAGGTAGTTTAGGGAAAGGAGGAATTCCTAGTTGGAAGGATCCAGAAAGGTTTGTTGTAAAAGGTGACAGCTGATGCCTCTGGTACATCTTAAAGGAAGAGAGAGACTCTATGAGGCAGAAGGAAAGAGGGCGTGGATTCTAGCCATGGAGTACAGCTAATCCACAAGGCATGAGGACAAGAGATGGAGTGTCACATGTGAGGGGCGTAGAAAAGATCAGTTTGGCCAGGTTGCATACTAAGTACACGACAGAAAGCAGTGTATAACCAATCGGAAAGAAAGATCAGGGCCAAGTTGGGCATATATCTATTTAGAAGCAAAATAGAGGAGTACATATAAAATAAATGTATTTATTATAAAATATTTTATATAATTTATTATAAAAATCTATATATTTATATAATCATTATAAATATATTTTATTGTAAAATCTATAGATTTTATAAAATATAGAATTCATATACAAAATGTATAGATACATAATTTGATAGAGTATATATAATGTGTAGATGTTATATGTAATCTATAGACTTTATAAACATATTTTATTATAAACTTAATGTATTTATTATAAAATGTATAGATATTTTATTATAAATACATATATTTTATAATATATATGGGTTTATACATTTTAATAAAACACATAGATATTTTAATAAAACACATTGTAAAATATAGATTATGCAAAAATGAAAATAAGATATATATTTAGAGATAAAATAGAGAATTCTATATGATATACTGTAGAGTATATATTATATATTATGATAAAATATATATTTAAAGGCAAAATAGAAAATAATCATTTTATTCTTGAGGAGATAGGAAATCAGGATAGGTTTTGGTATAATCTGACCTCAGTATTTAGACCAACTGACCTGCCAGGATCTAGCCTAACCCAGAGTTCCTTGGCAGGTCACTGAGCTAGAGAGAACATACCTCGTAACTTTCCCTCACTGCCGATGTATGTCTGTTTGGATTCAGTCCCTGAAGAGCAAGGAAGTGAAGCTGGGGATAAGGGTAATTTCTGATTTCATGGACGACCTGTACAAGGCAGAGAAAATGCCATGAATACAAAAAAGGACATAGGACCTTGTGTCTCTACAATGGACCTAATTTCTCTAGCTTCACCCTCCCTATAGCCACTGACTCATTACTCTCCTCAGTTACTAGCATGATGTCACTCCTCTTTCAAGAATTTATAGTTCTATAGTACTTACTTCCTATCAGATCAAACTCAAATCCTCTGCCAGACCTCCAAAGCCCTCCAAAAGCTCACTTCAATCTACTTGTCCAGTTTTATTTCCCCCTCATAACACACCTAATCACTTGGATCCTCTCATGATCCCTAGAAAGAGCACATTACTCCCCAACCAGCAGGGAGGGCCTTCCTCTTTCCCTTTGGTATATTCAAATCCTACTCAACCCATCAAGGGATCCCATCAACTTAAGCCTTACCTGATCCATGATCCCTTCCCTGACACACTGCTCCCCACCTCTAAACTACAAGGACCCTTAGCATCTACACCATACAATCTAGCTTTTGATTCTATACTATCTTGTTTAGTGCTCCAGATGTTTTACGTGTGTATATCTTGTCTCTTCAATAATACTTAAAGTTTCTTGGAACTTCTAAAGACCTCTCTTCTCTTTTTCCTATGTAGTAGCAATAATAACTCACATTTACCTAGCTCTTTCAGGCTTACAAAGCCAATATTGTTATAGCTATTCTAGACTTTCAGAGAGATGCCATCCCCAACTCAAGTTCACACAGATAGTCTCAGAGCCAGACCCTAAATTCAGGTCATCAGACCCTAGACCAGTGCCCCTTCCATGACATCCCATTCCCCTTTCCTCCCTCACCAAGGGCCAGCCCCAAAGACATGAATAAATGAATTCCTTTCAGTCTTATCTGAAATGCTTGCAAAGGACCCACATCTTCACCCTATCTTCTCTGGGTAAGGAGGGCAGTTACCATAATTCCCATTTTAGAGATGGAAAAAACTGAGACCTAGAGAGGTCTTGTGAAAGTCATACAGTGAATTAGCCTAGGGAATCAGGCCTAGAATTCAACTTGCCTGTTTGTCTCTCTAACTAGAGGCCTTTCCAACTCACCATAGTATAATATCTGCTTCCCCTACCCACTGCTTCCCCTTCCATACTGTCTTGCTTTGCCCAATGTGGCGTCATTGTGAGGTTGGTTCTTTCTCTTGGCTGGAGCTGGGGAGGAGGAAAAGGGGAGGAAGGTACTCTTAGAGGGACAAGTGATCAGCTTGAGATTTTGATGAACTCCTGGCAGGCACCACAGGAAAAGCAATTTCCCAGCAGAGCCTTTTCACTTACCATCTGCGTGGAGGAAGAGTTTCTGGGAAAGTGGTGCATTCGAGGCGTCGCTAGGTAATGCTGATAGTGCTGAGGGATGGGCCGAACCTGGAACTGAGCGTGGCTCAAGCCAGCATCCACACTGAGATCCCTGCAGGGGTAGCAATGAGGAATGGTGATACATCCAAAATGAACAACTTCATTTTGTGGAACTCAGAGATACATCCCAATGGAAACACAGACACACCCAATTCCCACATTCCCTGCAGACTCACAGGGTTGGTTCACTCTGTCTACTGAGTTACAGTCTAACTCTTGATGCCCTAAAAGGGACAATCAATCAACAAGCATTTATTAAGCACCTACTGTGTGTCAGGTACTGGGCTAGGAGTTAGAGATATGAGCACAAAGAATGAAACAATCTCTACTTGCAATGAACTTACATTCTAATGGGAGAGCCAACAAGTACATACACATGTGTACAGTAAATACAGTAAAATATAAAGTTAATAAATACAAATATATACAAAGTAACTAAACACAAAGTTTGGGAGTGGAGGGGTTTGTAATGAATGAGGATCAGGAAAGGTTAAAAGAACAATATGGTGCTTTGGTTGTATCATATGGGAAGAAAGGGACTCTGAGGTAGAAATGAGAAGGGAAGGCATTCTAGGCATGGAAAACCACCAATGCAAATGTCCAGAGATGGTTTGTATGAAGAACAGAGAGAAGGTCAGTTAGAGTAGACCAGAGTGTAGGAGGGGTTATAATTCTAATAAAGCTTGAAAAATAGGTTAGGGAAAGGTGGTGTAAGTCTTTAAAAGCTAAATAGAGATAAAGAACATTCTTTCACCAAGGGTTGGTTTATTTTTTGTTAGGGAGCAGGGGGTTAAATGGGGAAGGAACAATGAGAAGGGAAAAACAGTCTTCTATGGGTATTAAGAGAGATCTGGGAGTCTTCTTTTTCCTGTATAATAGTAATAAAATAATAACTCATATTTTTATAGTTCTTTGAGATTTACAAAGCAAATATTATTGCCCTCATTTTAAAGACGAGGGAACAGAGTTTCCGAGAATGCAGTCACCTGCTTGGGTTCATACAGATAATATCAGAGCCAGACCTTGAATTCAGGTTTTCAGACTCTAAAGGATCAGTGCTCTTTCTACTGTACCACACTGCCCTTTCCCACTTACCAAGGACCAGTTTCTAGCCCAGTCCCAGAACCATGAACAAATGAATTCCTTTCATTCTTAAAGAGTGCTTTCAAATACTTCCAAAGCACTTACATATTTACCCTCTCTTCCCTGAGTAAGAGGACAGATATCATTATTCTAAGACCTAGAGAGGTTGTGACCTTGTTGAAAAATCATACAGTAGGTTAGCCTAGGGAATGAGGACTAGCGCTCAACTTGCCTGTCTTTGTCTAAACTAGAGCCCTTTTCAAAAAACCACAGTACATCATCTGCTGTGATGTGTTGGACTTGGACACATGTTCTAGTCTCTTGCTGATGGTTATATCTCTTTCTGGGTGTCCAAAGGAGAGGGAACATGAGAAAAAATTTTTAAAGCTGATCAATAGAGCCTCGCTCTTACAGGTCTTAGAGGAGGAAGGCTCTTGCAGTAAGAGTTCATACCCCTGGGCCTCAACCAATCACTGGAAAATAATGCCAGTCCCTGGGAGCCAGTGTGATGGGCTCACCATGTCACTCAGTGTCAAGAATGGGCCAGTGCACATGCCCAGCTCCATTGGAGGTACCCTTGTCTGGCAAATCAGGAGGTGTCCTGATTTCCCCATGCTAGACCCCTTTTTAACCTTTACTTCCACCTTTATAACTCATATTGATTTGACTTAATCACAGAAGCAGCCTTGGTGGTCATCTAGTCCAATCTCTTCATTTTAAGAGCAAAAACAGAACTTTAAGGCTGAGAAGTGACTAGCTCAAGGTCCTACATCTCATGAGTGATGCAGCCAGGTCTTCACTCCATTGCACCAAGGTGCCCCTCCAACATAGGTGACCCTTCTAAGCAACCATGAAAAATGAGTCATGTCTGCAGTTGAGTGGTACATTTGCACTGAGATACCTACAGCTTCATCCTACTTAGTTTCTATTGTGAAGCAAAGTTACTCCTTCTACACATGGTCAGCTGGAGCTCAAGATACATCTGTTGCTATACAGTAGAGAAAAGCTACCTAAGCTACACTGTAATCAGACCTCCTAAACATGGTATCATTAGTACCTCCTGCTATAGAAGCCACAAAGCTAAGTGGACATAGAGAAGAAGGAAGCCCAGTGGTTGGCTCAGCATCCAGGCCAGTACTCAGTCTCCATAGTCCCTCTTCTCTCCATTGATTTCTAGTCAGTCACATCTCAGGCTTAATGATCTCAGTCAGGAGATCATCATACCAAACAATGACTGAGGCATTCTCCTAGTCCTACCTGTACCATCAAGGCTTATTTTGGACAGAAATAATGGGATAGTCGCAAACAAAGACACTGAGGCAAGCCTCGCCTTCCATTCTCATGCCCTCTTTGGTCCATTCTCGAACCCTAGTCCTGGAAGATGTGCCAGGGACATTTATTTAGCACAGTAGAATGGCAAGCACACTAGATCTGAAGTTGGGAAACCTAGGATTTGATCTAGGTTCTGCTATCTGTATGATCTCAGACAACTCACTTAGCCTCTCTGGGTTTCTGTTTCCTTATTGGTAATATGAACACACAGAACCTAACAGTTCTATTATCCTGTGTCAATGGATTTATAAGAAAACCTTATCTTCCTGTCTGGCACAGTAATATCACTATAAAATGAGTCCCAGAAAGGTTAGCTGACTTACTTGGAATACATATAGCTAGTAAACATCTGACGCAGAATTTGAACCCATGACCTTTGCATGCTTCCTTCTGCACTCGCACACTGTAAGTACACAATACCTTGAACCTCCTTCTCTGTTTTTTCAAACATTACTCTCAGAAGTAGTTCTGGTATCATCTAACCGATACCAGAGAATTTAAGAATGGAAGGGACCTTAGAAAAATAATCTAGTCCAATCTCCTCATTTGTCAGATGAGGAAACAGACCCAGGGAAAGTGACTTGTCCATTGTCACTCAGGTATTAAATGGCAGGGTTGGGATTTGATTCATCTTTTTGCTTCCATATCCGTTGTTCTTTCTAGTGTCCCACAGTGCTTTCCTCCTTAGTGTAAATCCCTCCCCCTGGCTGGAGCCTCAATACTATGCATACTCCACCCTACCTTTCTACTGCCAGACACTTGCAGCACCCTCAATTCCTTAGGGAACAAAGCAGGTTTACTTTTTAAATTTAATCTCTAACTGGGATGAAAAGCATTATCTTCCCCTGGCAATGGAATTTCAGGCATCCACCAGCAAGTGGGGGGCAGTGGGTGGGCAGCAGTGTAGAGTTTGCTCATGCCACCCTCTCCTGAAATCACACAGAAGAACCTGATATCTATGAGAACCAGTGAAGAAGACACAAAGCATCTGCTTCCAACAAATACACCCCAGGACCCACATCTGTACCCTAACCTTGGAAAAACAAAGCGCCAGTCACTGCACTAGGTACTGAAGATGCCAAAACAAAAGCAGAACTGACGCTGCTCCCAAGGAGCTTCTATTCTTTATGTTGGTTTTTTAAAATAATATTTTGCTTTTTCCTCCCAATTACATGTTAAAACAATTTTTAACATTTGAGGTTATCTTTTTTTTTTTGAGTTCCAAATTCTATCCCTCCCTCTTTACCTCCCTTAGACAGCAAGCAATCCGATATAGAATATATCTGTTCAATCATGTAAAACGGTTCCATATTAGCTATTTTGTACAAGAAGACAGAAGGAAGGAAGGAAGGGAAATATCGAGCTCTTCTATTCTAATGAAGGAAACTAGCATGAAGCATGCCCTCAGGTGAGGTGGAAAAGGGCCCCCATCCATGAGGGAAAGAAGGCAGAGATATCCTGAGACAACAGTGCCTGAGCCAAGCTGGACAAGGCAGAGGAGGAAGTCACTCTAGCTGAGAGATGGTAACTTCCTGCTTTCACTAAGTATTCTTGCTAAGTGCTCATTTCTATTGTTGCTATGTTCCTAAAGCATTCCAAGAGCTTCTCCAACCCTCCAAACTCAGCATTACCTACCCCCTCCCCAAGCAGTGCATAGAGCACTGGGCTTAGAATCAGGAAGACACCTCCCAGGCTCAAATCTGACCTCACACATTTCCTAGTTGTCTGACACTGGGCAAGTCACTTAACCCTGTCAGTCTCATTCAGTGGCTCATCTGTAAAAATGAGCTAGAGAAGTATCTTTGCAGAGATACCCCAAATTAGGATCATGAAGAGTTGGACCTGACTGAACAATAGCAACCCTGTACTCAAATTACAGGATCATGGATCACAAGTTTAGATCTGGAAGGCAACTGAGAGGTCCAATCCTCCTCATTTTACAGATGAGGAAACTGAGGCCCACACAGAAGTGTCTTAGAAGTATCTTATCTCAAACAGTAAACAACAGAACTGGAATTTGACTTCAGGTCCCCTGACTCTAAATGCTCTTTTCTTTGCTCACTTTCTAAATGCCACCTCTATCCCTGAGTCAAATCCCTGATTGCCTTAACCTTCTTATACACATACTTTCCCCCAACACATACTTACACATATGTACACATAGCACACACACACACATATGAAACCACATGCAGGCATATACCTACACTTTTCTCACCAGGGAAGTAGAGTATCATAGGATTATAAATTTAGAGATAGAAAGGACATTAAAGATCCTTGCATCCAATCTCCTCATTTTAATGAAACTGAGGCCCAGAAAAATTGAGTTACTCAGTCACATAGTAAATATCCCAGGGGAATTCAAACCCAGCTTTTCCTGACTTGTCCTATGTTCTAACCACTGTCCCAAAGTGACAGAGTGAGATCTAAATCACTACCTAGGACAACCCAGGGTCTGATGGGGAAGAGCATGAGAGTCCTGGATGACTGCAGCTTTCCAAGTTTTGTCATTTTTTCCCCAGAGCCAGCCTCATTTATTAGAACCTACTTTGTCATTATTCTTATCACTGTAGGAGAACATGGTTATAATGCAGCTCATTACTGCAAGGATTCGATTGCACTCCATCAGATCTTGTCATTTACATATCGCAAATCAGTTAGCCTATAATTAGGTGCTAGGGCATATCTGTGACATTTGGAACGGACACTGTTCACTTGCTAAGGGCTATAATGACCTTGAAATGACTCCCTTGGGGCAGTCCCATGGGCCCCCCAGCCCACAATTCTGTCTCTGAGAGACTGGCTGAGGGAGGGTGGCTGTCCTCCCCAGTGTCACCTAGGGGTGACATGGATATGGATGTGGAGGGTATGGATATGCCCCCAAGTGTGCTGAGTTTCTAAATACTCATCATAAACTGGTCATTCCAGAACTCATCTCAGTCCTTAGAATTCTTTAACATACAATTGGGAAGGGCCCTAAAGATCATTTAAGCCAACCTCTTCAAATTACATATGGGGAAACTGAGTCCCAGGGGTAAAGTGATTTGCCATAGGTCACACAGGTTGTTAACAAAAAGAAAAAAAAAAAAGCCAAGCTGAGACTCCATACTAGGTCCCCTGACTCTCTCTACTGTTTCTTGGTGATTGGTTTGGGGACAGAACTAGAATAGTGTTACGTTTCTATGATCCTAAATCTAGAGGAGGAAGGTACTCCAGATGCTACCTAGTTCCATTCTCCTTTTCTTGGATGAAGACCCTGGGGCCCAAGGAGGTGAAGTAACCTGTAGCAGAGACAAGATCCTCTGACTGCAAAATCAGTTCCCTAAATCCTCTTTCCTTCAATCAGTCTGCCTCTCAATTTCACTGGGCCTAGATATTAATCAAGGTGGTAAAGATTTGTTTGGGAGGGGAAGAGAAACTAATCTGGCAACTCTTCCAATCTTTTTGTTACCAGCACTCACCTGTAAACCCAAAGGCTCCAACCTTCACCCTGGGCATCTCTGAGAATCTCTAGGATTAACAGAAGTTTTTCCCCAAATAAGGAAGAAAACTAGCCAGACTTAGCCACTAAGGTTGTGGCTCCAGCCACTAGGGCAAGATTCTGAGCTCTCCATTTGGTCTTTGAAGGCCACACACCTCAACTGCCTCCTGAGAAATAATCCAAACATCCTGACACATCCCTCCCCTTCCTTCTGCATCCTTCTGTCCCAGGGGCTTCTTGTGGAATAGGGAGATGGACCCCTCCAGCGGTACCTCCTTTTCCAATCCAATTAGCAGATTCCAGGTCTCCTGGCAGAAGAAATTTCTCAGAAGGAAGAAGAGGGCCATGCAATGTAGTTAGCTTTATCATAATTACTAAACCCCCTCATCACCGCTGTTCTAGGACTTGCTGGCACAGAGATAATTACTCAGGAGGAGGGATAGCTGTTCTGTTCTTCTGGAAACATCTGAAATTGACTGGAAATTGGGATCAGCCTTGGAAAAAGAAGCAAAACAGTAAGGAGCAAATACAGGAAAGAAAATGTAGAACAAGGAGGTCTCCCTCAAGATCTGTGCTGAGAGGCACTGTCAGATCCCTGGGCTACACAGTCTTTACATTTAGGTCATGTTGGTGGTGATGTTCAGTCTTAGGCGACTCTTTATGACCCCACTGGGATTTTCTTGTCAGAAATACTGGGGTAGTTTTCTATTTCCTTCTCTAGTTCATTTTACAGATGAGGAAACTGAGGCAAACAAGGTTAAGTGATTTGCCCAGGGTCACACAACTAGGAAATATCTGAGGCCAGATTTGAACTCGGGAAGATGAGTCTTCCTGATGCCAAGCCCAGTGCACAATCCACTAGATCATTTAACTGCCCAAACAGGCTAATAAAACTTTATATTTAAGTCATAAGACTTAAGAGCTGGAAGAGACATAAACATCACTAGTACAAGATCCTTGTTTTACAGAAGAAGAAACTGAGACCTAAGGAAGGTTAAGTAACTTTTCCAGGGTCACACACGTGACATAGGTACTAAACGGCAGAATATGAATTCAAATCCGGATCTTCTATGCCTTTAGCTAAGACACACTGGGATGAGGAAAAACACTGACCTACAGTTTAACAGCATTATTTCAGAGGGAAAGAATTTGATCTATAGTAAAACCTCATTAATTCAGACAATTACTAACTAGGAAAATGTTGGGATGAATTCGACCTTTTCTTTATCTACATTTTAGAAAAATGGACCAGCTTGGTTAATAAATAATGGAAATAAGATAGTAAGAGGTATGTCTAACCTACTTTAAGAGAATCAACTGTTTTCAACATTTCATTTTTCTTTGGGTTCAGATCTGTGATTTCAATTGTATAGGGAGCTGCTGGTGAGTAATCTCCCCTCCTAATGCAGCTTCACAGTTTGGAGCTAAGTTAGATGCTCTTCTAGTTGCCTGGACAACTTGGGCTCAGCCTCCCAACCAGTTGTCAGAAGCAAGGCTTAAAAGCAGCCCTTCAGAGTTTGTGATCAGCTTTTTTTCTACTATGCCACCATCTTCCAAAAATGTAAATATTCCACTTAGATGGAATTTTACATGTAAGTTGTTCTTATCTATTATTAAATGATATCCCCAAAGGACCCCTCCTTGACAATACCTCATTAGGTCAATTCAAGTAAGTAGCTACATAATAACCTAACTGTTGTCTTGGTTAAATATTTATTCATTCAGATTTGTCTCCAAGTTAGACTGACCTCCCTTACAAACTAAACCAAACTAATGAGGTGAAATTATATTTCCAATGGTATGAAATGATAGGACCTCTGTATAAACTAAGCTACTGGAAATTTTAGCAGCTACTCATATCACACAGGATAAAACTGAACAAAATCTGACTTTTAAGACCCTTGAGGTCCGGCCTCCATCTCTCATTCTGGCCTCATTTCACACTAGCCACCTAGATGAACTCTTTACTCTAGCCAGACTAGTCTTCCTGTTTCCAGAAAATGCCTCATGCATTCTTCTCTCCAAATCTTTGCCCTCACCTGAGATGTGAGTCTATTTAAATCCCTTCTATCCTTCGAGGCTCACCTTAAGCACTAATTTTTCCACTGAATATTCCCTGATCGCCCCAGTCCATAGTAATGTCTCCTTTCTTGTAGATCCCATACCTAATAATCACAACAACAATAATTGTTATATTTAATAGCATTTAAAAGCATCATACTTGCCCCACAACAGCCTGAGGTAGCTGGCATTTACAGAGCCCTTGAAGGTTTGCATAGTGCTTATACCAACTGTGTCTCACAACATCCCTCCAAGGAAGGTGCCACAGATATTATCATTCCCACTTCACAGATGAGGAAACTGAGGCTAAGAAAGGTTGAGTAACTTGTCCAAGGTCTCACAGCTATAAATTCAATTCAATAAATACTAATTGAGTACCTACTATGTGCCAGGCACTCTACTAGACATTATACAGTTTCAGAGGCAAGATTAGCACTCAGACCTTCTTGATTTAATAAATTCATGAATCATCAAGTATTTATAAAATGTTTTCTTGCCAGGGATTGTGCTGGGCACTAGGGAAAGAAGACAAAAGTCACACACTCCCTTCCCTGAATTACATTCTTTAGGAGAAAATAACATGAATGCAAATAAACAAGTTTGTGGTCAGCTATTAACAGGGCTCTCAAAAAAAAAAAAACCCAAAACAACCCTGTATTCATACACTATTCCTTTTAAACTGTATTATTAACATTTTCACCATCACTTAAGTCTAGACAATCAGGGATAAAAGCAACCACCAAAACCCTGTTTTGTGTACTTTGCCAATTTCTGAAGTGTTCACCCTGGAAATTTAACAATAGTTTCTCAAGTCAGAACTAGCTCTATCACACCCCTAGATAAACATTAATACAAACTACCCACAAAGTAAAGGATAAAGGGAGAGAAGGAGGCAAACAGAAGGAGAAATCAGGGAAGGCTTCATGTAAGAGGTGGCATCTGAACTGAATTTTAAAGAAAGCTAGGGAATTGAAGAGGCAATGGTGAGGAGGTAGTGTATTCCAGGCACAAGGTTTAGCCTATGCAAAAGTACAGGGTCAGGCAATTGTTTGTCATGTACAAGGAAAGGCAACTTGGCTAATTTGACTTAGAACACAGAAGGTATTGATATTGTTGTTCTGTTGATTTTCAGTTGTGTCTGACTCTTCGTGATCCCTTTCACTGTTTCCTTGGCAAAGATACTGAGAAGTTTGCCATCTCCTTCTCTAACTCATTTTACAGAGGAGAAAACTATGGCCAACAGGGTTAAGTGACATGTCCAGGAACACACAGCTAGGAAGTGTCTGAGGCGAGATTTGAATTCAGAAAGATGAGTCTCCTGACTCCAGACCCAGCACTCTAGGCATCATGTAGCTGCTTTAAAAATGCATGAAGGGATGCTGAGTGAAAGGAGCAGAACCAGGAGAACTGTACACAGCAACAACCACGGTGTGCGAGTAGTTTTTCTGGGAGACTTAGCCCTTCACAGCAATGCAAGGACCTAAAAAATTCCCAATGGACTGTTGAGGCAACATGCCTTCCACATCCAGAGGAAGGACTATGGAACTGGATCACAGAACGAAGCAGACCATTTTCTCTTGTGTTATGTTTTGTTTTATGGTTTCTCCCATACATGTGAATTCTTCTATACAACATGACTAAAGTGAAAATGTATTTAATAAGAATGTATGCGTACAGCCTGTATAAGATTGCACACAGTCTTGGGGAGGGAGGGGGGAAGGAGGGGGGAGAGAGCAGAAAAAATCTAAATATATGGAAGTGATTATAGAAAACTGAAAACAAATAATTTTTTTAAAAAATAAAAAAACAAGATGTGTGAAGAAGAGCAAAGTGGAATAATACTATGAAGGAAACTTGGAGTCAGAATATGGTTTTGAATGACAGAGGAATCTATATTTTACCCTAGAAGGAATAGGAAGTCACTAGAGATTTTAGATGAAAAGATTAGCATGCTCAGATTTAGGCTTTAGGGACATTGCTTTGGCAGTTCATGAAGGACAGATTGTAATGAAGAGAGAACCTTGGCTAGAAAATCAATTAGGAAGCAACTGCCATAGTCTAGGCAAGAGACACTGAGGTCCTAAACTAGAGTGGTATGGTGACTCTGTAAGTTAAGCGAAAGTGATAGATACAAGCGATGCTGTGGCAATAGAAAGGACAAGACTTGGCAGTTAATTAGGACATGGGAAGTGAGGAGGCATGAAGGATTGAGGAAGACTAGATTTCAAACCTGGGCAACCAGAAGGATGATGTAGAATCAAAAAAGTTAGAAAGAGGGGCAGATTCAGAGGGAAAGATAATGAGTGCAGTAGACATGTTGAATTTGAGATCTGTGGAACACATATTTGGAAATGTCCAAAAGGCTGTTGGTGATGCAAGACTCTAGGGCTCAACATATAGACCTGGGAGTTACTTGCCTGGAGATGATCAGTACACCCTTGGAAGTTCATAAGATCATGAAGACAGAGTCATAGGAAGGGAAAAGAAGAGGACTCAGGATGGAGTCTTGAAGTCCACCCACAGTTAGGGGATGGGAAACAGATGGTGGAGATTAAGAAGACACTGGACAACCATGAGAGAAGAGGAGAGAACATTAAGGATGGGATGCCAAAAGCACCAAATGCTGCAGAGATGTCAAGAAGACTGAGGACAAACAAGACCATATGACACAGACTCCAAAATAGGATAGGAAGAAGAAAAAAACGAAGCTGAACACCATATAACTATAATGGCCAAATCTGACCCCAGAAAAGAGATGAGAAAATGTTTCTCCCTTCTTTCAAGGGTTTGGTAACTATGGGTGTAGAAAACAGAATACACCATCAGATTCTGATGTGTCAGTGTTATTGAATTTCTTTTCTTCCTGTTTATTTTTTGTTATACAGGATGGCTCATTGGGCAGATGAGGGGAGTAGAATATATTAGGAGATGAAGGTTATATAAAAACAAAAGACATCAGTAAATATTTTTTTAAAAGAAAGGTCTTTGGTAGCTTTGGAGTGAGTAGTGTTAGTTTCATTATTTGTGAGTAAATAAATGAATGAATGAATAAAAAATTGTTTATTAAGCACTTACATTGTACCAATTTCTGTGCTAAGTGCTGGGAATACAAATGTAGAAATATAAATAGTCTCCGAACTTGAGGAGTTCACATTCTAATAAGGGAAAATGACACATTGACCAGGAAAGAGCAGTTTGGTTTGAGAAGTCACTGGGATGGTGGATGTAGCCATAGGACAATGGATTGGTGTGTCTTTTCTACGAGCAGTAGTAGCAAAAGCTAGAGACCAGATTACAAGAGTGAGAAGTAAATAAGAGGAGAGGAAATGGAAGTGAGGAGAGTAAGCATTTTTTATTTTGGGGTTTGTTTGTAAGAGAAGAGATGTAGGATCAAGTTAAGGTTTTCTGAGAATGGGTGAGACATCCTTATTTGCACATTGCAGAGAAGACAGTAGATAAGCAGAGATTAAAGATTAGAGTGAGAGAAGGGATAACTGCAGAAGAAATCTGCCAGAAGAGAATGGACTATGGGGACAGAACGGATCAAAACTGCGAGTAGAACTAGACATGAACAGGTACCAAGTTACTTGAGAAAGGAAGGAGAACCAATTTGCTGGCCAGTCATTACTGCTACTAAGACCCAGATAGGGTGTCATATACCTGAACAGGATAAGACTCATAGGAAGCCTCCAAGTTCGCTATTCCATAACAATTATTGTGACCATTTTACAAAAAATGATAATTCGCATTTCCATACCTTCCAAAGTATCTTCTCTCACAACAACTATATGGATTTGTATCATCAACTCAATCTGACAGAAGAAGAAACTGAGGTGCAGTGATATTAGATGACTTGCCCAGGGTCACAAGGCTAATATATATCAGGGCTAGAATTCAAACCAAAGCTCCTGATGTCGGTTCCACTCTCTTGGCACTAACTATGCAACACCTTATGACATCTTTTACACCGTGGTCTTTTTTGTTACTTATGCATTTCCTGCCCCCACCACCACTAGACTACAGGCTTTGTAGGTGTTGGCCAGGTCCAGGTCCCCTTTGCTAGTTTCTCCCACAGTCTCTAGCAGAATGGATAGTAAGCAGTCAAATCAATGAGTAGTTATTGTTTTGCTATCTAGCCTTTGGAGAGTTAGAGATAGAAGGGGCATTTGGGGTGGATGAGGAAGTAGTCTTCATTATGGAATCAGTACAGGCAAGAAATTACTCCCACCTCCCCCACTCACTTGCATATTCCCAACTGCCCATACCCCATCTGTGCTCCCCGGACAGTGAGAGGAGGTAGACACGGGATGCCCAGGAGACTCACCAGTCGGTGCCCTCAGCCAAATACCTGGGCTGAGACGTCTGTAGTTGATGGCTGAAGTCAAAGCCTGGATGCAGCCGGTGAGGGTGAACGGACACACGCTCCTGAGTCCGCCTGCGGCATAGACGCACTTGATTTAGGGCAAAGCTGCGCATGCTGGGACCCCCCCTATCATTCTCTCCAGGAATCAACATCAGGGCTCCCAGTGCAGAGCCAGGTCCCTGCCCATCCCTTCCTGCCAAAACCTCGTCTCTTCCAGAAAATCTTACCAGAAGGATCCCACCCGAGTCTTAGTCCGGGAAGCTCAAAGATTCTGCAGCCGATCCCAGCCCGATCCTTAGATATTTCTCATCGGTGTATTCTAGTGCACCTTCTACTTCTCCGATTTAGGATCATAGATTTAGAGCCTGACCAGACACCCTCCATGTGTTGTTTGATTGTGCTAAACTGTTTATTTTCCCCCACTTCTTTTCTAATCTTTGTTACAAGGGAAGGTTCTCTGGGTACAGCAGTAAGGAGGGATATAGACATTCAGAAATGAATGTGAGAAGAAAACCAAAGGCACTAAATTAAAGAAACAAAAAAAAAATTAGAGCAAGAAGGGACTTTAGAGGGGACCTCGTCCAATGCCCTAGTTTTACAGATGCCTGGCACGTAGTAGGTGTTTAATAAATGCTTGTTGGATAAGAGATGAAGAACTGAAGCCCACGGGAGTGTAAGTGATTTGTCCAAGGTCACACCAGCTGCTGGGCTGAGATCTGAACACAATTTCCTTGACTTCAAATACAACATTCTTCTCACAGTACCCTTCGGCCACTGGTCACTGTATCTCCTGTTCCTCCCCAATACCACCCTCCAATGTAGTCAGGTCCACTTCTCTCTCACTCTCTTGCTAATATACCATGTATTTCCACCTTCTGGTTTGTTGCTTCTCCATCAGTCCAAATCTTACTTATCCAGCTCTGCCACGAAGTCTTCTCTGATCTCTCTCTGTCTCTCTGTCTCTCTCTGTCTCTGTGTGTGTGTGTCTGTCTCTGTCTCTGTCTCTCTCTCTCTCTCTCTCTGATCTCTCTCTCTCTCTCCCTCTCTGTCTCTCTCTCTGATCTCTCTCTCTGTCTCTCTCTCTGTCTCTGTCTCTGTCTCTCTCTGATCTCTCTCTGTCTCTCTCTCTGATCTCTCTCTCTCTCTGATCTCTCTCTGATCTCTCTCTCTCTCTCTCTCTCTCTCTCTCTCTCTGATCTCTCTCTCTCCTCTCTCTCTCTCTCCTCTCTCTCTCTCTCTCTCTCTCTCTCTCTCTCTCTCTCTCTCTCTCTCTCCCCTCCTCCTCCTCCTTCTCCTCCCTTCCCCCCACCCCCCTGCGACAGAGATTCCACTATACCATGACTCAGAGCCTTGTCTTACTTGGCAGCTCCAGCTACTAGGAAGTCATTTCTTTTATTGAGGCACATTTTCCCCTGTAAACAATAGGGATTGACACAGCGGGTGCTCTGCCAATACTGGCAGCCTTGGCCCCTCTGCCTGCCCTAACATCAGTCACTCACCTGGGGTGTGAGACCAGCCTGCGATGTTGGGCCTCAAGGAGCTGCTGCTGGAGGAGGTATTGCTGGTGCAGGGCCTGAGGTAGGAAGGAGGGACCTGTGACGTCCTGGAACGGGAGGGTGGGCAGCGGGGTCAGGGGCTGGTGGAGGGTGCTGCTGTGCTGGTGGGCCGGGGCCATGTGGGGACTGAGGCCCGGCTGGGATTGCACAGGATGCGCAATGGGGAAGTCCGTAGGGAGCTGCTGCGGCTGGGGGGGGCCCAAGTGGAAGTGGCGGCAGGAGGTAGCGTGAGGGTGCTGAGACCTTTGAAAAGGGGCACCTGGGGAAGCAAGGAAAAGAAAGAGACTATTAAGCCAATATGGAGCACCTGGCCACCAGCTTCAGCTTAATCAGAGTCAGAAACTGTCTTACAGAAGTACAGTATTGATTTCAGGTGAACAGTCAACTCTTACAGGGTTCTGCTTTAATGGATAGATAACCAATTGTAAGTTTGTATTTCATTTTTTGTTGTTCAGCTGTTTTTCATTCACGTCCAAGTGACCCCATTTGGTATTTTCTTGGCAAAGGAACTTGAGTCGTTTCCCATTTCCTTCTCCAGCTTAATTTACAGATGAGGAAACTGAGGCAAACAGGGTTAAGTGATTTGCCCAGGGTCACACAACTGGGAAGTGTCCAAGGCCAGATTTGAATTTAGGTCTTCCTGATTCCAGGTCCAGAACTGTGCCACCTGGCTGGCTTTTGTATTGCATTATTGGCATGCAAATAAACTGGTTTTAAAGATCCTTGAAAACGGAGACAATTACAGAGAGACAGAGACAGAGATGAGAGACAGACAGAAACAGAGAGACAGAGACATGGTTAGAGTAGGTAGGTAGATTTAGTTAAGTAAATAGGTAGGTACATAGGTATAGGTAAATAAATGAAGAGATAGATAGGTAGTTTTAGGTAGATAGATAGAAAGATAGATAGATAGATAGATAGATAGATAGATAGATAGATAGATAGATAGATAGATAGATAGATAGATAGAAAGGAAAGAAGGAAGAATATTTATTAAGCCTTACATACCACTACCATGTGCCAGGCACTATGCTAAGTCTTACGTATACAAATACAAGCAAAAAAGATCTGCCCTGAAAGAGCTTACATTCTAATGGGGAAAGTTAGCATACAAAGTGGAGCTAGGAGGTAGAGAGGATAGTGGCGTTAGGAGGCAGCATAGTTTAAATGGAAATGGTGAGCAGTAAATGACACGGAGGTCTGGTTCCAAGCAAGACAGAGCAAAAGATCACCCTGCAGCATCCTACAAGGAACGTGGAAGCAGATGAGAAGGACCGGAGGAGGAGGAAAGATCTAAGGCAAAGAGTCTGTAAGAAGGGAGTAAGTTCTGCAGGGATGGAACACTTCCCCCTCAACTGCTTCCCTCCACAGATTATTAGACTCCCCACCGCCTTACAGCACAACATCCCAGCTCTTTAGGCTGGTACTGAAGACCTCTACAAGCTGACTCCAACCTGCTTTCCCAGCCTGCACCTCCCCTGCATATACTGCCCACTTGGCCACGACGCTGGAGTCATTGTGTGCTGAAAACACACTTGCTCATTTCTGCCTCTTTGTCCATGCCATTTCTCCTGCCTGATGTATCTTTCTCTCTATCTGGATTCTTCAAAATCAATCAAGTCTTCCCTCTTCTGTGAAACTTCCTCTGATAACTCTGCTCATAATACCCTCCTCTTCTGACTTTTGCTGTGCTAGGAGCCATGACCACGGTAGGAGACCAAAACTTTTCTCTGTGGCCCCAGATACAGAGGGCACTGATGACTTTTCTGTTTTCCAAAATATAAACAGTTTTAGCACCTAGGTAGCAAAAATGCAGTGAGCTATCTCTCTACAGCACCCACAGCAGGTGAGCTCCACCCCAGCTCAGCCCTTCCCTATACCCAGCACAGTCTTCATGATGGCCAAGAGGTTATATATACCACCTCACCCCTCCCCACAGGGTAATGTACCAAGGTCTCTTCTATCATAAAACCTGGTTACAGGGGTGTGTTGACAAATGTTTAACAAGTGGCTCTCTGGGGGGGAAAAGGATTCAAAACACTTTAAAGTTTCACCTTCATTATTAACACTATCTCCATCACTTTCCTAACCAATCAACAAAATAATAAGCTAAGCCCTGGTTTGTACCATTTGTTGATTTCCAAGGTATAAATGCTCACAATTAAAATTTAACAATAGTTAAATAGCTCCTAGTAGGAGCTAGCTCCAGTATACTGCTGCTTGTGTTCCTAGGTTCCAGATCTTCCCCTTGCCCCAAGTGACAGAATTTCTAATTACAGCCTGGTCTTATCTGCCAACAAATCATGTGCTTCATGTCTTGTTAGTAACTGAGTCTTCTCTACCTGATCAAACTTGCCGGTTTCCTGAGAAGGACTGCATCTTCATAGATGTACTATGGACATAAACTACTATCCTTCACAGATCTTGATAGATTTTCAGACTCTCAAGGCAGGAGGCAGGGGTTCAGGAGCTAGTGCATTCCAGCTCTATGGATGGTCAGATTTACCGTATGAGTATTTAACCACTCAGAAATCAGGAGATGCTACACATCAGGCTTGCTTTGTTGTCTGGTTGATTGTCCAGACTTAAGAAAGCAATAGAGAAAATGTTAATAATTCAAATTAAGCTTAGAAGTGTGTCATCTTTTTATTTTGTTGATTTTGGGAAGTGGGTTTGGAGAGCAAGTTGTTAAATATTTACCTTCAGATCCCCGACCAGAAGAGACCTTAGAGCTTATTTAGTCCAAACTTTTCATCCTACAGTGAAGATGAAGAAGCAGAGTTTCGGATGGTGTGATCTGCCTACATCAAAGCATTAGATCGACACCGCTAGGATCCAAACTCAGCTATTCTGACTCCAAATCCAGTGATTTTTCTACTACTTTTTGATTAACAAATGAATCCAATAGTAAACTCATTCATTGCCTCATCGATGGACCAACTGATGGATGGACTGATTGATCTTCAAAAACATCTAGGATCCTGCCTAGATGTTTTGGTGTTTCAACTCCAAATCACAAACTTGTCAGACAGAGCTCACCATCTGTCTTCTTCGGCACCAGTGGGGCTTTTCCCATTTGGAAGCAATAACTATTCCAATCTTCTCATGAAATCCTGCTGCTTGGATGGGGGTGAGCCTTTCAATGACTGAGCCTGCAGGCCATCACTGCTTATTAGAAACAATAGTAATGCAACCTGCCTGGGCAGATGTCCTCTCTATTCTTCTAAGTTTGGCAGCATCCAAATCGACATATTTGGAATTAAAGTCGACAGGATGGACGATGAGAGACAGGACAAGGGAACTCTGATTTTGACTGCTAATATTTTGAGTGCTTTCCAGCTGCAAAGTACTTTCCCCCTACATCTCAGTTCTTTTCTATGATCATCATTTGAGGAAGGAGAAGTTAGTCTGGGCAGTTCTCCGCCTGAGAGAATAGTAGTGTAGGCTGGAGGATGTTAGAAATTATCGAACCCAAGCCCCTCATTTTGAGGATGAAGAAATCCAGTCCTCAGCCCTTCCCTAAACCACGTTCCCAGGCTACTTTACTTATACATACCCACACACATACACACACACACACACACACACACACACACAGAGTCTTCAGTGCATAATGGGAGGGGTAAGAGGATGAGGGAATTTGTGACAGTGACAGCTTTCTTTGATTCCCTCCCACCTTTGGCTTTCAGATATCTCTTCTATCCTCTGCTGGAACTCCTCCCATCAGATCCAGGCCCTTAACTCCAGTTCCATTCCTCTGGAGTCATATTCTGTATGGTGATTAACTAATGCTTATTGAAGTGTTACCAAAGAACAGTTTAAAGTATTAGCCCTTTACAGGGCTATTTGGGTACTTCACAACTGGAAGAGAGAAAAAGAGAAAGGGACATAGGGGAGAAAGAAGGAGAAAGTAAGAGACAGAGATGGGGGAGGGATGGGGAGAAAGGGAGACAGAGACAATAAGGGAGGGGAGGATAGACAGGTAGACAGAGACAGAGAGACAGATAGAAAGAGACAGAGAGAGACAAAGGGGGAGAGGGAGGGAGGGAAAGAGAGAGAGACACACACACACACAGAATAAAAGTGGACAGATTAGTTAGGAGACTCTTCTGAAAGGCCAGGTTGGAATATGGCCATCAAAAGGGCCTGTATAGGATGGTGGCTAAAATAGGAAGGAGGGGACAGAAATAAAAATTATTTATGACCCAAAGGAATGAAACTAAAAACAGACTTGTAGGATTTGGGTATGATACACCTGGTGTTTTGTGAGACCTTGAAAAGGCCCCCTGACTAAAAAGTATCTCTTAATAGCCTAGAATACTACTCAAATGCAAAAGTATTTTGACCTTAAGGCATTATCTCTTGAATACTGCTGTTAAAATGCCCATATATACTCTGGATGACATAATGAATTAACTTGTTACCATGGATCAGCACCTTCCTGAGGGGTTGGGACACAAAAAAATAGCATTTTGATGGAACAGCCAAAGATAGGGTTAAAGGATAGCAGGGCAGTGTTTAGGGAGAGGGAAGGGAAGATGAAAGCACTAGGGATCTAGGGTAAAAAAAATCACCTAAAGCAGAGAGTAAAAGGTAATTACGTTGTATTTCTTAGATTCTTAAATTGGGAGCAGATATCAAAGCTGCCAATGAACCATGAAGGCTGAGTCTGCATAAACTGAGTTTAGTATTTCAATCAAAAAAAAGTGATAAAGTCAACCTGATGCAAATTTATATATCTTCACATGCTGACTGTATTGCACCATAGTGATCTATAGGTAAGCTGATCATATACATGCCTAGAATGTGGGGTACTTTCATAAGCGAGATGAAGCATTTTTATGATGGGCTATGAGAACCACAGCAACTGCTTAGAAGCCCCTCTGAAAACTCCTCAGATCCATAACCCCAGGGGATTCAACAGGCTAAATCCCCTCCTTTTTACCATCTCTTCCCTCAGTATTAATGACAATACTACTGGTTCTCCTGTTACCTCTCAGGTTGCAATTTTTCTTTCTCTTTTGTTGTCTCTTCCTTATCTGAGAAATGTGAGAGTTGGACTAGGTGACCACCATGGCCCTTTCTGGCCCTAAAGCTTTGATTCTATAACCTTCCTGATCTGTTCCCTTAAGTTGAATATCTCCAGTATCCTGTTCTTGGCTCCCATCTCTTCCCTTCTCCCTCTGAATTCTCTTTTTTAGCAATCTCAGTTACCTCTGTCTTCCCATTGTACAGACACATCTCCAATTTCTATATCCAGGCCCAAGCTCCAGGCCCACCTTTCCAACTGTCTGCTCGACATCTCCACCTACATATCTCAGCCTCACATCTAATTCAGCAGGTCCGAAAGAGAACTTAGTATTTTCCCCCTAAAATAACCTCTACCTCTTGGCTTCTTTATTTGGGTCAATGGCACCAGCCATTCATTCAGTCACCCAGGCCCAATAGCTCAGTATTACCTTCTCCCTTATACTTCCTATCCAATCATTTAGCAAGACGTGTGGTTTCTACCTCATCAAAATCTCTCATTCCTCTCTTCTCCTTTCTATTCACATGGCCACCCTCCACCCCCACCCCAGAATGGGCCCTCATTACAAGGCTTGTCAGAATAGCCTCATAATGAATCTCTCCCCGCTCTACTCTCTCTCTATCAGTCCTCTAATACATCTTTCATATCCTGGCTACAGATTAATAGTAGATTAATTTTCCTGCTGCATAGATCTAATAATGCCACTCTCTCTTCTCCTCTCCCCACCCTGCTCCACCTGCCTTCCCTGTCCAGTTATTTGCTGGGACTCTTCCAGGCACAGGGGAGGCAAAGACTGAACAAAGAAACAAACAAAAAAGAAAAAGAAGAGGTCCCCCCACCCAGATTTTTCCATTTTAATGGGACTGATCTCCCAATTTACTATATAGTCATACTATAAAGAGGTAGACCTCTTTATAGTCTCTTTCAGAGACCCCACATTCCCACTTTCCCCACCCCCTGCCCAGTTAGTTCATGATGTGAGATGGGAGCTCAGAAGAAAGACCAAGGCTAGATATAAAAATCTTAATTTGAGTAAGAAGGATGTTGGGAATATAGATTATTTACAAATTAGGTAATCACAAATCCATGGGAAAGTAATCTTGTCCAACTTTGAAGATAGTTCTTAAAGATTTCTTTACATATCTGGAGTAAGACAATAGTCTACTTCCCCCATTTCTCTTCTCACAGGACATTTTCACTATAATTCCCCAAAGTCTAGTCAGTAGAGTTTGTCTGACCTCCCCAACCTTCTTCCTTTTCATGTCTCTTTCTCACTGCACTGTATAGGACTTCCAGATATCAAGAACCAGTCTGCTCTCTTTCCCTCTGACCCTTTCAAGAACTGCCTTTAGAACCTTTGTTTACACAGAGTTTGTCAAGGGCTAAACACTATACCCCTCTTGGGGATATTTATATTTTCACAAGGATCAAAGCTATTTAAGCTAACGGCATGAAGTGCTCATGGTAGAATTTCAGGCATCTGCCAGTTGGTAGGAAAGGATGGGGCTTTGGAGTCTTCTTGGTGCTCCTTAGTCATTTCAGTCATATCTGACTATTTGTGATCCCATTTGGGGTTTTCTTGGCAAGGATATAGACCCTTAAAATCCCACTAAATAAATGGTCACCTCATCTGCCTATGGAGAAGGCTAGCCTTGTTTTATGCATATACTCTGACAGAGCCCAGGAGTCTAGGTAATCTTCTGCCTCCATGGAAACTCCAAAGATGGTTCTCTCTCAGGGCAATATCCTTCCAATAATCTTTCAAAGTGCTCAAGCAGCAAGGGAGATTGGTTGAGACACAGAATCATAGAATGATAGGGACCGCAGTGCCATCTAGTCCAACCCACTCTTAAAAAGAAATCCCAACCACAATGTATTCAACAAATGGTCTACTTAAGAAACTATTTCCTCCCAAGGGAATCCAAAACACTTTTTGACATCTCCAATTAATACAATGTTTTTCCTGATATCAATCCTAAATGTGCCTTTTGTAACTTCCACCTATATTTTCCTCAGAGGCCAGACATATGAGTTTAATTTCTTCTCCACATTGAAGACTTTAAGATATTGGAAAACAACTATCATATCTTCCATGAATCTTGTTCAGGCTAAATATTCCCAGTTCTTTCCATTGCTTTTCATAAAGCAGGGATGCAAGGCCCTTGCTATCGTTGTTGCCACCCTCTGGATCCTCTCTAGTTCATTAATATCCATCAAACTTCCTGAACTGTGGTGCTCAAAACTGAGCAGAGCACTCAGGATGTGACTTGATCAGGCAAGAATATACTTGCTTCCTTATTCCTGAAAGCTATGCCTCTCCCGATGCAACCTAAAATCACCTTCAGGTTTTTTGATTGCCACATCACACACATATGTTGAGCTTACAGTCCACTAAATCCCCAGAATCTTTATTTGATAAAGCCTGGTTAACCATGCTTCCCCTATCTTGAACTTGTGAGGTGCATTTTTTGAGCCTCTGTCTCTATATTCATTCTCCTAGACTTCTCTGCAGCTTCTGACACTGTTGATAACTCTCTCCTTGATGCTCTCTGTGCTATGTGCTGGCACATGGTAGATACTGCCAGTAATAAATGTTTATTGATTGATGAATTGATCCCTATTAAATTTCATCGTATTAAATTCACTGTTCTCTTAATGGATCAATGGATCAATATTGTAATCCGGCAAACCTTTTTGGGGACTATCTCATCTTAGTCATCCTCCTATGTTAAGCTATCCCTCTAAAGTTCATTTTATTTGGAACTTGATGAATATGCCTGTATCTCAATCACTGATATAAAAAAAGTAAACCAATACAGAGACTTGAGACACTCCACTGGAGACAACCCTCCAAGTTGACATGGAACCTATGGGACTCCTTCCTCCATCATAGAGAATCCCTTAGAAGAAAAGTATTTCCAACAGAGGTGGGTCCAGATGTGATTGGCAAGTGTTGGTATACTGTCAATAGAGCTGCCATTACTTTGGTTTAAACTCAGCAGCTACCTGTACATCTTTTCTGACACAGATACCTCTGGGAGGAGGAAATATATTAAGTCTTTAATATCTCAGTCTGAGTGAATTTTCCTACCTGACTGGCAGCTCAGAAAATAGTGGTTATCTGGGAGGGAGGGGAAATGAAGGGAGTGGAAAGAGCATGTTTGTTGCCAAGACAAATTTCATAGATTTCACAATTTTGCCAGTGGCGGGAGGGTTGGGTTATCACCTAAATCTGAGAATCTCCTGGAAATAGTAGCCAGGAGGCAGTCTCGGGGTATATTCCTAAGCAGATGGGAGAAGCCACAGGTGGAAAATCTCAAAGAAGACCCAAAAGGAGTATGCTAAAAATGGGACCCTGTGTCCCATACAAATGTGATATCGTTGGCACAGCTGGCCTATTCAAACATTGTGGCAGGCACAGCTGGCAGCTGCAAGCAACAGATGGGTAAAGGGAGAGAAGGAAAAAGGATGACCTAGATTTTTCTTGTATGACCAGATACAAAGTTTGTCTGGTCATATAGCAAGTATGAGATACAGCCTGAGTGTCAGTATGATGGAAAGAGCATAAAGTTTAGAGTCAAAAGACATGAGTTCAAATCCCAGCTCTACCATTTACTACCTGTGTTGACCTTGAAAAAATACTTAGATTGACTTTAATTTCTCCAGATCTGTGTTTCAACATCTGTAAAACTAGAGTCCAGAGGAGATTGTCTCTAAGATTCTTCTAACTTTATTCTAGAGAAAGGACTCTACAGGTGCTACAGGATTTAAAATGACTCAAGAAGAGGAAGAAAGGGTATTCAATAAGTTACGGAGTGGTGTGCTTGACCTTCTCCAAGATAACTACACACACATACACACACACACACACACACACACACACACACACACACTGCCCCCAGCATGTTAGGCAGACTGTTTATGGAGAATTTGGACAATGATCTAGAATGAGATGTGGAAAGATTACAGTCTGCAGTCACAGAGTACCCACACCTATGAAATAGTAATTAGTTTTATTGAAACCTTCATTCTTACTAGATGAGGTGGATGTAGAGACCAATTTTGTCATTACTAATTCTGGCACTAGCTTTCCTTCCTGGTTTTCTGTTGTTTGCACATTTGACATAGATACTATCCATGTACTGTTATCCAAATCATAGCTGAAAGTGTCAAGCAGAATGAGACCAAAGACAGAATTTGGGGGAGGGGGAGGAGGTCCCAAGAGAGTCTGCTCAGAGTGGAAATACATCTATTAGTCACTTCTCTTTGAATATAGTAATTTGCCATTGAACCAGACACTTTGCCCAACAACTCACTGAAACCCAGGCAGACTGTACATATAGCATTTCTCCGATATAGCTGCCCAATAACACCTTTTTAAAAGAGCACAAGCTAGTCAGGCATGACTTTTTAGTATACCAAGTTTGGCTCCCAGTGATCAGATAAATGCTTATAAATCATCCCATAGATATTCCATTCTATAATTTTACTAGGAATAAATAAATAACAAAACCCACCCCTCTACAATTCATAGAATCTACTTTCCTTCTCTTTGAAAATTAGGACTATTTGTAAATCTATTATAGCTGTTCCTTTCTCCATGATCCTTTACAGATGATTGAAAATAATCAGCAATTATGTGAGCGATTATGGTGGGCAGCATGGCACACCTATGGAGGCAAGTCACCACCTCAGATTCCACATCTGTAAGATAAAGGAACTAGATTCAATCACCTCTGAGGTAAAATTTTGATTTAATCATCTTAGATTGTTTGTGGGTGTTTTTCTAGCACTCTGGGATTAATTCATCTGAGCCTAGGGATTTAACTTCATGGAGGGTAGCTAGATCCTCTCTTAATAATAGCTCCGTTATCATAGGTTCAGTCTTTGTTTCATCCTTTTCACTCAGATAGAGAAAACAGATGCAAACCGTGCTTCTCTCTTTCTTGTCTTAGAGGATCAGAATTTACGTCTACCTTAAATAACCAAGCAATTTTTTGGTCAATTGATCCTGTGCCTGACCCCTCTTAACATTATTCTACCATTGAATAATAGGATTTAGATCTGGAAGGGACCTCAGAGACCACCTAATTCATTTTTTCCCACTCCAAGCTCGCAGGCTCTCCCTTTGTTTCTCTCCTTAGTGCTCTCTCCTGCATATTTTTAAAGCCCTTTTTCTTATCATTAGCATTTTTCACTTCTCAGTTCTTTCTGCGTTTTACCCTTCCTAATGGAATTCTTACAAGGTTCAGGTATTTGCCTCAGTTTCTGTCTTTTGTGTCTATACTTTAAAAATCCAAGTTCCTATGTAGGTTCCTTATGTAGGTACACGAACTGAAGAAGTATTTGAGGTGCTGTCGATCACTATAAAAGAAAAGGAAACAGTTTGTCCTGTGACAATCATGGAGGGGGAGGGTGGGGGTTGGGATGTGTGTGTGTGTGTGTGTCTCTCTTAATCATTGCTGACAAGAGTCCTCCTTAATCAGCTGATCCTTCACCTGAGAGATGGTTATCTATCCAAGAGCCAGTGTGGCTTCAGAAAAGGTCAAGGAATGGTCAATATGGTATTTACTGCCCCAGGAGAAATGCCAAGACCAGAACAGAGGCCTGCACACAACATTTGTCAATCTGACCAAGGTCTTTGATCCTGTCAATTATGAGGGCTTGTGGAAAATCATGGTAAAATTTGGTTGCCCAGAGCATTTCCTTAGTTTCATATGCCAGTTTTGTGATGGCATGCTCATGAGGGCTCTGGATGAAGAACGATGCTCTCACTCTCCCAGTCACCAAGGGAGTGAGGCAGGGCTGTGTGCTTGCTCCCATACTGTTTAGTGATGCTGTCAGACACCTTCATCAAGACCATTATCAGGGTCAGCTACCACAGTGATGGTACACTATTTAATTTGAAAAGTCTGCAAGCCAAGACCAAAGTGGAGGGAGAGCTGATATATAACCTTTTGTGCACAGCTGATTGTGTACTCAATGCAACCTCTAAGACTGAGATTCAACAGGATATGGATTGATTCTTTGTCAATTCTTCTAATTTTGGCCTGACAACACCAACACCAACACATGTCCCCACCAGCCAGCACCACACCATCCATGTGTGGAACCACTGGTCAGAGTAAATGGAGAAATTTTAAATGCTGTGGATAAGTTCATTTACCTTGGTAGTATGCTTTCCAGGGATGTACACATTGATTATGAGGTTGACACAGGCATTGCCATTGATAATGAGGTTGATACAGGCATTGCCAGAGCTAGCTCAGTATTTGGGAGGCTCCAAAGGAAACTGTGGGAATATTAGACTGACTGTACCAAACTAAAGGACTACAGAGCCATTGTACTGACTTCATTGTTGTATGCCTGTGAAACCTGGACAGTCTATCAGAAAACTGAATGGCTTCCATTTGAATTGTCTTAGGAAGACTGAAAATTACCTGGCATGATAAGGTACCAGACATTGAGGCACTCTCTTGAGCCGAACTGTCAATCGCTCAAATTCTGCTGCAGAGAGTGCAGCTCTGATGAGTTGACCACAAAGCCCAAATGCCAAATGCTCATTTACCTAAAAGATTATTTTACTGAGAACTTAAACAAGGGAAGTGCTTGCACAGTAGTCAGAAGAAGTGGTACAAGGACACTCTTAAGGTCCCTCTGGTGTGCCCACATCAAAAAAAATGCTGTACTCTATGAGCAAAGCAGAATCATTGTAGCATGAAGGAAATGTGAGCTATGCGAATCCAGAGACATCTCCACCCCAAATGTTCTAATAGGCTCTTTCTGTCCAATTTGTGGTAGAGCCTTTTGAACTCATATTGGACTGATCAGCCACAACTGAGCACACCATATCCTAATCCCACATCACAACATCATTGATCCTCTTAAAAAACAAAAACATGCAGGTGTGTCAGTCTCCTTAGATGTCATCACCTTTTCTTCTCCATTCTCCCCAGAATCACTTGAGCTGATGACAACAAAATTTTGCTCTTGAGATCTCTCATGTTTCTTAAGCCATCATCCATCTTAGAATCTTAGGACATGGGATTTTTACATGCATTATTTGTAATCTGATCCTTTCAAGTCCAGGGTATGTTCAATGAATTGTGCCTAGTATTCCTCTTGGCCATCACAAACTCTATGATGACAGGGTCATTGTTCCCAAAGATTCCTGTCATTTCTACTTCATACTTAGATGTTCTGAATCAGGTCCAGAGAAAAAAGATGCTCTTATCATTTCTTCCACTTTCTGAAAGATGGAATTATCATCAAGGCAAGTATAGAAATTATCAGATACTTTGTTTCTAACGAAAAGTGCTTCCTCCAGCAGATGTCTAAATAATTAAAGTTCCCCAAGACTTGTACAGCATTCACCCATTTTCAATTTTACTACCTGTTTGTCATCTATTTCTTCCACCTACTCAGGTGGTCTATAGTATACCCCTAAAAAAAACCCGATATCATTTCTAATTGTTTCTCTTTGTATCTTCCTTCAAGTGTTCTCCACTCTCAAGTTTGTGGATTTTTATATATGGAAAGAAGTAACATGAAATTTCTTTCATATTTTCAAGATCATATTTATCTCGATGGATTAAAATCTCACATTTATTTTATTACCTTCAGATTTAACATTTTATGTCGTTTTCTAGTTGCTTGGCATGTGTTACTCGTTCGAGGCAGGGGCCATATCTCTCCCTTTTTTGTTTTCCCAAAGTGCCTTGTAAAGGGCTAAATACATTTAACAATGAGAATCTTTGAAAGAATGAATGAGACATTTACTTAATACCTAAAGCAACTACTAATTGTCAAGATCCTCCAGTTCCAACTAGAGACAGGATTGTCCAAATCTTCATCTACTTTCATCTTGCATGGAGACACCGCAACATCTTATTGTAGAAAAAGGATGGCATCCTTTAGCAGACAGAAGGCTAGAGTTGGTGAGAGTTCACCATAACTAGCCCAACTCATATCCACCATCATCATCAGGCCACAAGCACCCTTCATATACACATATATATCCCTCCCCTCCTTTACACCCCTAGCTCTGGAAACTAATCACAGTATTACTACTCCTGAAGTGAACATGTCAATCATTTACCCTGTGACTGTACTTGTTATCCCTGTGAATTTCCAGAATTCATTCATTCATTCATTCATTCTACCTCTGTGCTCTTAAGTAAGTCACTTATATTCTTGGAAACTTATTTTCCCCATCCTTTAAATAAGGGAAGTTGGTTTGATGAACAGTAAAGATTAATTCCAACCCTACATCTATGTTTATGGTCATCAGTTTTCTGTTATGAAACTGTTGGACAAGATAACCTCTGAGGTCCCCTTTGCCTCTAAATTTCCAACTGTATGATTATCCTTTAATAGTGGGTGACATATGACTTATACATAAGTAAATACATAGCACATGTGATAAGTATATGAGAGGTAAAAACAAAATGTTGGACCCATGCCTAAGAAGCAGAGAACATTTACAACAGAGGAACTGAGGGAAGGCTTTATGGAAAGGGTGACATCTGAGCTGAATCTTGTAGAATAGGTAGGATTTTAGAAATAATTCAGGGGTTGTGATAGAAAGGGAACACATCCTAGACCTACAAGAAAAAGTCAGAACAAAGGTATGGAGAAAAGTGAGAGAAAGTTATTCTAGTTTGACTGAAGCATAAGCTATGGGAGGGAAGTAATGTCAGAGAACCAGGATAACATCTCAAGAAAGGAGCTGATCAAGTACAATACCCTCCCCAACCCTTCCCCCCACCCAGGCTATGCGAGTTTAACAGGAATCATGGTCTTTGGTTAACTGAAAAGGAATTTTTGTAGATACTCAGTGGAAGTGGAGAGTATTTGAGAAGAGGCAGAAAAGGCACATTGGGGTATTCCTTAGTGCTTCTGAAAAAAACAAAAACATTTAGAGCTTCCATTTTTCTTTCCCTTTTTTCACCTTTTACCCATCTATCCCTGCACTGTCTGGAGCCTCTTCACTTTCATATTCATTACTCTGGCAGTGTGTTTACCAAGCAGTAATTATACAGCCCATAGCCCATAAGTAAGAAAGAAGCCATACTTAGGTTTCTTAGAGTCCCAGCAGGGTTTCTCGATTAGATTAGGACCCCAGGTCGCACACATGCTTTCCTGCTGCCTTCCTGAGGCTGGGATATAAGCTGATGATTTCCATTTAAAATGCTGTGGTAGCATATAAGGGAAATGTTTAGTAGGGGAAATTGGCTCCCAACCAAATAAACTATCCTTCATTCTCATCCTTTCCACCCACCACATTTTCCCTACTTTACTAATCTAGGGTGGGAGACACTGAGTATCATAAGAAATATGGCAGCTAAACTCTGAGTGAACTATTTTCTCTATCTCCTTTCCCCTAGTGATGGAAGAAAAAGAGGAAATAGCCCATATAATAGCATGAAAGCTACAAGGATCAAATCGAATCCCTCCCTTTACAGATAAGGAAAATGAGGCACAGAGAGACTTGCACAGAATCACATGACTAGTAAGTAGCTGAGGTGGCATTTGAGTCCAGGTCTCAGTTACTTCTCCAATGCTATTATCCACCATGCCAGTTGCCCATCAACCCATTTCCCTCTAATTCAGCCTTGATCTTCCTGCGTAGGGATTGATCTTGCTTTGTCAGCTAGAAACGTCCAACTCTTTTTCTGGTTTACCTGGCCCACAAATCAAACTGATTAGCTTTTGTTAATCAGCCACTCTGTGCCCAACCCTGTGAAAGATACAAGAGAAGAAGACTTAGTTCCTGTCCTCCAGGTATAATTGGGGGGAAAATACAGAAGAATGTATACACATAAATCAATTAGATATTGATACCCTATGCTATCCTGAGATCTATGGGCAACTAGATGGCACAGTGGATAGAGTGCCAGGTCTGGAGTCAGTAAGACCTGAATTCAAACCTGCCTCAGACACTTACTAGTTGTGTATCCCTGAGCAAGTCACTTAACCTTGTTGCCTTAGCTTCTTCATCAGTAAAATGAACTGGAGAAGGAAATGGCAAAACATTGCAATATCTTTGCCAAGAAAACCCCAAATGGGTCATGAAGAATTAGACACAACTGGAACAATTCAATAGCAGCAACTCTGGAGATGCAGGTCACAACCCATCCTTGCCTCTCATTGTACAGGGTTCTTTCAATTTCCATTCATGTCCTCTGATAAATCCTCTACTGAGTTTCTACCTAAAGGGCGAGAAACCTTTTTCAAGAACTCCTGACCTTGTGGGGATACCCACGGAGCATGAGAGCTGTTCATTCATTATCCCTCCTCTCGTCTCACAACCAGTTCACCTTTTCTTTCATTTTTAGCTGCTTTTGTTGTTATCATCCATTTCATAGGCTCCATGTCCTTCTCCATTACCCTTTAGTCCAGAGGTATCAAACACGCTGCCACAAAACTCCCAAATGCCAGCTTAAATTTGATTGGGAAATATTTAGCAAAAGAAATAACAATACAATGTAGATAATGTATAAACTTGTGACTTGTACAGGTTCACACAAACAAGGTAAATGCTTACCAATGGCTCTCTATAAAAGCACAACATCTCTACATTTAATGAGTTATTAACATTTTCTCTATCACTTTTTTTTTTTTTGCTAAACATCCAGTAAAACAATAAATTAAGCCCTGCTTCGTAGTTGGTGTAAATGCTCACACTGAAAATTTAACAATCTGTTTCTTATTCCATCCAGTGCCAGCACTCCCCTGAGACTCACAAAGCTAATAAATATCTGAAGTGAGGTTTGAACCTAAGTTTTCATGCCAATTCAAGTGTCCTATCCACAATGTGATATATTTAATGTGTTACTGGAGCTAGGGCTTGAAATCGAGTCTCCTGACTCTAAAGTCAGATCTTTTTCCACTAAACCCCATCATTATTCATGCTGCCCTTTGGCTACCAAGCTCCCCTATTTCTACCCCACTCCCCCAGCAACTGCCCTACCAACATGGGATCTCATGCTCTAAAATAATTGCTTTTTTATCTCCCACCCCCAATGCTATTTAAAATAATCCTTTAATGTGAGGATTTTAGAAGCATGTTAAGAAGAAAGCAACATGATAAACAGCTTTACACCAATGTGTGAAGCAGCCTTAGCAGACTTCTTAAACCCAGTAGTCTATTTAGCACAAGAGTTGAAAAGAGGAGCTAGTATACTAGAAAAATCACTAGATCAGTTGTTGTTATTGAGTTGTTTCAGTCACATCTGACTCTTTGTTACCCCCTTTAAGAGGTTTTCTTGAGAGAGATACTGGAATGGTTTTCCATTTCCTTTTCCAGCTCCTTTTACAGATAAGGAAACTGAGACAAACAGGATTAAGTGACTTGCCCAGGGCCACGCAAGAAGTGTTGGAGACCACATTTGAACTCACAAAGATGAGTTCTTCTGACCCCTTGCCTGGCACTCTATGCAAGATGGTACCACCGAGATGCCCCAGTCTACTTGCCACTAGATTGGGATTCAAGATAATTGGATTCTAATTTTGGCTCTACTATTTACTAGCTATGTAGACCTAGGCAATTTATTTTCCCCTTTGGGCTTCAGTCTACTCATCTGTAAGATGGGAATAATGAAAAAAAAATTTAAAAACCTATCTCACAGGTTTCTTGTGGCTAGTTGACCTCTATGGCCTCGTCTAGCACTAGTAGGCTATGAAATGAGATCATCTATATGAAAGCATTTTGGAAACTGTAAATAACCATTAAGAACCATATGAGGAGCAGAAGTTGGTGTTGAAGAGAGAGCACCAGATTTAGAGTCAGAAGGCCTGGATTGTACCCCAGACTCTGTGCCTTATTAATGCAGTGACCTTGGATGAGAGCAAAGGTAACATTACAATAGTGACCTTGGGCAAGTCACTCATTCTCTCCACTATTCTGTTTTCCCATCTGTAAAATGGCCTGCTATGAGGTCCTTATGAGATAGTGTCATATAAAACAAACCTTGAAACACTATCAAAATGTCAATTATTATCATTAGTATTACAGCTTTGACCTTGAGAAAGTAATTTTTCTTTTCTGGGTAGAAGTTTCCTCCACAATGAAATGAGAGAATTGGACTAGAATTCTATCTCTCTAGCCTGTGGTTCTATAAGTAAGGTATTATTTTTATCATCATCAGTATTGGTGCTGGTGGTAGTGTTATTTTCTCTCCCAGGACACTTGTTAATCCAAAGGAATGACTCTAATGATGAAATTGAAGACCTTATTACAGGCCAGTGACCAATCTATTTTGGAATGAGAGGGCTTTCCTTCCCAGTGCCCCTCAAATCCTGCCACCTCTTCCTCTACTAATAAAGGTTGCCCAGGTGGCTATGGATTAGAACAAGGGTTTTTTGTCATCTTTTAGCTCCTTGGCCCCCTTGGAAGAGTTCCAAAAAAGGCCTCAAAGCCTGCTAGATTCCACTCTAAACAGAAGCACATCGGGCCAGGCTCCAGCTTGGCATTGTTTGGGCTGAAAGATTTTTGAAAAGTATTTGCCAGGCTGAGTTCAAGAACTGGTCCCTTTTGACAATAAACTTGACTTAAACCAAATGCTGGAGGACTCTTTTTCTTGTCCCAATGACTCGTGCTTGGCCTCTATGAGACTGATAAAGGAGATTACATAAGAGAAGCATTTTTGAGCTCTTTGGTTGGGAGGAGTGTGTGAGGGTGGGGGTGTATAGGAAATAACTGTTCTAAATGAGAAGGAACTATTGGATTTAGAGCTAGAAGTGAGAAAGAAACAGACCCAAAGAGAAGTGACTTCCCTGAGGTCACTCATGGCTGAGCCCAGCAAAGCTAGGAATTTTTTGCATCTTGTGCAAAGCACTACAAACCATAAGGAGGAAGTGGTCCAAAGTACGTGGCCTTTCCCCCCCCAAACCCCATGCTGCTCTTACCTCTCCTCTCCCCAGTTACCTTATATTTGCTTTGCATATATTTTACACAGTTATGTGTACATGTGTTCTCTCTCCAAAAAGATGTAAGTTTTTGAGGGGGCAGGAACACATCATTTTTGTGTTTTGGTCCCCTGTGCCTGGCACATAGGAAGTACTTTATAAGCACTTGGTTATGCGTTAATTGTAGGTGAAGGTCTAGAGAAAGAGACCCTGGAGCACTGATGGGGAAGGGGGAAGGGAGAAGGGGAGAGGACTGAAGAGAGCTTCATTATTCCTCTGACTAAATGACTACAAAAACTGCTAATAGCATTCATTTTTTTAAAAACGTAGCTAACATTCGTATAGCAAATTAAGGTTTGCAAAGCTCTTTCTAAGTACTACCAGCCCTGGTTGCCCTGACCAAGTAAAGGGTTTGGAAATCAGGCCATCTGATCCTAAGTGTAGATGGGAGGGTTGAACTATACAGCCTTCCAGGTCACTCTAAGCACTTCATCTAAGAATCTAGGCTCTTACGGGTATATAGTGTTTTCCAACACACCTCTCAGAAACAACGACAATATAGCTAGCACTTATAATAAGGCTATATTTGTAATTTAGTGATGCTAATTATTAATATTTCTGTAATGACCAATTATATAGTATAATCAATTATCACCAATAGTGTTATAATACATTATATATAATTATTATTATATAGCTAAGATTCATAATATTGAATTCATAATTTATCAATATTAATAACAATGTTTAATTGTATGGTGTTATAATTATTAATTATAATTAGCAATGTTATAAGCAATTATATGTTAATAGTTAATTAAAATCAATAATATATACCTAGGCATAATAATATTAAAATAGCTAGCATTTATAATAAGAGCATATTTATAATTTATATATACTAATTATTGATATTATTTTAATCAATTTAACGATCTAGTTATTAATTATAATTAATAATGCTGTTATTATATAGCTAGGCATAATAACAGCAACAATAATACAGCTAGCCTTTATAAGATTCTACCTATAATGTATTAATGTTCACTAGTAATAATATGATAGTAACCAATTATATAATGTGTCATAATTAGTATGATTATACAGTAAAGTTTAATAATAATGACAATAACATTATAGCTAGTATTTATACAACACTTTAAGGTTTTATAAAGCTCTTTACAGATATTATCTTGTTTAATCTTGAAGGATAGAAAAGAAAATAAATGATTGTTGAAAAACTTAAAATTAAATTAAAAGTTCATTCATGCAGATATTAGGTCCAAGCTCAAGTCTCTTAGCTCCCTTCCTAGCATGTGGAATACAAACCGCAAAGTGACCCTTGACTCTTCAGGGACAAGGACCTGCCTGCTTTGTTCTCAGACTGTTCACAGTGAAGAATTCAACCTTCCTCAAACTCTGAGCTAAGAAGGCGGTTTGGAGAAATGGGCAGACCCCTGGACCCAACTGGAGTCATGGAGCTTGAATCTGAATCCCAACTCAGTCACTTACTGTTTACGTGCCCTTGTTTGAAAGGATTGGGTCTTCTCATCTGTGAAATGGGGGAGGGGTGAATTAAATGGCCTCTGAGGTCTCTTTCAGCACAAAGTCTATGATCCTTAGCAACTGATAGCTCAAGAGTTTAAAAAATAGACCTAGTGATGGAGCTCATCTGCCACCAGGGGTAAAAAAAGTGAATTGTAGGAAACCGATGTCTCTAATGAAGCTGCTGCCTAAGACATCCCTGGCAACAGCACATATAATAGGGCTCCACACAGTGACATTTGACAGGAATGCTTTTCTCTGCTGCAGCCTCGGGATTTGAAAATGTGCTGACTCGGACATGTCTTAAGAGTTTGACAGGAAACCATAAGCTGCTACCAGTTGTCTAAGGCAAGGGGTGAAATATAGTTCTAGGCTCCCTTGGGAGCCTCTGAAGTACTCCAGAGGCCTAGGCCAGGGCGGATGAGTCCCTGTGCCTGGCTGCCAGTTTGAGCTACAACAAACTTGAAGCTTTGGGAGAAAGGGGTGGGGGATGACAGGAAAGGGAAAGGGGAAGAAGGAAAGAGAAGAGGGAAAGGGAGAAGGGAAAGGGAGGGGGAGGAGAGAAAGAGAGAGAGAGAGTGCTTGGGGTCCCATTTTGAAAGGTGCTGGAGAAAGGGAGTGGAGAGGGGGTGAGATGATTATAAGAGGCCAAGGCTGAGCTTCTGCTCACAGACCTCAGATCTGAGCCCATTTTTCCCGTTGTGTTTAGAGTGAGGTGGCACTTGGGGAGAGAGGGCATTTAAAAATAGCAACTGACTTAAATATATTTCTGCTCCCTGTGCTGGCTGCAAGTCAGATCCGATTACTGCAACAAGAGGCCCTTAGCCGTGGGAGACAGACATTGTCAATACAGCCCTTAGGGACCTGGGCTCCATGTTCTGTACCTTCCTCCCCTCAACACCCCATCAGTAACATAGGAGAAAAAAGTGCTAAGCAGATATGGGTGAGGAAGGGGCCATAGGCTGTAGGACCTTGACATCAGCTGCTGCCAGGCAAGGTGTACACTAAATGAATCTGGCATCCTGGATACCCAGTGCTGACCTCGAGCTGAAAAAGAAAAAAACACACCTCAGAGGTCATCTAATCCAACCTCGTTTGTCTTACTGGGAGAAACTGAGACTCAGAGAGATTCAGTGACTTGCCCCCAAAAATCACAGTAAAGCTGGAATTCAGTATAAGTTTGTCCAACTCTAAATCCAGCATACTTTCCACTATGCCCACCATTCTCTTTTTAGGGAATACGTTTAGTTTCTCTAGTTCAGCAATGCTTAATTGCTGACTGTAGGGGAAACAGATAGTGACCTGCCTATTTAGTACAACTATGGGGTGGGGCATGCAGAAGGCCCCATTACACACACACACACACACACACATACACACACACATACACACGCACACATACACACATACATATACACACAAACAAATGTTCATGACCCCCAAAAATGAAAGAAGAGAAGTGACAATGCTCTATCTGTTTACCATTCTGAAAAAAAAAAGTTTCTCTGGGAGCTAAGCAAGATATGTTCAGAAAAATCAAGGTTTCCTACTACAATAAAAATAAAAATTCCCTCAACAGAGAGACTGCCATTGCTGACCCATTCTATTGGTTTAGAATCACTCTGTTCCCTACCTGTTGGATCTGGACAAAGAGGAGATTAATTTGGGAGCAAATAATGGTCTGGGAGCAAATGGTCCCATGAGAAATTTGGTGGGAATAGTTATAGTGTTTGAGTGTGTAAAGGTACCTGACAAAAAAAAAAGTAAATGTTCAGTCTGATTGGTGTGGTTAGCTTAATCCAAGAGGGCATGTTATTTTGTTTATATATAAATTCATTTGTTCAACTGCTCTAAATTTCATCATTATTTTATACAATTTTTCAGTTACTTTGTCATGAAGTCTATTTCATTTGCCCTAGGATATATGTCTGTGATACTCTGCTTTTTGTTCCATTTTCTTCCTTTCTATTATAAAAGAAATCTTATGATAGCAGATATATATATATATATATATATATATACATATATATATATATATTCAGGTACATAAAGAGTGGCTACATAATTCAATATGCTGGATTTACCCTACTATCCTATTTAAATTAAATTCCCTTTAATTAAGTAATCTAATTAATTAATAATTTCATTCCCTTTCATAGTTCATAAGTTTAGAACTCTGAAAGACCTTAAAGACCATCTCCTCATTTTCCTAATGGCTAGAGAAGTAAGTGATTTTCCCAAGGTCACCCAGGTAGCAAGCAGCAGAGGTGGAAAACATCATATCTGATTTAACTTGTAAAAGAACACCCTGGACAGGGGCTCAAGCATGAAGTTTGAATACTGGCTGACCCAAAACAACCCACAAACCTAGGAGGTAACTAGAGGTCCCCAAATCATGTGGGACCAAGCTATTCATGTATTCTTCTACTGTAAAGGATGACCATTTATTTGGTTGCCCAGCTTCCTTAAAATTTTCATTGGCTATCATTCATTCATTCATTCAACAAACATTGGTTGAATATGAACTATAGACAAGGTGCTTCTTCATGCTGGATGCTTTGAAGGAATCGAAAGTCAAAGATAATGTATTTGAATTTTCCTAAGTATGTTTGCATTTCACAGTAGAGGCCTGTAATCTGTCAACACTTTGCCGTAATAACACCTGTAATAAAGGTATGAGTCTTACTTAAGCTAACAAATCACTAGCCTCCGTGGTAGAAGTACAAAATTGTAGCTTCCTACTTGTCCTTCTCTGCCAAAGGGGCTCTGTCACTAACCATAACACACACAGCTGGGCGGTTCCCTCTCTTGCCTCTCTCCAGATACACTATCAGAAGCCAGATGTGTGTACACAGAGAGTTGGAACAACACTGACTGACAGGCAGCATAGCCCCAGAGAGACAGCAAACACCTGGAACCCCCTACTGTGTCGATTCTATTCCACAACATACCTTATGAGAGCAGCAAAGGGTGCATTCAGGCAAGAGGTATGCTTGATCTTAGAGGGGGAAAAAAGAGCTATGTTGGCAGACATGGCTAAAATAGCTGGAAATAGGGTGAATTCAAAGTAACAGAGCAGGTAATCATCGCCACAAAATTTTAGAGGTAGAGGGACTTAACAGGGGTTGTCATTAGCCATCCTCTTGCCATTGTATCTGGATACAATTTATAAATTTATATTTACAAATAAATAAACACATTTATAAATAAATTGATAGAACTAAAAGGAGCCTCAGAAGCCATCTCATCCAACCCCTGCATCTTATAAATGAGGAAGCTAAGTGCTAGAGAAGTGGAGAGGTAAGTCCATGGTCAAATAGCTAATTAGTGGCATATCTGGACTTGGTCCCAGATTCTAAGTCTTAGTGCTTTTTTCTACCTTTCCTGAAAGTCCCAGATAAAAGTCCTTCTCCTTTCTGACTATCTCTATCATTTTCCTCTGAACTCCTACAGTAAACATCTAGTGTCCATACATTCTGCCATTAATCAGGTACAGGCCTGTGGTACATTGGCATTTCTAAAATTTGTGGTTGGTTAAATTTTCTTAGGTTAATCTTGTCTATCCAACTTGATTGTGAGGACCTTGAGGGCAGAGACCATTCATAGCACAGTGCCTAGCACCTTATCTATTGCAGGCACTATTTACCCTCTCTGCTTGGAATAAAGAAGTTCAGGCTACGATTGGAGTCTGCTATATTACTGATATCACGGCCACTCATGCACCTGTCAGGAATTATCTCCCTCAGGATCACACAATCTCAGAATCTCAAAGGACCTCAGGGACAAGTCCAAATCATATTTGAGCAAAAATACCTTCTATAAAGCATCCAACAAGTGACTGTCCAGTCTACCTTCCAAAGCAGCCCTTTATTTTTCATCAATTCTAATTATTAGGGATTGGGGAATTGGGGGTGGGGAGGGCTCTGCTACACTGCCATCCAACTTAAAACTGTCTCTCTACAACCTGGACCCATTCTGTGGCACAGAAGATAGAGCACTGGGCCTGGAGTCAGGAAGACTTGAGTTCAAATCTGACCTCATGGACTTGGGCAAGTCACTAACTTCTGCCTCAGTTTCCTCACCTGTAAAATAGGAATAATAACATCTACCTCACAGAATTATTGTGAGGATTCCATGAGATAAAAATTGTAAAGCACTTTTCACAGTGCCTGGGAATCAGTAAGTACTGTATAAATATTAGTTATGTTATTGTAATGATTGATGTTACGACTTCTAGTTCTGCCCTCCAGCGGCAAGCAGAATAAATCTAAGCATCCTTCCGTACAACAACCTTTTGTCTCTCTTCTCCAGACAAAGCATTCCCCAGTTCCTTCCATCATCCCTCCTGTGGTGTGATCTTCCTTCCCCTTACCATCCTGATCCCTCTCTTACGAGTGTCTGGTTGATGGTCTGTCTGTGTTCTTCATTTTCGAAGCAGACCATGACATCAGAGAAATGATGACATGACTTGCACTTGACTTTGCTTTGAGTGAGGGAGGGCTGTGAAAGGTTGAGGGTAGTACTCAAAATGAATGGTGATTTCCAAAAGAAGAGCTAAAGGTATTGACTCCCAACATAATTTCGGTTCTAGCTGGGCTTAACCAGGAAGGAAGAAAAGAAATCTGCAGTTAAGTGGGTAAGTGGAGTTAATTAACAAGATAGAAAGTAAGCCCACAAAAATAATCAACAGTTCCATGTCTCACTAACAAAAAATAGTAGAAGGAGATAGAAAAAGCAATTCTATTCAAAATAAATACAAAACACTTAAAGTGCCTGCAAGGGAGCCTATCAAGACACTCAGGACTTACATATGAATGCATTTACAAAATACTTTATAGAAAAGACAAAAAAAATTACAGAACTTTTTATTGGTCATGATTGGGTGATGTAATCAAGTAAAATTGAGGATACTACCTAGATTAACTTAAGGATTTTGTGTCAGACCTATCAAACTGCCAAGTGACTACTTACAGAACCAAACAAAACAATTATAAAATTCATATGGAAGAATAAAAAGTCAAACCTTTTAAAGGAAGAAACAGAAAAAAAAGAAAGAGATGAAGGTGACCATGCTAGCTAGCTATGTTATTCATGAGAAAACCTCAAACCTATTTGGTACTGGTTAAACAATAGACAAGTCAATCAATAGTGTAGATAAGGTCAGCAAGACCAGGAAGCAATAAAATACATTAGCCTAGATTTTGAAAAATCCAAGAACTTAGCCAAACTACTGGGCAAGAATTACCTATTCAGCAAGACCTCATAGTAAAACTGGAAAGCAACTTAGCAAAAATTATGTTTAGACCAGCATCTTATACCAGATAAACCACAATAACCTTCAAATGATATATGCAACCCAAATATGAATGAAAGGGAGGAGGAAGGGAGGGAAGGAGAGGGGTAGTTACATCACCAAAAAAAATAATTACAGGAGAATGGAAGAAGGTATATTTTACAGTTACAAATTCTTTAGCCAGGGATAGAGGGGAGCACAGAAAACAACAAGTTTTGATTATATAAAATTAAAATCTATTGTATGGAAAAAAAATCAATGCAGCCAAAAGATGAAACAGAAGTTATCAACTAAGAAGAGAGAATATTTATATCAACTATCTCTGGTAAAACTGACAAAAATATATAAGAATAAAAGCTCTTCCTCAAAATATAAGTGGTCAAAAGATAGGAACATATAATTACCAGAAAAAGAAATGCAAACTATCAAAAACAGTAAGAAAGAATGCTCCAAATCACTAATAATAATAGTGAGCGCAAATGAGATACATTGCTAGATATGGTTAATGTATTGTTCATTTTGCCAAACTGTACTTCTTTGTTAGAAGTTAATTTCTATTGGAAGAAAAATTTTCCATTAGGAAAAGAATAATTTAGGTAGATATAGATATAGATGCACACACACACACACATACACAAACACACACACATATATATATATAAAAGAAGAAACAATGAAAAAAAACTCCAAATAGCTAGCTGTCACCAAAGTAGATTGTATCTATATTTGATTACTATATTTGTCAGATAGGAAAATGTTCCCATTTGCCCCAAAGTCCTCTCCTGAACAAGTTATTTAGAGTTGTGACAAAGGTTAGAAATTTCAAGATGAAAATGCCCTTCCCACCTGGGGGATGTCCAAAGGTCATGTAAGTAAAATAAATCGATATCACATCTTGGCGCAAGAACAAATATATATCGTCCCCCAACATTTTGTTATAATCCTATGGTGGTTGTAATAATCCCTTACCATTTTATGCATATAATGCCTTTCATATCATCATTTTCTTACATTGGAATGAGGTAGATAATGTCACGAATGATAAAATGACTTGCCCAAGATCCCAAAGATTATTGATCAAAAACAGGACTAAAATCCATGCCTCTTGACTCCCAAGTCTAGATTTCATTCTACTATACTATGTCAAATCAACTTTCTAATTTAGGGCACTATCACAATTTTACTGGTGAAACCCTAAGCCTGGCTATGTTTTCAAATCCACATGTAAACCATCTTTAGTCACCGACTTGGTTATGGAGCCATGAGATCTAAGTTGGAAAGGATCAACTTATTCATTTTACACAGATATTAAGTAATGGAGCTGGGATTTAAACATATTTCCAATCATTCCAATCCAGCATTCTTTTTACATTAGTTTTCATAACCAGAAAATTTTCTGTTATGGGACACTCAACTTATTAAATCTGCAGATGATGCAAAATCTAGAGAGATGGTTAATATATAGGATCACAGATCATGATTCACGAGAATTCTGAAGAGCTAGAAAAACTCTTATGAAACTTAAAAAGAATCAAGGTAAAGTCCTTCATTTAGGTTACAAAAGTCAGTTGCGGGATTGGCTCGACCACAATTGATATGAAAAAGAGATTTTAACTAATAGTCATCTCAGTGGGGACCAACACTGGGTGTCCTGATGGAAGCCTAGATTTCAGAACAAGGGAGGTAAAAGTCCTCTTGCAGTCTTCACTAGTCAGAGGGGACCAGGAGTATTGTGCTTGGGTCTGAGGCTCCCTTTTTAACATTGACAAGCAAACGTATATGCAGAGGAGAACATCTGGGAGTATGAGGAATTATGGAGGGATAGTCAAAGACAAAGGAAGGCTCAAAAAGGCTGAAGGGTTCACTTCAAGGAGCTACAGTGTTGACATATGGAGAAGGGAGTAACTATGGTGGTTGTCCTTCGTTCTTGAAGAGGACCAAAGTGACATCACTATGCTGGGGTCAAGGTACAGTGTGTCTGACTGTTCCTCATCAGACCAATGTAAGCTTTTGAAAAAGACTACCACAGATTGGGCACAAATAGTCCATATGGACATTTGAAGTAAAGATGTCACTAAATTTGCACTGGGTTGAATTTATAGCAAGGTAAATTTTAATATGAGTTTTCTTAGAGTTAAGGATATCCAACAAAGGCTGTCTCAAGAAGTATTGAGTTCCCCTTCAATAGAAATATGTAAGTAGAAGGCTGGCTGAGTATCTGCAGGGAGGGTTCCCTCACTGGGTTAGATGGCCCCCAAGTTCTCATTCTAAGATTATATGAATTCGTAATAAGATTCTTCACATAGAAAATAGGTGATATATTCTTTTTTGTTATTATTTATTCACTTAGAAGACATTTCTAAAGGGAATCAGAATGCATTTGAGAGATATCTTGCAATAGTAGAAAAACACGTTTAGAAATCAAGAGGCAAAAGATTCAATTTTTTCTCTCTTTATCCAACCAAAACTTATTGTACACCTATTTTGCACAAAGAACTACTGAGTTCTATTCCCAATTCTATAACTAACTCACTGTGTGACCTTGGACAAGTCCCTTTCCTTCTCTTGGCCTGTTTCCCCACCAGTAAAATGAGGGGATTGGACTGGATGGTCTTGTAAATTCTCCTCTATTTCTAACGAATTGAGAACAGGATTAAAATACAAGGATCCTTCATTAAAATTAGGATGACACTAGGAAAAGTTTGAGTTCTACTTAAGGGAAAATTCCTTTTGACTGACATAGGTGGTAGAAGTATTAAAAAAAAAAAAGAAAAAACACCACATTTGAAATGTGATAATTGATTGTCTCTGATTGACTGAAACCTGAGCTAAATATTCATTTGATTTTGTTCATTCTCCAATGGACATTTCTGAGGTAATCAGAGTGTCTCAATGGGATATAGTAGCTTTCCTTATGTCATTTCTTTTGCACAGTGGAAACATTCTCCTTCCTCAAGTTTGGTTCAGGCTATTATAGTTCTTCCCCTTAGACATATATTTTACCCCAATAAAATGTGAGTTCCTTGAGAGTACAGACTTTTATTTTTGTACTCATAATGCCTGCCATATAGCAGACATTTAACAAATGAGTATTGGTTGTTTGACTGGCTGCCTGAAAGCACAGAGCAAGCTTCTGAGGCCTAAAGGGGACCCTGGCAATCAGCACCATCACCCTCTCAACCCAGAATTCTAAAGTCAAATGGGGGAAGGAGTCGTGGGATGTGGTGGGGGAGGGGAGAGGAGGTTCTTTGAGAATGGAAGGAAGGTATGTAAAGAGGTTGAAACCAGGGATGTAGGTCATCTATTCAAGAGGTCTGTCCAGAAAGGGAAGAAACAGATTATTTGGTAGCTTGAGGGAAGGGGCATGGCCAAGGGATAATCATTTAGGATGGAAGAAAAGGAGAAATTCAGTGACAAAATAGAAAGAGCACCAGATTTGGCATGAGCAAAACTTAGTTTTGAATCACTATTGCTATATATACTAGCTGTGACCTCCTTAGACATGTCAAGGCACCTCTTTCAGTTTCCTCCTCTATAAAATGGAGATAAGAATGTTACTGCTAGCTATTTCACAAGGTGGTTGGGTGGAAAGTGTTTCATAAATCATAAAGGTAGTGTATGCTTATAGATATTTAACAAGTGACTCAAAAAATGTATCCTATGCATGCTTTTAGATATTATCTACATTATTAACATTATCTCCATCACTTTCTTAAGTCTAGAAATCAATAAAATATTACATCAAGTTCAAATTGGGAGCATCTGCATATTTCTGAATGCTTACACTGAAAATTTAACAATTGTTTCTTGCAAGGTGGTTCGAGCGGGCTCTAGTACATCCCTGCACAATGTCTATATATGTAAGTTACTATTAAGAAGAAGAAGGAAAGGAATCAAGAAGACCCTGGAGACAGAGGGAACATAAGTATGACAAAAGCTGTTACTATTTACCACTGGTACATGTTTAGAAGTCAGTGTAGTGCAATGGAAAGAATGCTACACCTTGAGTCAGAGATCCTGGGTTTAAATTCTGACTCTGCTACTTACTACTTAGATGACCTGACATTGTATTTGGTGTGGTTCTGGGTTCTAACTCTAGATTTGACTACACAAACTCTGTAACTTTGGGTAAGTCTCTTCCTCTAGGATCTCTGGGACTAAGTTTCCTCATCAATAATAAAGTAAGGGGGTTGGACAAAGTAACCTCTAACCTCTGGTTCTAGGTGGAGATCCTATTATAATCTACTTTGTGAAGTTCACAACAGGATATCCAATAGCAGTCTATAAGATCTGACACTCACTCAATACTCTCTCATCTAACTCAGATGCACTGAGATCTTGCTCATGTTGTTTGAGTATAAGTATAGGTGTTATTGAATATAAACTTGTATACTAGAGGCCCATAGGAGGCAAGAACTTACAGATTCTTAAAGCTGGAAGAAATTTAGAACCCACAATTTAATCTAGTACAAACCCAAACACAGCTACCTGTTAAAGGCTAGGACTACCAATTTTTGAGATCGAAGTTTCTCCCCCTACTTCCCACATGTGTACATTCAACAGTGGATTTTCCAGAAAGTAGACCTATTGCAGTGGAAATGTTGGGAAACAGATGCTGAGGGGTAGCTGTTGGAGGCTGTTTGTTGAGAGGAAAACGTTTAGTAACACGGAATTATCATTAGGTTCCTTCATTTAGGGTATCAGCTGTACAAAGTTCACATTCCCAGTGACCTTATTTATGAATCCATGATCCCCAGAAGGATCTCAGCTCTATTACATACAATGTCATAGACATAAAGACAGAGTGAGTCTTCAAGGTCAACCCAAAGTCCTTCCTGGTTCTCAACTTCCTCTTACTCCCTAACTTGGCAATATCCTTTCCTCCCACCTGACCTCCTTCCTATCAGAATCACTAAAGGGTTAGACAAAGGCCAAGTCCAGAAGACCTCAGTTAAAAATGTATTTTTTCTGCCTAAGCAGCTTTCTGTCAACCGTCTTCCATGACCAGATTAGCCTTGTAAGTGTATCAGAAGAGCTAATTAATATCCTGAGGAGATGGAGGGTAGGAGTAGGGACAGGGACTGTGCAGGGAATTTCTTTGTGTGTGCAGCATGAGGGCTTGGAGCCAAGAGCAGATCTGGGATGATAAAATGCCAGGTGTCTTAGAGAAGCAGGTGGAGGAGGGAAGGATGCCAAAGAGAAGCCTCGCCTACTTCAGGGCTGCTGAGAAGCATTTGCTCTGTCCTGGGTTGGTTTGAGAAGGAGAGGCAAGGGAAAAGATAAACAAGCAAGGCTTTCCCAACCTACTATGATCCAAATGGGGAAATAAAGTTGGACTTCCTCCTAAGGGAGGTTCTATCTCCCTGGAAGGGAGCTAAGTGGGGTTGATGGAAAGAGCATTAGACTTTCTACTAATAAAGCATCTGACCTTGGAAGGCACTTTCCTCTCTGAGGTTGGTTTTCTTCATCTGTCGAGTGAAGGGGTTGCATTAGGAGATCTCTAAGATGCTTCCCAATCTGGAACTACTGTAGAAAGGGCTCTGGTTTTTGATTCAGGGCACCTGGGTTCAAATCTTGCCTCTGTCACTTACTACTTGCATAACATCAGGCAAGTCACATAACCCCTCAGTTCCTCAGTTTACTCGTCTGTAACATGAGGGGGTTGGATTGGTTGGCCTCTCAAGATTTATGATTCTATTATCCGAACATTCTAAGAGCTTCTTAGAGCTATCCCAGATACAGGAAGGAAAGGAAACCCTTCTCCCAATATCTAAACCCACACTCTGACTTGCCAAAATCCAGGTGCATTTAGAAGACTATTTAAGTCTTTCAATACCACTCCCAGTTCTTCCATCCAGAGCCCTCAGATCTATTTTCCAGTACTTGTCTTATCTCTTCCAGTAGTCAGAGATCTCCTCTGGCCCACATTCCCTCCTTCATGTCTACTAACATGTCCCTATTCTGCCCTCAATAACAACCCAGCCTCCCCCTGTCAAAATGTATCCATCCATCCTGGGACTGGTCTATACTAGGACTTATCTTTGAGACCATAGATTAACCAGATACAACAATCTCTGTTAATGGAGGCACTGGAAGGCCTGCTATATTATATTGTAGTGGGAACTTCCTCCATTCATCAATGTACTTACAATCTTAGTTAAGTGGTTAAGTGACCTACGTATGATCCACTTAGCAAATATATGTCAAAGTCAGAACTGGAACCCAGGTCCTCCTTAGCCCAAGTACCCATACATTTCCCTCCACCCTTCTGCCTCCCCAGATAATTTAACACAATGCACAGGAACCAAAGATCCTCATGAAGTTGGCAGGTCAGTGAGGTAGGGGACCCTCCATGCACACATCTGAGTTCTATACTCACACTATTATACTTATACTATCAGTCACAAAGAATCCCTTAGAATAAACCTCAGTAGCTGTGCTTCCTGGGTCTAGAAACAGAAGAAATGGCAGATAGATGCCTGAGACAAAGAAAATTTCAGCACCACCTCGGGCCCAAGGAACAATCTCTTCTGAAGCATTGCTCAGTACAAGGGCCTGAGTGATTTAGAGACTTTGGGATTTTGCAGGCACCAATGACAGAGGTCTTCGGTGTCTGGCCATCGTGCAGATCTGTGGGTCAGCCAGACCTCTAGGGGCCAAACTCCATGTCTGTTCCAATTAAACAATCAGCTTCTATTGCTACCCAGCCAGCCTGATTGCATTAGCCATCCTGCTGTGGATACAGCAGATTCAGAAAAGCCTTTGATTGCTGAAGGGAGAAAATGTCAGGGAGTGAGGGATCAACTCTGGGAGTAGCTGAGGGGCAGGGCCACCAACTCCCATTCTCTACCCCCACCCCCCAATATCACAATCAGGCATTTTTCTAGGCCTGGACATTGTATCTAGGCTCATCATAGCCTCTGAAGCTTTATAAATACCCACCCCTCTTCTCTCTGCTGAGCCATAACCTCCCCATGCCTCAAGCCCAGTAAGAGTATCCCTTCCTCCAGGAAGCCTTTCTGGAGGGCTCCAGCCCACAGTGACCTTCCCCTATTCTTGACCTCCCAGCATTTTAATGGACTATACCACATCTTATAGCATGGTTTCGCTACTGCTTCTTGTGTTAGTGTTGTCTCTCCCCAAGTAGACTGTGAGATCCTTGAAGGCAGGGACACATCCTGTCCTTCAGCACTTAGAGCAGGACTGGCACCATAACATATACATAGATGAGTGGTCGATTCATTTTCCCAGGACCTCACCAGCACTTAGCATAGCACATTTAATACATGCTTCTTTAACCTTGATTTTTTTATACTATGAAAATCATCCCTTAACTTACATGTAAATTCCCCTAACTCCCAACATCTAGACCACATCATTCCTGCCTGCCCCATCTTCTTACATTAGGTTAGAACTGTCTCACATATTCTCATCTCCTGAGAAATCACTCTCTCACTTGTGCTGCACTGGGAATTTCCATTTGAAGAAGTCATATTTAGTTAAAGAACCTTCTAGCCACAGATGGAGCCCAACAGGAGAAAAGGAGAGAAGGGTTTCTCCTAGGCCTTTCATGGCCATTCCCAAAGCCCAGGACCCATGGGAAGCTAGACTTATTGACTCTTGGCCAAAGACAGCTTCCTGTTTCTAAGAATCCAGGGTTTTAAAAGGCGTCTTGGCCTTCCAGCTGCTCTTACACAAACAGCATTGTGGTGAAGCCAAAACATGTGGCTCATATTTCCCTTCCAGAACCCTTGGGCTCTCAAAGGAAGAGGAAAACAGGCAGGCTGCCCAAGATGCCCATTGGATTTGACTGAACAGAAGCAGTGGGAAAATTATGACACTGGACAAGAAAGAAGAGCACAGAAACAATACAATGGAAAGAGCCCTGGCCCTGGCATCCAATGACTCAGGTCACTACCCATGTGACTATGGGCAAGTCCACCAACATCTCTGATAAGGTTAGTAAAATGAAGAGGATGGACTTGATGACCTCTAGTCTCTTCTAAGTCTAGCGATATCATGTACTGGGTCAATTTGCAAATCGGCAGTCAAATCTCTCCAGTAGTCAGGCCATAGTCAACAACAGGCAGCAAGCATTTTTGAAGGGCCTACTGTGAACCATGCACTGTACTAACTCCTAGGGATACAAAGAAAGGCAAAATACAGTCCCTAAACACACTAATGCCAGTTTTGTCACAGGACAAAATCCTCTGCTGTTCTTTTCCCTGAAATAATGGAGACAATCCCTTTATAGCAGGGTTCTTAACCTTTTCTGTATCATAGATAGTCTGGCAGTTCAGTCTTGGCATTCCAGTAAAGCCTATGGACACTTTCTCAAAATAAGGCAATATTCAATTTCAGATAGAGATTAGTAAAGATAAAGATAAGACTATTTTCCCATTCAGGTTCATAGATTTTTGGTCTCAAAGTTCTAAGGAGGGAGAAATTGGTTAGGGGAGGTTTCATAAAGAAGGAAGACCTTGAATTGGGCCTGGAAGAAGAGGAATCCATGTCAGTAGACAGGAATATCTTGTGCTTTGTCCACACAATTACACTTTTCCAAACACATTTAATTGAATATGCACATTTTAGAGAATACAATGATGTCTTCACACCTATCCTTACTCTGAAAGTGTAAATGAGGGTTCAGCTTCAAGTCTGGCAGTCAGGAGATTTCAGTTGCATCCTATGCTCTGACACTGACTTGGAAAAGTCCCCAAATAAAGACGGTTGGTCATTGATGACTACCTTGATTAGCCATCTGTAAAATGGTCCCTTCAGCCATGGGTTTAAGGAACTCATTTGATTTTCTCAATCTTTCCAGAGTCATAGTAATAGTCATAACAACTGACATTGATAGAATCCCCTAAGGTTTGAGTCTTAGTAGGTGCTGCGGACATCTGAAGACCTTTTTTACAGATGAAGAGCCTGTGTCTCATAGAGGTTAAGTGACTTGCCTGTGGTTACACAGATAGTCAGTGCCAAAGGAAGGCTTCAAGAGCAGGACTTCCTGACTCCAAGTCCACCAATCTCAGGCTGCCTTTCTTCATCTGCTGGCCCAAGTCCTGTTATCTCAGGTCATCCGACCAGCGGTGCTTAGTAATGACTAATGACCCAAGAAACCCATATCCCTTAGCTGCTGCTACTGCTACTTCCTCCTCCTGCCATAGCCTCCAAAAATCTCAGGCTGGTCAGCTACAATAATAATAACTCACATTTAGGGTAGCATTTTATAGTTTAAAGCATTTTATATACTTTGTCTCATTATCAACTGAAAAATAATTATGTAAAGTGCTTTGCACACTTTAAAGTGCTTTGTGACTTTGAAGTATAAATGCTCACTATCATCATATTATCTGAGCCTCACAACCCTTGAGGTAGGCAGCATTATGATCCCCATCATACAGATCAGGAAACTAAGGCTCAGAGAGATAAACTGACTTCCTCAAGAAGGAGAATGCATGATGCAATGCCGAAGAGTGGGATCTGGAGTCAGAGGATGTTGGTTTGAATCTTCAGCGCAGTAGGCTGGGTGGTACAGTGGATAGAGTCCTGAGCCTGGAGTCAGGCTTGAGTTCATATCTGGCCTCAACACTTCCTATCTATGTGATTCCAGGAAGATCACAACCTCTGTTTGCCACCATTTACTCAACTGTAAAATGATGATCATAACAGCACCTACCTCGCAGGATATAATGCTTAAAGCAGTATCTTAGGTAGTAGGTGCTATGTATAAATGTTTATTTCCTTCCCTTTTCTCTCCTCTTTCCACTTGCTACCCCTATAGCCTTAGGCAAATCACTTAACTTCTTGAAGTCTCTGTTTTCTCATCGATAAAATGGGGGGTTGGAATAGGTGATCCCTAAAAGGTCCCTTCTAGTTCTACATTTATGGTCTCATGATCATAAATACAGCTAATGAATGGTATTACCAGGATTTAAATGTAGGTCTTTGGACTCTCTGTCCAAAGTGCTGTTTCTATAACATTATTCTAACTCCATTTTCCACAAGAACCCTAAGCATACCATCCACTACGTAGCCAACCAGGTTCACTTACCATCCTCCAAAGATTTGTGTTCTCTTCTGGGCCCATGTTGCTGTCCACATCTCCCTAGACACATAGGTGGAATACATACCTTTCTCCCAACCCTTTTGTCCTCTCTGTCAACCCACAGCCTCCTCTTCCTTAAAATCTGGCTTAAGGAAATCTTCTATGGATAGCATCACCCAACAATGACCTGTTTGTAAAGCCATTTTTAAACTGTCCTGAAATTTGAGTCTGTTACAGCTAGGAGACACCTAAACAGCCTTCTAGTCCAACCCTCCAATTTTACAGATGAGGAAACAGACCCACAGAGGGGATGTGACTTGCCTGATACGAGACTTTTCTCTAGAGATTCTCTCTAATTGATTGATGTGTATATTTCTCATCTCCCTAACAGGATTATCATCTCCCTAACACCTAGAGGGGAAGTACCAAAGACACCCAAGCTCAGTAAATAGTGGTTGAATCCAAAGAATTGAATCTCTAGAGGATGAAGAGTGCAGCTGAGACTCCATTCTTCCCCAAAGTGCCTGACTCTAATGTGTCCATCCCTTCTCTACCTGCAGTGTGTGGGCTTCAAGAGGTTAAGTGGAAAAGCAGTATAAACCTAAGACCCATCTGACCTATATCTTTATCCTCAAACTGGAGAGAAGTAACCTGAACCCTTGCTTGCTGACTTGAGTTATAACGACTATGCCATCTGGCCTCTGGTTAATGAGGTTGTTTCGGTTTTTTTTTAAGGAGATGTATGTTTACATGAATTGAGATGTTGGATGGAGAAGAAGGTGAATGAGATAGGGAACAGAAGCCAGAAGGAAAGGAGGATGATGGCATATCTATTCTTAGCCAACCCTATCCTAGTATTGTGCTAATCAATCAATCAATCAATAGGCCTTTAGTAGGCATCTAATATATGCCTGGCATTGTGCTAGGTGCTTGGCATACAAAGACAAAAATGAAACTACACTTGCCCTCGAGTTCATATTCTATCAGTGGAGACACATGTACACATACAAGTTAATACAATATAAATTCTATTTAATTGTGAAGACATTGGCAGCTAGAGAGAGCTACTGAGCAACGTAGAACCTTGCATGAAAAAAGTCTTTGCAGGCTCCAAACCAAGACTTAAGTCCCATTGCAAGAGAGTTTCATGTCCACAGAGAGCCAAAAGGTGATTGTGGCTATTAACAGAAAGTGTCATAAAGTGTTGGGTCAATAGAACTTGGTGCTAAGGTCCTGTCTCCATCACTAACTAAAAATATGACTTTGGATGAGTAATTTCACTTTTCTGGACCTCAGTTAGCCCGTTTATACAATGAAGAAGCTGGAATAGATGAACTCCAAGGTCTGTTTCCAGTTCTAAAATACAATGGTTCTGTGGTGAGCAATTCATCATCTCTAGGGATCAGCTATTCATTTTACTTTGGGATGTTGTAACTGTGATGAGGGACTTTCTCATGTTAATCTGAAATCCATCTCCCAGTGACTTCTATCCCCAATGATCTTAATTCTCTTCCTTGGGGAGCCATAATTTAACAATTCTAGTTGGTCTGTGAGCTTAATGACATAGGTATTCCAAATAATGAGACAGATTAAGAACCAGCTCTGCCCATCTTGTCTGACTCTTGTCCATGTCCTTCCAGAAGTTTGCCACAGGGGTGCACCCAACATCCGGGGATCTTCATTCATTTTCTCTTGACATCAAGAGGATACCAGTGGAACACATGAACTGTTCACTGGTTGCCTCCCACATTTACCCTGTAACCAGTTCATATTCTCAGCTCATTAATTTCTTCAAGGGCAGCTTGATATCTTAGAGAGCTGGACAGAACTCTGAATTGGGAGTCAGGAAGACCTGAGTTTAAGTCAAACCTGCAATGGGCACTAGCTGTGTGACCTTGAGCAAGTCACTTAATCTCTCACAGTTTACTCATCTGAAAATGGAGGTCATAATAGCACAAACCTCACAGGATTGCTGGGAGACTGGTATTAGATAATATACAATGCTTTGCAAGTCTTAATATATAATATATAAATTATATATTATATATATAATATATAAATGTTAGCTGTGATGATTCAACATCATTTAGGAGGCAAAGAAAAGATGCTAAGAATCATGATTTTTGAATAGTCTAGAAACTGTAACTTAGTCATTGGTACTCTAGGTGTGAGATAGTTATCCAATGACCAATGAATGAATATGCTACTGGAGAGACATAGTCCTCTTTTCCATGATAATCCTTCAGATTCTCAAGAAAATGTTCCCAAAGAGGTGATGCTAAGAAAGGGATCCTGAGGTGGATGGGAGCTTGGGTTTGATGACCTCTCGAGTCTTTTTAAGACACTAAGAGAGTAATTGTATCCCTCTAAGCTTTCTTTTCTTTAGGCAAAACATCCTTCATCTTCAAGAACTCTCCCTAGCCTCTTCATCCTTTTCTGAACCCTCTCATTTATTAACCTCCCTTTTAATCACTCTGGTTACTGTCAAATTAACCTTTCCCCAAAGTGGGCAGGCCTACAGGCCCCATGTATAGGGGGGAAATGGTTCCAGGAAAGAGACCCATGTAAATGGGCAACTACTTGACTCCATGACATAATACAGGTAGGTCAGGTTTCTACCTTTGCATCCTATGCTTGCCTCAGGGGCCTCTTCCCCTTTCTGTGCCCTTTTTCCTCTTGTGGATTACCCTTTCCACTAAGAGTCTCCCAATGAGCCACTTCCCACTCCCCTAATCAAATCCTGTGCCCAGGAAAGACTCTGACATCTGCCAGTTACACCTGATTCTAAATGTTGATGACTTCATTGCCCTCACGTTGGGGGACATGCATTTATAGCCTGATGGTAGCATGGACGGCTGAGTCTCCTGAGAAAGGAATCTTAGGCTGATCGATCCACAGAATTACTTTGGATGTTATTGTTTTATTGCCTTGTTTGAGAGGGAATGAGGGTATAGAGGAAGATTTCCTATCTCCCAGGTCCCCATGTGCAGAGCATGTAACTGGTTCCTTTGTATAATGTCAGGAATACCATGGAGTAAAAACACAAAACCCTTCCCACCAGATGGCAGATGCCTGGTATTATGAGAGCTTTATTCCTTTAGTTTTAAGAAACTGATCCCTTTAAAAATGCACATACCCCTGGGAGGGATGCTAATTTAAACTGTTATCCATCACATGCCTTAAAAGTGAATGAAGGCCCTGGGATTTTATTGAAGCAGGAGAGAAAGGGACTGAGGACTCTCCCCCGTAGTGATAAGGAAGCAGGTACCACTGAGTAGAGAGAAGGACCCTGGAGGTGGGGCAAGGGAGCCAAAGGAGGATTCAAAGTCAAACTTGGCAGGTTTCACAGTCTTGCCGTGGGCCAACCCTAGAGTTGCAACTAGCAATTTCTGGTAACTAGCAATTTTTGCCCCTAAGGGAATAAGCATTAAAGGTACTCTCAACCAGAGAGGGAAAGGAAAAGGGCAGTGGGGATCTCAGACACCTCAAGAGTATTACTAGAGCTAGGCTTGGAAAGAGCTTGCCTGGGGGTAGTGAAGAAAGCTCATACCATCTCCTAGCTTTCAATTTAAACTAATTGTTCTTATTAGCTAGGTGTTAAAACTCACGTGGTTTCCGCAAGACTTCAAATGCCCTTCAACGACTGCTATATTTTGGTGCCCTGAGTTGACTGCAGTCACCCTGTCCTAGTTACAATTCTGACCCGTCCAGCTGGTGACCAGATTACAGAATCAGAACATAATAAAGCTGGACAAAGCCTTAGGAAGTATCATTCCCTCCTTAAGAAACTGAGGCCAAGGAAGTTGAACAGCTGAGGAGTGAAAGAGTCTAGACTAGAATCCAGCTTCTATTTTTTTCATAAGGCAAGTTATTCTGTGTGGAAAAATGAAGGAAATAAACTTTCTTTTCTTCTAGCTTGGAACTTATCCCAACTGACCTCAAAAGAAAGGCCCTTTTTTTAATTTACAAGGCTGAGCAAATGTTTATTATCACTTCCTTGCTATCAGTAAATTGGTGGGAATGTTTGCCTCTGCTCTCTCCCTGATCTTAGGTGACAGATTTCCAGGGAACAATCCACGAGATCTCCCCTGGGAGCCTTTCCTAAGGCCCAGAGTTTTCAGACAAATTATAGCTGCCACACAATATGGCAACATTCTGGCCCTAGTTAGTAGAGAAGGGAATTCAGCGAGAACAGGTCAGAAGCAAGGGGCTCTGGGTGGGTTAGGCTCAGTGCTCAGCGACCCCTGGAAAATCTTGGCTAGGGTGAGCCTGCATCTTGGCCACCAGCCTGATAGCCTGTCAGTTTCTGGAGCCGTTGCACTGGGTGGGTCTGTTCTGGAAGCAGGCCAGGCTTTCTCCAGAGAGTTTTTATTAAGAAGAAGCAGCCAAAGCCCCAAGCCAGCCCTTCTAAAAATTGTGAAGTCAGCTAAGCTTGTGTTCTACAGCTGTAGTGTTCCTGTTCTTGACCTGCCTCAGTGGCCTCCCACCACCCATTGATTAGGGGAACCTTCCTCTCTCCCAGCTACACCCCACTTTCAGGCTCTCCAGCCCCCTTTCCTAACAAAACTGTCTCTCAGACAAAGCTCTGAAGCCTAAATATAAGTAACTGATTAAGGCTTACTCTAAGGGTTACTCTGGAGGTTGTTTGCATTTTCACAAGGATTTAATAAGTCTTCAGCTAAAGGAATGTATTTCCAATGGGAGGATTTTAGGTCTCAACAAGCTGGCTGGGAAGGTTAGAGGCTCACAGAAATAGAAGGGAAAGTACCTCAGATGCCATCTAGTCCACACACCTCCCATTATAGACTAGGAAACTGAGGCTGGCAGGGGTAGGCTGGAAGGGGGAGGGGCAGGATGGGGAGGGATAAATCCAAGTTCATATAGGTACATCTGAGGTGGTATCTGAAACCCTGGCCTTGGACTCTACTGCCAATGGTATTTTTTCCAAACTTGATACCTTTTTCTTGAAATCACAGCCCAGGACCTGCTGGAAGCCCCTCACACTTAACAACTCTAAGGAAAGATTATTATGGGTCTTTGACTTTTATCAGCGTACAACCATCTGAAGGTATGTAGGACACAGGGGATGGGGGGGGAAGTCGGAAAACTGAGGTCCTTGCTGGGTTGAATATTGGGTCACAGGGTGAGAGAACCGCTACTAGCTGTTTTCTGATCCTCTGACGAAGGGGGGTGGAGCTAATAGATGTGCTCCTGAGACCCCTGGGGAGAAGGGAAAACATTTGACTTTCCAGGTGTCTACTCACAGGAAGGTTATGTTTATATAGCCCACTGGCTGGCTTAAGGGAGGGGGGCAAGAGGGATTTGGGGGTCAGGAAATAAAATATCCCTGATTTTGCCTGCCTCTGGCTATCTGCCATCAGCCTTGCTTAAGACCTCTTACAACAAGGACTGCCTCCCATTGACCCTGAAACAGCGTTTGTGAATGTCAGAGCAGCCGCCAGGAGAAACAGTCTTTGTATGTATTTATTAGAATTCGGAACAGAATACCCTTTGTTGCTGCTGCTTTTAAAGATAGTCAAGCCCCTCTGTAAGGAAATCTAATGGATGAAAATCAGCACTTAGAAAAACAGATAAACAGTGGCCAGAGGGTTGAATTTGGAATCAGAAGGTTTGGGTTCAATTCCCAACTCTGCAACTTGCTGTCATATGAGCTTTTACTTTCTTTCTCTTTAAAATGGAGAGAACAATCCATCAAAAAGAATTTATTAAGGGCCCGAAAGGAGAAACCAAATAGACCCTGCCTTCAGAGGGCCAGCATTCTGTAGATGATCTCCATGCTCTAAACCTATTCAGTTCAATAAGGATGTATTCAATGATCCTGTGTGCTATGTATGCACTGTACAGTGGGAATACAAAGAGGCAGAAAGCGCCTGCTCGCAGAGAACTTCTGGTCCAATGGAGAAGAAAGCACGCAGACACAAAACAAACTATGTACTGGATAAATAGGAAATAAAAGATGGAAAGCTATGGAATTAAGAAAGGTTGGAGAAGTTTCCAAATCTATGAATTAAGGATAATTCACTTTTTAAAAAATAAATCATCACCACATTCCTCTGGTGCCTTCTTTCTGCTGATAATCACCAATTTACCCTATATTTATCTTGTTTGTCCATTGTATTTTACCTCCCATTAGATTGAAATTTTCTTTGGAGCGGGGATTTTTTCCTTTTTTTTCCCCTTTTCTGTATTCCTAGCATTTAGTATAGTGTGTGTGACATGACACACAGTAGATGCTTAAATGCTTGTTGACCGACTGATTTTATATGGCTAACTTCAAGTTGTTTTGGTTTGGGGGTTTGGTCTGGACCTGTCAGTTCATTTGGTATAGGGTAGTCTCTCTCCTAATACAGAGTGGCAACTGTTCTGAAACTTCCACTCTTGGAGGGATGCCCAGGGCATTGAGAGCTAGAGATTCAGTGTCTAGAATCCCACAGCCAGCATGTGTCAAAGGCAACACTTGAACTCAGGTTTTCCTGATTCTGATCACTTCCTTATCACTACTCCACACTGCTTCTTTAGCTTCTAGCACATTAGAGAAATAACAGTATCATGGACTGATTGAGAGTTGGAAGAGACCTTGGTCTCTAGCCCAGATAAGGAAGAGGTCCAGAAAAGTGACTTGTCCAAGGTGAAGTTTCCTTGTCTGCCCAAAGTCACACAAGTGACCTTGTAGTAAGTGTTAGAGGAGGAGTCCAAAGCTGGGTTCCTTGGACTCTAAAGTTTCCGGCTGTACTAAGTTTATCTGATTTCCTGAAATGTAACTTACTCGCAACATTTTGACTAAGTTGCTTCTGAATCTCACAAATAGGAAAAGAGATTGCAGAACCTGCCTAGCCCAGGACAGGGCACTAAGGGGTCAAAAGACGTAAGTGGAAGGGACCTCAGAAACCTTCTACTCCAATTCCTTTATATTACAGATGAGGAAACCAAGGCCCAGAAATTTAAGGATTCAGTTTGGAAGGAAACAGGACAGATCAAAGCAAATCCTAGAACTACAAATCTATTTGTCTGTAATTTCCCAAGAATTTGGAAATTTGTCAATGCTTTGCTTTTTTACCTTTTTGCTTACAGAAGTTATTGTTTAAAGTCCAAGATAAAAAAAAGGATATATCCTTTAGTCTGGCTTTATTTTTCTTGCTTAGAGAGCCTGAAGCAAGTTCAGATATAATCCAAGAGATATACATTGAACATAAAATTCTGTGAGGTGCTTTTGTGGGAAGAAAAAAGAACCTTATATTATGATTTCCAATCTCAAATAGTTTGTGATCAGCAGGAAATCAACATACATATGGGAACTATATGACTAGATTTGGAGTAAGAAAACCTGGCTTCCAATCCTGTCTCTGCTTCTGACTGGATAACCATAAGGGTAAGGGTAAGTAACCTCCTCTCTCAAGGACTCACTTTCTTCAACTGTAATGAAACTTTCTATGATCTTCTCAGTAAGAAATGATGTTTCCTTCTCGATAAATCATTTCAATTCAACAAACATTTATAAAGCACTAGCTGTATACTAGATGCATAGGAATATCCAAAGTTTATATAGAATACTGTCTTTAGCCTCATGAAATTTATTTATAATCTAGTAATACATCAAATGGGTGCTAGATGGTACAGGGTAAAAAGCTCCAGGCCAGGAGTCAGGAAGACATCTGCATGAGTTCAAATCAGGCCACTAGCTGTGTGACTCTGGGCAAGTCACTTAACTCTGACAGTCTCAGTTTCCTTATCTGCAGAATGAGTTGGAGAACAAAATGGCAATCCTCTCTAGTATTCCTGCCAAGAAAATCCCAAGGTGGGGTCAAGAAAAGTCACACACAACTCAACAACAAAAATGTCACCAAAAGTGGTCATTAGAATATATATTTGTTACTTGGTAATCCAACGTCTATCCTTGGACCTCTCAGAGCACTTTGTCTCCCTTTTATATATTAAAGCAGGTATCATTCTACATCTGTTTGACCCACCCCCCACTGGACTGTAGCTCTTAAAGAGAAGGAAATATGTCTTTCTTTTCTTGATATTTTTCACCAATCTCTACACAGACCTCACCTAGCATAGTGCTTCTATGTAATAGATGTTTACAATGTGTATAGAATTATTAAATCCCTCTTTTAAATGGCAAACCTTCAAATACTTGAAGATTGCTATCATGTCCTCCCTGAGTCTACTCTTCCCCAGGCTAGATATCCCCAGTTCCTTTAAACAGCATGATTTCAAGTCCCTTTGATATCGTAGACATGCAGCTCTAAAATTCCAGTTAATCAGTGTTCACCCTACAATGTAGCCCCCAAAACTGAACACAGTAGTCAGAACACTGGCCAGATGTAGTCACCATAGGGCACAGTACAATGGGACTGTTATTTGCCTCATCCTGGACAGATGCCTGCTAATATAATCTAAAATCACATTAGGCTATTTTTGAAGATGGGATTTCCATGTCACACTAAAATCACTAACATAAGAATTTATCATATGAACAGTTATCCAACAAGGTTTCCTTCATTCTGTCTTTGAGCAGTTGATTTTTGGAACCCAGAAGTATGACTTTACATTTATTCCTATTAAATTTCATCTTATGCAAATTGACTCATCATGCGTGTTCTGGTTGCTGACTTCTCCGAATTTGCAGTCTCATTGAAGAAATGAGACAAAAGCCCAGGAAACAGAGAACAATACAGAGCAGCACATAATACGGTGATAAATTAAATATAATTAAGTGCCAAAATTGAGCAGATGGTAAGTACTATGGGTAGTCCGGAAGGAGGGAGGTTAGTGTGGGTTTATGGGACTGACTGGGGAGAATTTCATGGAGAAGATAGAATGTGCAGGGGAAGGGTTCCCTTGAAGGATAGCTAAAATTTAAATTGGTAAAGAGGAAATAGGAAAGAATTCTGAGTTGAAGGAATAACACAATGCAAAGGGGGCACAAAGGAGCATGATAACTACAGGGAATATAGAAAAGACCAGCCTTGCTTCAGTGGAAGATTCATCCTGGCCAAAAGGGACTTTAGATTTTAAACTATTTTGAAAATCATTGAATCATAGAATTTTGTATCTAAAAGGGAACTCCATGATCATCTGCCCAATCTTTTGGTTAAAAAAGGAAGAAACCAAGGCCTAATTATGAGTCTCCCCAAGTCACCCACTATTAGTCACTGGAAGCTAGGTCTTCTAACCCATGGTGAGGAACTAGAGATGAAGAGACGTAAAGTAAAGGAAAGTGTCCTTGAGTAAGCCATGCGGTATAGCAGAAAGACTGCTAGATTTGGACTCAGGGTTCAAATCTTGCCTCATTTTACTGGTTGTGTGATCCTTCGCAAGTCACTTAACCCATGTGGGCCTTAGTTTTCTCATCTATATCACGAGAGGAGTGGGCCTCGGAGGTCCCTTCCAGCTCTACATCTATGATCCTATGTCCAAATATATGCTACGTTTTTCTGCATTCCCTTGGTAGAACAGTGTTTTACCCACAGTGACTGAATAATAAATGCTAACTGATTGGTCAACCCTGGGAGAAAAAACAGAGGAAATTGGACTATCTTTAAAAAGTCACATTCTGCAAAAGACTACTAAAGGGGATATAGCATGCTAGGGATGTTAGTCTTAGCTGGTTCTCTAATTCACTATGTGATTCTGGCTAAGTCATTTCCCTACTCTAGACTTCATTTCCCTCATAGGTAAAATGAGAGGGCAAAGTTAAGTCCACCAACAATTCTGAAGGTCTGCGCAGTTACGAACCTAGAGATGCTAATCTCATTCATCAAAAATCAGAAGCCCGTAAAGATTTAAGTTCTAGCTCCATAGAAAAGAGAGACAAATCTGCCGAAGCTCCAATGACACACGCTCAGGTTACTAGTGAATATGAAGTAAATGACCCATCTCCAGTCTTCTTTTAATTAACATACTGTCCTCTTAGCCAATCAGAGAAGAACTGATTGGTTCTGGCTGTCTTGTTGCCTTGGCAACACTGAGACTTGAGTGAGGAAGGAATGGATGCTGAAGGGGGAGGGGGAAAAGCCTTGGCAATAGAACTTTCAATTGTCTACCATATCTACTTCACATATCCCTAGATGGAATAGGCATACACATACACACACACACATCATGTGATATGAAGGGTTAGAAAAGTCCACTAGTTTTCTCCCCATTACCTCCCCCTAAAAAACCCTTCATACACTATCCCCATCATAGTGCTTTAGATTCCTAATGGTAACCAACCCCTTGAATTATTTCTCAAGCATCCATAGTATGTAGAAAATTATGCTACAGTACAAGGAAGATAACAGGATTCAAGAAATATTCATGGTTAGGGCATTTTGTTTCTTGACAGCCCCTATGATGGGACTTGGTAATTGTTGGTACTCAGTATCTGTTATCAAAGAACAGGGCTTTAAGATGAGTGGGTGGGAACTAGGAATGGGTGTGTTCTAATGGGAGAGGCCTATAGGATGGAGTATATTCCAGAGAGGACAGCTCTAAGTGCTAGATCCCAGTGGGGAGGTATGGATGGCCAATAAACCCCCACGAGAACATTGTGTATAAGAAAGATGTGGCTTAAGTCCCAGAGACAAACTTAGAGTTTCTTATTTTGCAGAAGCCTGATTCCACCCAGTCAAATCTCTTCTCTCCTGACTCAATTTCCTCATCTGCCAAAAGACCAAGAGAAAACTGTCTACTTAGTTCAGGCCTCTGGAAGCATACGATGAAATTTGGGAAATGGTGCTTTATATATGTGCGCTAGGGATTAGGAAACTTGTCATCCACAGGCTATGTGACCTTCAACAAATCACTTCAGCTCTATGGACCTCAGTATCCTTATCTGTAAAAGAAGGGGATTAGACCAGATGATCACTAGGGTCCTTTCTTACTCTAGAGTTATGATCCTATAATTCTAAGACTCCAAACTGTGTGATCTTCAATAAATTGCTTCCCCTCTCTGAGCCACAGTATCTTCATCTGTAAAATAAGGGGGTTGGATTAATTGATCTCAGTTTCCATTCAGTTCTAACATCCTGTGGTTCTAGTTTATCTTTTGCTGAGACTGTGAGGATTGAGGGTGGTTAAATTTGGAGGGTATTGAGGTGGAAAGGACATATGGTCATCTATATCCATATCAGGCACTTGAAAATCAAACATAAAACCCCATCTGAAACACCCAAGGCAGCCAGAGAAACAATTTAATGATACATCATCTCCATTGCCCAGAGCTGCCAGAAATAGATGAGCTTTTTTTTTATGAGATGAACTATAATTTATCCCAGCCATTTTCCTGATTCCTGTCCTTCTCTCCCAAAGTTCTCACTTCATAAACCACATTGGTAGTAACAATGGTTTGAGTTCTGGAACTAACTAAGATGGGAGATTCATGCCCAGGTAGGGATGGGACTAGATGACCCTGAGGCCCTCTGAAACTGAAAGACATCATTACTCAAGAATGGAGCCCCTGAATCATTCCCAGGGATCTCTGAAGCCTAGAAAACTATCTCTGATAAGGCAACAAGGGAAGGATTGTGGGAGAGCAGGGCCAAGATTGACCCTCCAGCATCCCTTATTTCACTTGGCAATGTGATATAGCATTAAAAGCACTGGATTAGGAGGCAGGAAACTCATCCTTGTTCTGCAGCAATTTGACTTTAAGAAAGTCGATTTCCCTTTCTGGGTCTCATTTTCTTTATCTATAGTGAGGAAAATGTTTGGTACTGTTAAAGTGCTATAGCACCGTATAAATGTGAGTTATGAATTACTCTGCATCCTATGAACTTAACCTACAGTAGATTAGAAGCAGAAAGTTAGAAAGGGAAGGGCAACCAGAGGCTCTGTTAACTTGTGGTAAATCCCAAACTCAAACTCAAGACTTCCCAGTCCAAATCCAAGATTCCTTTCGTTACTATTACTGATAAGCAAGCTTGTTAGAAGTATTTGTAAACTGAGAATCAATGGGCTCTGAATGAGTTCTGAGGACCTCTCCCTAGCAAATAAAACTACATGAATTTTGGAACATGAATTTTGTTTAGGTCAGGGACTTTTTTTTTTTTACTTATTACCAACTTCCCAGATATTGTCTGGATGGTTGGGTTTGCCAAAAGTCTGACTTCCAAATAAGTGGGATATAGTTTTCAGCCAACCTACCATCTCTCAGAATTCTCTAAATTTACTCCTACCATGGGAAAGAAAGTGTTCTATGAATTGTCCCAGCATTAACTTTCATTTGCCAAAAGCACCCTATGAGTTCACTGACTACATTCCTGTTTCCCCTTTCCAGAATTACTGAAAAAAGAAAGAACTATAAAGATAAACTAATCCAACTCCATTCCTTTTGTCTTTAGAAAAATCTCTCCTAAAAATTTAAAGTAGGACCACAAAATATTAGAGGTGAAAGGGGCCCTAAAGATCAACTATGTTTCCTTCCTTGTCTTCACTGCATAAGTGAGGAAATGAGACCCTGAGAAATTAACTTCACCAATTTCATACCTCGAATAGTAGAGTTGAAGCTAAAACCCAGTTTCCTGCCTCTTGGTCCATTAAACTCACTCTACAGCTCCCTGAATAGGTGAAATATTCCCCAAAGCTTACTTTTCCCGTTTTTCTTGCCTTTCTCCCTTCAAATACCCTATGACCTGGCCTTCTTTCCTTACATCCCCCAGACCCACTACCTTGCTTGTTTTTAGGAAAGGTTTTGATTTAAAAGATAGCACGATATAGTTGACAGGTTATAAGATGGACTTGGCAGACCTGGGTTCAAATTCAGACTCTCTTATTATTCCTTGTGAGACTCTGAGACCCATATTCTTCACCCATAAAATCTGAAGTCAGGGTAGGTGGCCTGTAAGGTTCCCTCCAGCTGGAAGTCTCTTACAGGATCCTTCCTTATCTGCATGTGACTCTAGACCCAGGAGAATATGTCATTTAAGCCAGAGTTGAGAAGTTGTTTAATAGAAATGGACCTTCTCTGAAATTATAACCACTAGTGGGAAGCCAACTTCCCCCACAATCTCACTTTGAGGGACTGCAGGTGCAAAGACTAGAAAAACACAGGCACAATGGCTGGAACAGAAGAACATTTATCAACAGGTATTTGCTTGTTGATTGATCCCTCATGTATAAGGTCAAAAAAACGTACTGCTGCCACCTCCCTCTTCCACAAGCCAGGCTGTTTCCCAGGGTGTTTCCCAGGGCAGTGATGTTTCGCTGTTACTTTGAGAAATGGCTACATAGTAAGCATTTAGAAAACATTTGTTTGAGCTCCATGATTTTAGAGGAAGCCTTAACTCTGTTAAGAGGTGGTCAGTTCTATTAAAAGGGGCCTCGCTTCCAGAGAGAAATTCCTGCTAAGTGTTAACTTTTCCAGGAATCCTCTCTCTGGAGTTCTGGAATTCAGGTTTGCTAGAATGAAGCCCTTCAGAATGAGACCTTCAGAATAAGCCCTAATTTAGGTTGGAGCAGGGGTTGAGGTGGGGAGCACAGCTAAGGGGAAAGAGGGCCAGTATGACAAGGAAACATCTGAGTGAGAGGACTCTGGGAAAGAAACAGGGACTGATTACCTTCAGGTTTCTAAATGGAGGATGTTGTTGGGGCCAGGAATGGAGGAGCTTAGCTATACATCTCAGAGAATCTCATAAATGCTGTAATCAAAGAGCTAAGAAGCATTTATATAAGTAATTAGTGGGTTCATAATGTGAAAGCAAATGCTGCTGAAATAGTATTTAAGAAGAATAGTGGCCCTAACTAGGAAGCAAGGTACACGTTGCCCTTCTTTATGATAAGCGGGAACAGCTGAAGTTTACAAAACGCTGTACATATATTATCTGAACTGATCCTCCCAATAACCCGCCAGCACAGGTAGCATTATCTGCAGTGAGCATGGAAGGAAACCAAAGCTCAGACATAATCCTACAATTCTGAACTGGAAGGGACTTCAGAAATCATCTAGCCCAACCACCTCACTTTGCAGATGAGAAAATGGAGGCCCATGGAGGGGACTTGTCCAAGGTCATCGAGGTAATCAGAAGCATATTGATATGGGGTGTTCTACCTGGTCTATATACTCCCCTCCTTTGGGACTTCCTCACCTCAGCTATCTCTGGGGTAAAAAAAAAATCACAGACTCAGAGTTTGAAGATACCATAGAGACCATCTACTGTAACTCTTCTATTTTGCTGATAAGGAAACACAGTGAGTTCATAGCAGAGCCATAATTAACACTAAGCTATCTTGACATGCATCCAGAGCTCTTCCCATGGGGCAAAAGGCCATAATGGAAGAAGCCCTGCATTTGGAGTTTGAATGTGGGGTACTAGTCTTGACTCAAATACTTATTACCCATATGGACTTGGGTCATCCTTTATTTCACAGCCTGAAATCAGATTATTTTTCCAATAGTATATCTGTTCTCCAGCTCCCCAAATCAAATAGTCTACTACAAACTTGATTAACCATTGAAATTTGACAGCATTTTTAAGTGCCTACTATGTGTGAGAGAGTTTGTTCTAAGCACTGGGAAGTTTGGGTATTGATTTTTTAAAAATAATATTTTTCCCCAATTACATGTAAAAACAATTTTTAACATTCAGCGTTTTTTCTAAGTTTTGAGTTCCAAATTCTATCTCTCCTTTTCTTCTCCCCTCCCAGAGATGGTAAGGTAACTGATATAGGTTATACATGTGCAATCATATAAACTATTTCCATGTTAGTCATTTTATCTATTTTTTTTGGAGGGGGAAAGTAAGGCAACTGGGATTAGGTGATTTGCCCAAGGTCACACAGCTGCTAAGTGTTAAGTATCTTAGGTCAGATTTTAACTCAAGTCCTCCTGACTCCAGGGCCCGTGCTCTATTCATGTAGCCACCTAGTTTTAAATCTGTTTTTTAAAGCACTATTTACAATGACCAGTTCAGTATATTTGCTAAGTTGCCTCAGTTTCCTCAACTGTAAAATTAGAAGGCTAGATGATCTCTAAGGTTTTCTTCATCTAACATTCTAGGGATTTATGATTCTGAAATTCTCACATAATGAGCTTGGTTGTGAATTATCATATATTAAGTTTGAGAGAGGGATCTTGGAGCTCTTTAAATACAACTTCTTCATTTCCAGATTAGGAAAGGAAGGCCCAGAAAAGTAAAATATCTTGTCCAAGGTCATACTGATAATTAGTAGCAAGGCCAAGACTTGAACCCAGGTTTCATGGCTGGGAATCTGGCTTTTTTCCCACCACACCATCTGGGTGAATTCTTCTATACAAAGAGTTTGCTTTATTGCTAATGGAAAATGAGGCATTTTAGTGCAGGACAGATACAACCCCAGAAAGCAAGCTTAGCTCCAATATGTTGTCTTGACATTTAATAGCAAAATGTTTGGAAATGGAGCTCCCAAGTTGTTGGTTTGCATTTTTTCCCCTTAAGCCCTCAAACTTCTGAGAATTAGAAAGCATCTGAATGAAGCAGGGAAAAAATCCTAAAAGGAGATCATATCCTATTACAGCCCTGGAAATTCTCACTTAGCTCCAATTATATGGGGGAAGGAACATAAATAAAGGGTAAATTGGAGGAATCATCTGGCCCAGAGCTTGCTACTTACTGAGATTATGTGATTTCTTCAAAAGACAGAGGGGAATTGGGGGAGAAAAGAGGTAGAACCAATATAGAAGTGTTGTCAGACTGTGTGGTCTAGGGGGATAAACACAAGACTAGGAGACAAGAGACTTTGGATCTAATCTTGGTTCTGCTACTAATTAGCTGTGTGATTTTGGGCAAATCACTTGGCCTCTCTGGGCTTCAGTTTCTTCCCCTGTATAGATAATAATGACTACCCTGTTCACCTCACAGGGGGATTGGGAGGATATAGGTACATAAAAATTGTTGGAGTACATTTGAAAGATTATAATGGCCACACAAAAGTCAGGCATTATTGAGTGGAGTTGGGGGATCAGTTGCAGAAACAAAATATCAAAGACTGAACTGAATTTGTGGTTGGATTATGGCTCTAAAGCAAAGGTTCTTGGGCCTCCAAGGGGTGGTGCTATGATTAAATTTCAGGGGTCTGTGAACTTGGATAAGAAAAAATTACATCTTCATTTTCACTCCCCTCTAACTAAAATTTAGCATCCCCTTCAATTGTTTTTGTTCATTATTCAGAGAAGGGGTCCATGGGCTTCATCAGACTGCCAACAGGATCCATGCAAAAACTAGGTTAAGAATTCTTACTCTAAGAAGTCAGGGGGAGGAAGTTTACAATTTTAATATGCTCATTGTGCTGAGGTGCAAACATCCAAACCTTCCTTTTATCACTGAAATGTCCAGATTCCTTTACCTGGTGTTCAAAGGTCTTCCAACCCTTTTTTCCACGATCTTCTGAAGTCTGCTGATCCATACCCATGTTCTTTGCTTTAGTGAGATTTGCTTTCTACCTGGAAGTTTCTATCCTCTGCCTTCCCCTTCACCCACTCCAGACCTCACTCTTCCCCCTGCCTGCAATGCCATTCCTCCATCAAAATCCTATCCATCCTTCAAGGTCATGCTGTGGGAGATCGTGAAAACACTTTATTTGCTATATACATTCTTACATCTGTCTCTTGCGATAGCTCCTGAGGGAAGGGACTGTTAATACTTCTGCCTTCATAGCTACAGTTTGGGGGCACATGGTATAGGCACTTACTAAATGCTTGTGTTTGGCTGATTGAACACTGGGTTGAGAGCCAAAAGTCTTGGGTTCTAGTCTCATCTCTGCTCCTCTGACCCTGAGACATCAGCCAAGTCCTTCACGTCTCTGACCCCCAAGTAACTCATCTGAGTGAAGCAGAGTATACCATCTGTAGTCTTCCCTAGCTACAGCAGTCCAAGAGGTCTATGGAGTTCAGACTAAATCTCACCTCCTCCATGAAACCTTTCCTGATCTGACAGCCCTAACTGCTAGTACTTTTATCAGACACAGATTCATTTTATGCGTTATCATTAGTATATGTGAGATCAATTCAATTGCGCTCCTTTGAGCCTAGATCACATCTAGCTCCTCACCACCACTGTGATGTTGAGCATAGTATATTGAACCTAAAGTAGGTGTTCACGGTTGAGGAAAGCCCCTCTACCAGGGCAAGCCAGCACCTCCTCCAAAGCTGACAGTCTTTGTGAGTTGCTTAATACCCAGAAAAGTTGCCCAGCATCACTCAGTCAGAATGTGTCAGAGGTAGAAGGTCTAACCAAAGTCTTCACACTATCTCTCAATAAATATTGCTCAATAAATACTGAACTTTTAAAATAAAAACTAAAGGGAAAATGAGGAGGAAAAAGTATACTACTTCTCAGAAAGCATCTCTCCCATAAAGCTGCCCAATGATAGATGTTCTCAGAAGGCTGACGAGAATGGAAAATATTTCATGGGGTTGCAGAAGACAGACTGACTCCATATGAAAGTAAACCAAGCCCCTAAACTTGGAAGGAGAATTCTCCATCTGGGAGTGTATGATACTCTGGGTTTTACAGCAGGATTATGGTCTGGAAAATGCCTTCACCCACATCGATGCTTTCTTGAGCTCTTCATATCACAGCTGCTGCCCAGGCCAGAGTGGGCGACGCCCCTGTGTAGTTTCAGAGACTCTGGGAAGATCTCCCTGCCCCCCTCCCCAAAATACCATCCCTGAAGGGCTGGCTGCTGCCTGAAATTCCATAGCTGGGATTTATGGCCTTAACAAAATAAAGTCTGGGTCAGCCAGAGAAAATGCAAATACAGAAAGGAGTACCACTTTAAGCCAATGGTCAACAGCCTGCAGCTACGTGCCTAAAGTGGCATTTAGCCCCCTTTTTTATTAGCATATCTCCCCTATCTCCAACTCTATACACCCTGCGCCAAGTCTCTTTCAGAATCATCTCCTCCTGCATTATCAGAAGTGGCAGGACTCTGCAAAAATTATAATAATAGATTCGTAGGGCTAGAAAGAGTCCTTGGAGAGCTCCCAGTTCAAAGTTTCCATTTTACTAGTGAGCAAACTGAGGTCCAAAATCTGTGAGCAGTCTGTTCTCCACCCACTACACACACTTCACATCTCTGACCCCCAAATAACTCTTCTGAGTGAAGCAGACACACACACACACACATACACATTCACCTATTTCATCATTCCCCTCCCTTCTATATGGCAAATTACTTTTCAGTGTTTGGGTACCTGCCTGTTCTCTCTTTGTAGAAGACAGTGCCTTGTAGGCCTGTCATAGTCCTTTCCACTCTACCACAACCCAGTACTAGTTCTGCTTCCTAAAGGAAGCCTTCCCAAATTTCCAGATCTCCTCCCTTCCACTGTTAGTTGGAAAAGATTTTTCCCTCCCATAATCTTTTTAGTTTGCATCTCTCCTGTCAGTCCAATTTGCAAATTTAGTTATTGGTGTCTCCCTTACTAAATTGCAAGCAACTTGAAATCAATAATCACATCCAATTTTCCTTTTCCCTCACCTGAGTCACTAAGTCATCCTTAGTAAATGCTTGTCAGATTATTGATACTTGCTGTAAACTGTTATCAGCTACTGACACATTAGTGTGAATGAGTTTCAGTTGCTTCTCCGAGAACTGGCTTTGATTGGGAGGAGAAAGAACAGGATTCTCACTCCTGAGTGAAAGGAGTATAGTGTAGAGAATCATCAACGAAGACGGAGAAGAGCTGAGGTACCTGAGGACAACCACTGCCAACTTCCAACCCTGCTTCTGTTGCCTTGACAAAACTGCTCCAAAAAAAGGAACAAAGCATAGCCAAGACCTCAAATGGCTCTGTGCATGGATCTATGAAATCACAGGCTAGACTCCTCAAGGAAGATAGAAGATGGAAAATGGATCCTAGGTATTTCCTGGGCCCTCTGAAAAGTTACACGAAAGATCTGTCATTGTAATATTGAAAAACGGGAAAGCCTCATGAGCCTCCAACTACCTAGAACCCTTTTTGTTCTCCTCCTAAGCAACCAGAAAAGGTCTACTCTAGCCTAAATCTCATAGAATCACAGGATTCAAAGCTGGAAAAGGCCCTAGAGGTTAACTAGTCATCTGATAGTAGGAGGAACCCTAAGTCCAGAACTGGCAAGAGTCATGCCCAAGGTCATACAGACACATATGTGCCAGGTTGTCATCCTTATTAAGTTGAGACCCTTCCATTAAGGGCTCACTTACAATCTCTTCATTTTATAAAGGAGAGAATTTTTTCCCTCTTTGTCACACTATTTGGTTAAAAAGTTCTCAAGTCTCAAATTTCTCACGGTTCTAGGGAGATAGCTTGTCGCTTATTAGCAAAAAAAGAAAAATCATTCCCAAAGGGGAAGTTAAAAATAAATAAATAACTTCAAAATGGCCTGGCCCCAAAAGCATGGGAGGAGGTAGAGGAAAGAATGGAAAGAAGGGATAATGAAAGGAAGACAAGATGGCGCAAGAAACTCACACTCGGACAGAGTCTGAGAAAATTCACTCTTCTAGGGATAGAATTCTCAAAGGGCTTCAGTTTTTGTTTTTGTTTTTCTTGCTGTGCATTTTAAATTGCAGGGTTTTTTCCTCTACCACAGCTGACACCCCATCTCCAACTCCCAATGCAAAAAAGAGGTTGTAATCAAAGGTATGCATGAGATAGAGGCAGCAAATCCTGGCTAGTGGCAAAATTGGGGAGATGCCATCAACCCTGGATTTGAAATGAAAGGGCAGTGGTTCAAATCCCAACTTGGCCTTTGTGGCTCAAGACAAATCAATATCCCTCTCTGAGTCTCAGTTTCCTCCTCTGTGGGCTACACCTACTGTATGGTCTCTTTCCCTAGAGCACATAATCATGATGCTCATCTCCAGCATCTAGTGTCTCCACGACCTTTCTTTCTCTGACCTAATTCTGCTCTTGGATTGGATCAACATTTACACTTCAACTGAGCACCCCTGGAGTGAGGGGTGGACTGGGCTTTGCATTAGAGGTCTTAGATCTACTTAGATCTGCTGCCTGAAGTGGTCTTCCATTCATGGAATCTCAGGCATCAGTGAACCCGAGACTGATGCATTAGGGGAAAGGGATGGAGAAGAAGCCTTCCTCAAAGAGATTGAAGAGTATGAAGGGTTAACTGATAAAGCAACAGTTCAGGTGCCCTGTAGACTGGGCTACTGCTGTCCATGTAGGTCTCAGTTTGGGGGAACAGAAAATAAAAAAAATTCCAGGATGGGAACCTGAAAGTGAGGAAGAGTTTATAATATTTTCAGAGACCATTAAGATTCTTCCAAATTCTTCATTTATGGACAACACCCACTTCAATTAATCCTTCCAAAATGGCCGGGAGACAAAGAGATCATGAAAATAGGAAAAGGACCCACATGTATAAAAGTTTTTATAGCAGCCTTTTTTTGTGGTGGCCAAGGACTGGAAATCAAGGGTATGTCCTTTGATTGGGGAATAGCTAAACAAGTTGTGGTATATTAATGTAATGGAATACTATTGTGCTATAAGAAATGATGAGCAGGAAAATCCTGGAAAGACTTATATGAACTGAGACTGAGTGAAGTGAGCAGAACCAGGAGAACACTGTTTACAGAAATAGCCAATTGTTCCATGACTGATTTTGATGGACTTGGCTCTTCTCAGCAATGGAGAGATCTAAAACAATTCCAAAGGATTCATGATGGTAAATGCCATCCACATCCAGAGATAGAACTCTGGAGTCTGAATACAGAACAAAGTTGACTATTTTCTTTTTTTGTTTTTTTCTTTCTCATGTTCTCTCCCATTCATTATAATTTTTCTATGCAACATGACTAATATCAAAATGCGTTTAATACATAGAGAGAGCCATATCATATTGCATACCATCTTTGGGAGGGAGGGGGAGATAATTTAAAACTTATTGAAGTAAATGTTGAAAACTAGAAATAAATATTTTTTTTAAAAAAAGAAAAATATCCTGGAGAATTGTACCAAAAAACTTTATTGGAACTGGACAAAAAAATGACTGGGAGAAGCCCTTTACCTCAGGCTAATTTCTGATAGGACTTTTGGATTCTCAAAGTGCAGAAAATAATGGAAAACATGCATGGGGAAGAGAAGGCAAGTCAGAGGCACCCCTACCTACTACATCTTCTGTCTTTTTAGGAAAGAAGGAAAAAAACAGGCATTTAAAAATAACATTAGATAACACTGATATAGTACCTACTATATCACAGCCCCAGGCACTGTGCTAAGTGCTTTACAATGTTCATTTCACTTATCTTCACAATAACCCTGGTAGGTAAACATTATTCTTATCTCCATTTTACAGGTGGGGAAAATGGGGCAGATAGAGGTCATGACCTGCGCAAAGTCACACAGCTAGTAAGTATCTAAGGCTACATTTGAACTCAGATTTACCTGACTCCAGGTCTACTATTCTATCCATTACACCCCTGCAGTCAGATATCACCCAGTACAGAAAAGCCTAACTTTCTGAAATTTCCCGTGGGGGCCTCAACAAACTTTTCATTCCCTTGATTTCAAAGCTTAGTTTTCACAGGGCCATTTTGCCTCTGTTCTGTGGGAGTAGGATCATAGGATTAGCCCTGGAAGGGACCTCAGAGATCATTTCAGGACAATTCTGCTATTCTGCAAAGGAGAAAAAGGTTTGAAAGAGGTGGAGTGATTGGTAGAGAGTCAGGTTTCAAAGCCAGAGAGCTGGAGCAATCAGGGAAGGGTGGCAAAAGAAAATTAATCACATTTATATCAGGCAGTGGGGTTTACAAATCACCTTCCTCACAACACCCATATGAAGCACTGAGTACAAATGTGACTGTCCCCTTTTTAAAGATGAGGAAACTGAGATGAGAGGTATGAAGTGTATGGGTCACACAGTCAGTTAAAGGTCAGAACTGGCAATACTGACCTCAAACCCAGCACCCTTAGATCTTGGCTTTGGTGACTGGTACCAAAAAAAAGATCCATTTCCCAAGAAAAAAAAGTCAAAAGACAGATTGTGGACTTCAGCTAGATGGTTGAAGTCATCCTTCGTCAGACACGTACTATCTGCGGAGCCTGAGCAAGTCACTTGAATTTCTCTGAGCCTCAGTTTCCTTATGCACAGAATGGCGATAATAGCACCCCCCTCACAGAGTTGTTATGAGGGTCATAAGGCTAATTGTCAAACCTTAAAGGGTGATATAAATGCCAGTTATTAAAAAGTCAGGGAGGGGCTTCGGTTAATAGACCTACATTTATAATTATCATTCCACCATTAGTTTGCTGCCTGATCATGGACAAGTTAATTATTTTCTCTGAGCATAGAATGATAGAGCTAGAAAGAACCTGAAAGACTTTCTGCCAGGGATTTTTAACCTGGTTGGCTTTCCTGAACTTGGCTTTTCTAGCTAGATTAGATAGATAGATAGATAGATAGATAGATAGATAGATAGATAGACAGACAGACAGATAGATAACTATTTCAATATAGTTGATTTCCTTTGTAACCCAATGCATTTTATTGTATATATTTAAAAACTTTATTCCCAAGCAGGGCCCAGCAGGTATCATCAGACTGCAAAGGGGCCCATCACATACACAAAAAGGTTGAGAAAACTTAATTTAAATAAACCACCTCATTTTTACAGATGTGGTAACTGAGGCTTAGAGAGGTCAAATGAGTTGCCACGTGAGGACAATAATTCTCTCACAAGTGGATGAAATAGCAAAGTAATTTGGAAGAGCTAAAAGTTAGAAGTGCTGTTGGTAAAGAAACAATCTAGGCCCAGGAATGGTTAAATCCCAGTGCTTCCAGACTAACCAGAGGGTTGTTCATTCAAGGCAGCCCTCTGAGTCACAGCCAGAAGACCAAACATAGTTGACCCAGCATGGTACATTGGGCAGAAGCCCTGAGGATTTCATGTTGCATGCGGCCCATCCTTCAGGAGAAGGCCCCGGGGCTTATTATCATCTGGGGCTTCCCAGAAGTCAGAGGAACCAACATGCAGTTCAGGTCAAAGGCTCCTGCCATGGATTGGCAAGCTGAAATACACAGGGCAGTCTTTCTGGCCTTTGAGGAGGGTTGAAGAGAGGGTTCTCTTCAGGGGGAAGCCTGACACTAAAAAGATTGGGCAGATCAAAGATCACAACTCTTCGTGTTTGAAATGCTCCTAACCTCTGAAAAACACAGGCATAACATACATCCACATATGCACACACCAGTTGGTCTCCTAGCAGGGATTTTGGAATAACAAAAACAGCCAAACTCTAGGGAGGTAATTGCTCATATATTCCCCTGCCATGATGTTTCCCAGTTCCATTAGGGGTGTCAAAGCTGGTGTCACTTTGAAGCTTGGAGCTGACAGGGCTCAGGGTGAGCACTTCACCTCTAGCTTGGGAAGCAGACATGGCAGCTGCCATGTGAAATCTTAGAACCCCACCACCCAGCCCATGCAGGAGCCACCCTATAACATAGAGACTGGGGAAGTTTGAAGGACCCTGCAAAATGGTGTCCCTCCCCCCTAAAAAAAAAAAAAACGAAACCAAAACAAATTACCGCTTCCTTCTTCACATCCTTGCCTCAGTGCCTGGAATCCATCATTAAAGCAGATCCCAAAGGAAGGGTTCTTAAACTGGGGTCCAAGGACTTCTTTCTTTTGCTGTTTTGATAACTATTTCAAAGCAATTGGTTCCTCTGTCCAATGTCTTTTATCTTACTCTTTTCTTTCTTTTCAATAAGTTGATGTAGCCTCTTTGCCAATATTTTATTCAATATTCAATGTCAATGTTCATTACAGGGTATTGGCCTATAACATTTTTTATGTATTTAAAAAATTTTTTTTACTACTAATCATTAAACATTTACACAGAGAAAGCAAAATATACATACACGTAACAGTCTGCCCATAAACCTGGGTCATACTCTACAGTGTCTGTAGAGATGAGAAGACTTATAGAAACCCATCATATTTTATTCTTTTTAAAGAATTATTCTGAGAGGCGGTCCCTAGACTTCACCAATCTGCTACCAAAAAAAAAAAAATGTTAAGAACCTCTGTCTTGAAAGTTTTCTCCTCAGAGGAAATCTCTTTGAGAAAACAAATACTTCTGAAAGAGGTTCTGCCTTCTTATCAGCTAACACCTAAAGGAGAATACAGTCAGTCAAGGCCCTGAGGATGTGATACCAGATTTGGCCCTGAGAAAGGCGAAGGACCAAGGGTCAGGAGATTACTGAGGTGGAAAGAAGAAATTTATTATTTGGGGTAGACAAATCAGACTCTGCCCAGCCAGCGGGAGACACCTGCTAGTTTTTTAAAGACAAGAGGGGAAAACACAACCAAGAAATGAGGAAGAGAAGGCACCCTTTGGCCTTAGTTTTCTGCTTAGCTCTGACTCACTACTAGGCTTTCCCTTGGACCATTTTATTCACAGTGAGTAGGCCCAATTTCAGTGGAATGGTGTTAATAACAACTAGTTGTATAGTACTTTTCATTTTGTCCCAGCTTTTTCATATCTCTCCCAGTAATGGCCTCCTGTCATGTGACCCTGGGTTCTTCCAATGCCTTTGCTGATGGAGGAAACACTATGACTGGTCCTTCACAGCCAGAGTGGCCAGGAGTCCAGTAAGTATTTTTGAATATATGGTTGAAGGACTTACCTAGTTCAGAAAGATTCACTCTGAGAAGGCCTAAGATACATATTAGGGGCCATCTCCAGTCATTCTGAGCCATATCTGACCATTAGACCAGATTGTTCCAGAGGAGAAAGTGAGGCTGGTAACTTTGCCCAGCCCTCCCTCACTTAAATCAAAATCACTTGCTTGTCATGGCATCACCTTCCTGATGTCAGGGTCCTCTCAGAGATCGAAGGACAAACAACACAAAGATGTATGAGCTTCATGACCATGAGCAAGTCACTTCAGCTCTTTCTGCCTCAGTTGCCTCATTCCTATCTCAAGACTCAAAGATTCTAGCCCAGATTTTCTAAGTTCTATCTGGGCCCCATTTCCCTTTACCACACCACTATAAAGTGGTGGAGTTTTAAGACCCATGTTTACATCCAAGAGTGTTTCTGTTTTAATTCATTTCAAAAAAAGGAAAAAATGAGATGCCCTAAAAGTGTAGGTCCTCTCTCATCCTCTCCCCAGGTTGAGTCTAGGTTTTCCCAAGATTTGGTTGAGGAAAAATGGTAAAGGGTGCATAAGGGACAAAGCTACCCTCTCTTGAGACCAGGAGGGGGAGCTCTATCCTCAGATTGATTTTTTTTTCCCCAACTCATCGCCTGGCTTCTGAGACTAGGACTAAATCTCCTTCATTGGCTCTTCTTCCATGACTGAAGCTCATGGGATCATAGATCTACAGAACCTCGGAAACCATCTAGGTCCCATTCCTTCTGTTTTACAGACAACGAAAGTAGGGCCCCCGGTTGTTAAGAGACTTATCTTGAACAGATAGTAAGCATCAAAGGAAGGATTTAAACCCAGTTTCTACATCTCCAGTCAGTGGTTCCTAATCTTTTTGAAGAGTGCACCCCCATCCAACAGTGCAGCCCACTCATGGTCTCCACAGGCTTAATTCCTCCCCCTCTTCCCCACCTTGAACACAGTTACTGAAGAGTATTTATAATCTTGGAATGTCAGAATTAGACGAGACCTTAACTTAGAGGATATCTGGTCTAGTCTCCATTCAGGAGAATAATATCTTCTAGAGCATCCTTGCCAGGTTGTTGAAAAGTCACCTAGAGAATCAGCTTCAGAAGGAATAAATGATAGGGTGGAGGGAAAGACAAGTTCACTCAACTGGAAATGGGGTGATTTTTTTTTCTGTGACACTCAAGTAGGTTGTTCTTCCTCACTTTAGAAAGTCATAACATATCACCCTCCTTTGGGTAGCTGTAAGCAAGTGGTCTCTATGCCCTACCCCCAATCCTTCCCAAGTAGTCTCAAAGAGAAAGGAGGAGTCTTGCCTTTGACTCTGGCTCCCAGTCCTCCAACTTTTGACTCTGACTGTCAGACCCAGTTCTAGTTTCTATTTCAATTCTTACCCCTTCAAACTCAACTCTAATCTCCCTTCTTCCCTTTGTCTTTCTTCTTACTTGGCTTAGCCCTCAGCTTCCTTTACCTATGGCCCTAGACTCCAAACTCCCTACCTCCAAGCACCCCCAGACTTATAGTTCCACCAAACTGGCAGATCAAGCCTAATGGGCCAACCAGTCATGGTGGTTGTAACTAGGCATAAAGTGATTTAGTATGAAAAGAGTAATTATTTTGTATATATTTTATATATAAAGCACCTAGCACAGTGTCTGACACACATAGTAGGTGTTGAATTAATATTAGTTAAACTGAGGAGCCTCCATGATTTTGAAAACACCTCTATGTATAATTTTTATACAGAACCCTCACCCAATCCAACAAACATACCACCAGATAATGGCAAAACTATGAAGTCTTAGAAGTTTGATTTCAGAGGCCTCCAAGCTCTGCTGAAAAGGTCTTGCTCCTCTGCCATCACCACCAACACCTCTCCTACTCTTCCATCTCCTTTGAGCTCATCTCTATCAGTTCATTCACACTAAGCAGGGAGAAAATACACATCATTCCTCTGTGGGAGGAGCCCAAGAGAGGGAACTCTCTCCTCAGAAAGTTTCTTGGGCTTCATAAATGGTGGTAGGGCAGCCTGACTTCATAGGGCAAAACTCAATCTTGCACCAGTCCATTCTGGTACCTTTACTATCAAAACTCCACCTTGGGGAGAGCTAGACCAACCTACAGAATCATCAGACTGTGAAATAGATTGCCAGAGGGAGCAATGCCTATCCAAAGGAATGAATGTCTGGTGGGAAAATTTCAGGAATCGTTGGAAGAGGTAGTTGGGATTGGATAAGCCTGTGGGCTCAGGACACTGCTCTCTTTCCCACCTCATTTTCTAGTTGTAGATGGGCCAGAAGTTAAGGAGCAGGGGATATCAACAGTAACCATGGTGGCATTAGCAGCTGGTGAAAACCTCAGGTATATAAAAAGAGCATTGCTGAACATGGAGGACATCTTCTTGGAAAGCCAAATCCACATGTCCAAATCAAAAATGGAACACGTTCCAAGACAGAGGTTCTACCCATGTGCACATGATTTCTACTCTTCCTCACCAGGAAGTTTTCTCAGCCAAGGAGTTTTATCATATCTGGTCCCTTACAGAAAGACCTGCTTTATATATAGACAAAATAAGCAGTTTCCTAAATGGTATAATTCAAGGGGCACCAAACATCAATCCCTGCCCCAAAATATGTCATCATCATGTACCATGGTGCTTGAAATTCTTTCCTTTAGATTCTAAAGTCATCTACTATCCCCTCATTTACTATAAATAGCTACAGAAAGGGGTCATACCTTAAGCTCCCATCAGATGAAAATTTAACCTGATATTAATTGAGAACTGGGAGCAAGAATTAAATTTAACCAACACTCAAATTAATCAACGTGCTTATTGTATGCAAGGTATCCTTTTAGGTTCCCAAGATATAGAAACAAATGAACTAGACATTCTATGCCCTTAAAGAGCTTCCATTCTTTTAGGGAAAATTGCCAGACATTTGAAGGGGAGGCTTTCTTGGTACTAGCTGGTAAAGATATTGGGAGGAGAGAGAAAAATGCCCCCCAAAATCAACACACAATCTGGTCACTTCCCAACTCTATCAGAGAGTAATAGCCCATTGAAAAATCTCATCCTGTCAGGTGGAAAGAGTGCTCACCTGGAAGAGTGATTCTAGATTCCAGGCCTGGCTCTGCCATGAAGTAACTATGTGACCTTGTGAAAGTCTCTTGACTTCTCTGACCCTCCATTTTCCCATCTGCAACATGGAGATAATAACTGCTCTACCTACCATATAAGATTCCTCTGAGGAAAGTATTTGTTTAATTGCCTCATATATCATCAGTTTTCCACTTTGATCCAGTAAACATTTATAAAAGTATCTATGCACGAAGCTCTGTTAAAATGATTAAACTCAATGTTAGACCTAAGTCAGATCACCTAAGGAGAATTTATAGTAGAAACTAAAAGGACAACAAATAGACAAAAAATGGAATAGATTTGCCAGCAATTCTAGAAGGATCTATTTTCATTGCTGAGTACAGTGGAAACATCTCATTTGTACTGTAAAACTTCTATTTCTACATGAGTAAGTGGAAGTGGGGCTCAAGAAGAACCAGACCAAGAATATCCAGAAGAAATTCATCCTAAAGGTGGCACAGTTTGGAAAACTGTAAAAGACCAGTTCTTAAGATAAATTAAAAAGGGAATGATATCAAATGATTGGGCGGGGGGGGACATGACAGACATTAACAAAGAAGGCTTGAGGGCACTGTAACCATCATCCCATATGCCTTATTTTTCATCTCTATAGAATCTTTACAAGAAGGAGTAAAAATGTTCTATACATGTGCAAGGAAGGAAAGATATGCATCCATCCTCATCCTCCTCCACTCAGTTGTTATAGTCAAAGGATTTAGTCGCAAAGAAGTTTTAATGTGGTAACAAGGTGTTAATCTATAAATATTTCAACCACACCCATAAACCATTTATAATATATAAACACCTTTCTGGGTAGATTTAAAGAGAGCAGAGTTACTGGAGGAGCAAAAATTAGGCATGCCTTTGCAGTGCTATGTTTAACTAGGTCCCAAATGAATGAGTGTAGGCTTGAAGCAGTCTGTGGAGGAGACCCCTGAGTGTGGGGTGGAAGGGATGTCTTTCTCCTTTCACTCTCATTGGCTATTTTGCTTTGAAGCAGTGCTACTTGATGAGCAAGACATCCTCCATCCATCAAGGAACAATGACATTTACTCCAGACAGACACAATTTCAGAGAGACAAACCTGAGGGATGAATCAGTTTTCATGTACAAGACCTCTTGCAGCAGAAAAGAGAGATAGCTATGGATTCCAAGAGAGCTAGTACTGGCAATCAAGGATTTATCAAGAGAGGAACTGACTGACCCACCCAGCAGAGAAACTGTGTCCAAAGGAGAGCTTTATAAGGACCCCTTGAGAAGAGAAAGGACTTTCAAGCCCTAAAGTACCCAAGTTGTGAGTTGCCTTGGCACATGTGTTCTCTACATTTGTTCTTCACTACAACTGTTCCTTAAATTTGTACTTATTATTAATACTATGGATATTTGTGAGAGAGTATGCCTCAGATTATAGCTACTGTTTTCATTATGTTATTTTAGTAAATAAATGTCTTTACTAAGACCGAAGCCTACTGGCTGATTGTTAATGGAAAACCAACCAGTAGGGGCTCATGAGCTATAGTTTTTAGAAACAAAGCCCCACAGGATTATGCTTAGTACTGGAGGTACCAGCTTCTCTGTTGAGAACCAACCTAATTAGAGAACAAGTCTGAGTTAGTCCAAGGGGGATATTAAACATATATCAAGAGTAAATGTGAAACTTTCCCTTCTGAAAAATATGAGAAAGCAATAGATAGATTTTCACAGTTTTCTACAGAAGACAATTGTTGTTTGTCCTTCGTTCTACAACTTACTGAAACGTTCAGAGAATACAAGTTTCTACCGTATATTTGACTTGGTAGAGCAAAAGATAATCCTGAAGATTCCCCTCCAACAAGATGACTCCCATTGCGTTCTAAAATCATGGTAAATTCCTTGCTAAGTATTTCCACAGAGATAGCTTTGTTCAGCCTTCCACTGATTATCAATATCCATCATGATACAAAAGAGGGAGTTGTATCCATGCCAAAGGCTGCTGTCTTCGAGAATGTCCTGCACAGAGGCCAAGTGGAAGAGGGATTCCCCCTTGATGGCAAGGTCCTCCAGATATTCTTACTGGTAAATAATTCATTTTTAAGAGTGCTGATGGGAGCAAGCCCCAGAGTCTCCCAGGGCCTCCTTCTTGAGATTCATGACTACCCAAGAGGCTCTCCCTTACAATCCACACAGGAAAAACCAAATAAACAAAGAACACCTCTTGTCCAGAAGCCTTAGTTCGGTACATCATGGACAGGAACAAGAAACTAGGCCTGGAACTGAATAGCAGAATGCAGGAAGGATGCATGGAATCTGGAAAATTGTTCAGAGCTTTCAACCATGCCAAGTTGCTCCCTGATTTAAAAAAACAAACAACCACCCAAACACACACACACACACACACATCTTTTTTTAAATACCAGCACTCTCCAGGTAATATTCTATGGCTATGAATCATAGAACACCATGTTCTCAGAAGAACTGAAATTGTGGGCAGAACCAAAGGGCAAACAAAGAGGCCAATGGTGGGCGTAAGTAGCTCTAGCATATTATCAGAGATGACTTATAAGCAAGAAATGGTATAAGTGATGTCATTCAGGAAAGGTAGGCTCAGGAAATATGGTGGGCTGGTCCCATAGTGATAGCGAAGGCTCAGATGGACAGCTTGAATACTGTACAGGTATCCAAGAAGGCCTTCAGCCCTTTGAGTAAATCTTCTATTCAGTTAGATTCAACAAGCATTTCTTAGAGTCTAGCACCAAGACAGCTCAGTGCAGTAGTGGATAGCATGCTGTATTTGGAGTCAGTAACAACTGAATCCTGCCTCTAATGCTTCCTAGCTATGACCTTGGGTAAGTTGCTTAAACTCAGCCTTAGTTTCCCCACGAGTAAAATAGACATGATAATAGCACCTACCATAATATTGGGGTTTTGTGATAAAGGGCTTGCAAACCTTAAAATGCTATATAAATGGCAGCTATTATTATGTGGTAGTGATGAGGGCTGGAGAGATAGAGGAACCTGAAGACTGGAGCTCCCTGCATGGGCCATCTGGAAAAGAATTCTCAAACTCAAGCATTTTTGAAGTCAAGGTGGTAAAGATTTATGATGCTTCTCAGGAGGCAAGAGTTCTTAAAGAACCTGCAACCTTAGAGTGGTACAGTTAAAGTTTATATAAGATATTCTATAGTAAGACATGTGCTAAACATGCTACCTACGTGATTCAGGTAGGGAATTAGGGAGTGGTTAAGGAGTGATTAGTTCTAAAAGGGACATGCACGTTTAATATCTACTGTGCAGGTATTTTACCCAGAGTTCATTGGGAAATAGCTAGGGGTGGTGGGGGTGGGGAGGAGGTGTGGTTTTAGGCCTGACACCATCAGGCTGACTAAGTAATACTCAGGCTGCTCTCATCAACGTCTTGTTAGACAAGATAAATGTAAGGGAGTATATATGTGTCTAAGTCTAATATGCATATGATTGGTCAGTGAATAGAAAAGGTCATTTTGACCCAACACACAGCCATTTTAGCCAGTACACAGCTGGTTCAAACTAATAAATTCTATAGGTATAGCTGGCTACTGTATCAGGGAGAGAAAGATAGAGGTTTTGCTAAGGCAGGCTGTCCTTAGGCTGGGGAAAAACTGCCTGGAATAGTGTTTGGAGGCTAGGGAGAAATGTGATTTTTAGAGAGAAGTGGAATTTTAAAATTGGGGTCCAAGCACAGACACCCAAGCACCCCATTAGTCCTAGAGCTGAAAGGGCAAAAATTTAAATAGGTACCCCCGACTTTAAGGAGTTTGTTTCCTCTGTGAGGGGTATGGGAGAGCAAGGACAAGTATTACACAGGAGGAGAACGCAGATGGTTTGTATTCTGGATTGAGAGAATAAGTATTGATAATGTTTAATATAAAATTTTGGAATAATCTCTTTGTTCTCTCTGAAGCAAACTCAGAGAATGCCTCTTCCTATGTCAACAAAAGCCAGCCAGGGCTGACTTAACATTCCTTAAGAGACCTTTAACCTAAGACACTATCTTGAATAATGGGACATTTTCCATATCTTAATATTTGTAGACATATACTATGTTGTGGCATGTTAACGGTAAAGAAAACACAGATATCTTGGGTTGTAATTTCTATGTGAAACTTGGTTAAACTCTGTTATCTTATTGTATTTACAACCTATGCAATTAAGAAATTCCTTTCTAATGGTCTAGTTAATCACTTATGGAAATCATAAATCTGAAGGACACAGAAAGCTTCTTTGTCCTAAAACATATTTAAGGCTGCCCAATTCTTTGTATTGGTAGCCAGAACATTTCTGGCTCCATAATGCATTATGTTACCGTTTTCTTTAATAGGGAATTAATTAAATCATAAAATGTATGCATTGAGCCTGTTGCCTTTTCTTTAGCCAAGTTTTCAGGTCAACAGTATACAATAGATAAGATAATGGATACTTTGGAGTTTGCTGATGATGATGGAATAGGGAAAGGGGCACAGGACCCAGAGTGAGGAGATGTGATGGTCCTCTCTCTGCCTACAACCTCTGAGTGCCTTTGGGCAAATCCCATTGTCCTCCAAACCCCAGTTTCCTCCTCTTTCCAATGAGAGGAGACCAAATAGATGGTCTCCATGTCCCTTACAGCTCCAGCATTCTCTAATTCTGTGTGAGGAGGGTTTTCCTGAATTGAATAGGCTCTAACACGAGTTACTGCCTCTGTCTGTTTCGTAATCATAGATGGGGGGAGGGGGGAATTGAGCCTCCATCCTGGTGAATGCAGCAATTAGCATGCCTTCCTCTCACATCCCTCCCCCCACTTCTCAGATTCTGGGAGAGGCTGATTCCAGCTGCCCTTCAGTTCCCCCTTCCTAATTAGTAACAGGTGAACCCTAGGCTGGGTTCCGGGGTTTGCCTCAGATAAGCATATGGTGGGTTTCAGCTGCTTATTCAAATGAGCAATACCTCTGAGTGGGGTGGAGGGGAGGGATAGGGAAGAAAAGAGGGAGGTTGGGGAGAGGGGCTGGAAAGTGAGGTTAGAAATTCAGCCAGGAATGACTTACTCCAGAGCTGCATTGCTGGCTCCCTAAACCCTTTGGAATGGCTTTGCAGTGCCTGGTGAGGCAACACTGGAAAGAAGTCTAATAGGAAAAATTTATGGTTTATAAATCAATGTGCCCTTCGCAACCTCTAACACACACAGGCTACAGTCATGGGGCAGCACTGTAACTACACTGAAAGCCCTCACTGGGCGCCAAGGTCAGAAAATCAAGGTTCTGGTCCTCGCTCTGTCAGTAACCAGCTATGGGACCTTCCTTGGACGATTCACGGACGCTGTTTGCTCGCCAGTAAAACGACGGAGCTGAACCACAGAGCCTCTCTACGGCCTCCTTCAGCAACTGAGATTCTAGGCTATAATGGAGAGGGAAATGGCTAATGATCTGGGGAGTCAGTCTGGCTGATAGAAAATGCCAACCTTAACTAGCTTGCCTTTTCATATCGAATTATTCAGGTCACAGTTGGAGCAGATGACACAATTCACAGGGTTGATGGTAACAAATGCAGGCTCCTGGCTACATGGCCATTGTGGCTATTCACTACCAGGTTCCACACCAACCAACCAACCTCCCCTTTCTCCCTTGGAAGCCAAACTGGGTTGGATTAAAGCACATTGGAATGTAGCATTGTCTCAGTGTTAATGGAGGCCAGACCTGAATTGTAGTTAGATCTTAAAGCATAAAAGCTGACCCCTTTTAAAACAGACAACGCCTACACCTATAGAGGTTCATGTAACTAGACTTCCTGATGTACCCCCCCCAAGTCAGATGCCCTGGGATAGAGGGGCAGGGCTGAGAAAGGTCATGAAAGGTGAAACCCTCTCCCTGTTAGAGAAATTGACCAGAATTCAAACTCATCCTTACCGCCTGTACCCACTGGAGAACCAGTGAGCAGCTTCTAACGTTCACTCTGCCTTATGAATTTCTTTGTTATGATATCTAGCCAGCCATGTGCACAGGAAGTAGACACCAATGGGGTACAATTTAAAGGCTCCCCAAAATATAGCCAGCCCACTTATCCCCATCCTCATTGGCCTTACCACAACAACTGAAAGTTTCCATCATTAGAGTCACTCCTTTGGATTTACAAACTGTTAACATGGAGCTATGATACCTAGAAGGGTCTATCTGGATGACCAGTCAACATCAGTTCTGTGAACTTCCCCGTTTACCTACTGTGTGCTCACTTGCCTTAGGCTATATAGGGGCAGAAAATGTCAGTTCTTAAGTAGGGAGGAAGCACTCAAGAACTAGGAATGAGACTTCAATTTCAATGAGACTTGAAAAATAGTAAAAATTCAGACGGACTACATGGGAGGTTGGAGGAAATGGCTTTTTCATGCCAGGGGAAGATCATAAACAATGAATTCATACTGTGTATGTGTGGGACAGTTAGAAGCCCAGTCTACTAGAATAAGTTAGTGGTATATAGCAGGGAGTAGTGGATGATAGAAGCGGGGGGCACCCATATTGTGGAGAAATCTTAAAAGCTTGTCAGGATGCTAAAACCTTGGAACTGGGATGGGTCTGGAGATCACATCTGATTCTCTAAGTAGGCAACATGAGTGACAGTGACTTAAGCATCCCAGCAAAGACACGAGGGAATAGAACTCAGGGCAAATTTGTTTGGATGGGGTTAAAGAAAAGGTCTGGCTCTTGGTATGTTGCCTGAAGAGGTCAGGCCTGGGTGAGGAGCCACAGTGTAGAGGCAGGAGCAGTCAGGAGGCCACAAAAAGGCCCTGGAAACTTAGGGCAGAGACAGGGTTGTAAGGAACGGGCCAAGGGACAGACAAAGGCCAAATGTGTTGGTCTCACATTTGTACAGGCTGGGTAATTTGTTACATGAACTTGAAATGGCTCTTGTCTTTCTGTCTAAGATCTTGGCTGCTACCCCCAAAATCCCTTTCATTAAGGTAGCCATGCAGATAAGCACCAGCTCAGACAATAAGCAAAATTAGCCAGACCTTAAAAAGAAATCATGTTGTAATTAAGGAAAAATTTCATCCAAGCTGAGGCATCAGGCCCAGAGCTCTGTATTTCTTTGGAGTAAAGATTCTTGCTTACATAATAATGTGTGTAGGTATTAGGAGGGAGACAGAGCTCAGATAAGATAGTCTTTGTCCTCATGGAGCATATAGTCCAATAGGAGATTAAGACAAAAACATAATTTGGAAAGAACTTTCACACTTGTGAAATGACTTCTGTTGATCCTCAACACAACCCTATAGGCTTGGTAGAGCAAATAGTATCCTATCCATCTGATATGGGGGGAAATTGAAGCCCAGAAATGCGAAGTGATTTTCCCAAAGTCAACACAATGAGTTAGTTGGCAGGACTAGATCCCTAGTCTCTTGACTATCCAGGATGTTTTTGACCACTATTGGGCATGCACCATTGATAGTTTTGTTGAATGGACATTATTTGGGAGGAGTAAGGATGTGCATTTTGGCACAAGTCTGTCCTATCTTCCTCCATTAGAAATAGTAAGGGCTCTTCTATTTCTTTTGCATCTAACCCACCCCACCCCTCAGCCAGGGCTGGGTATGAGTGGATATTCAATATTAACTGCTGGCCAACCTCCATGAACAGTTAGCAGTAACTTCTCTTTGATGAACTAATTTTTCTAATAAGTACAGAAAAAGATGTAGGAAGGCCTTTTATTTTTTTCAAACTGGTTACCTTATTATGGCATAGAGCATGATTTCCACTGCCCAGCCACTGGTGAGAAAAAAAAGTGAGTGTTGATGAAAAGAATGTGGGTGATGGGTGGTGAGTCAGACTACAGCTGCTCAGGTTGCCAGAAAAGAGGGACAGCAGTTTGGCTGGAGTTGCCAATAGCAACTTTGCACCCAGATCTTGTGACCTTTGTGGGCAGTCTTTTGGGGGTAGATGAAGTAGTTACCTACATAGGGCAGGGACACTGGAAGCACTCTCAGATCAAAAATATCCCTCTCCATCTGCCAGACATTCCACCATTAGAAATCCATCCCTTTGAGTCAAGGCATTGCTGTTATCCAGTTCACTGTTAAAGATGCCAATATTTCTGTGGGTAAGGGGAGTTATATTAAACTATTAACATCTCAGTGTAAGTGAGGTTACTAAAGATAACTTGAAAGGCTGAGACCAGGACCATTAAGAACTGGTATAAATTATATGTGTGTGTGTGTATGTGTGTGTGTGTGTGAAGGATATATGTATGAGGGGAAAAGACTACCATCAGATATGGGCAGACTACCACAGCAGGATACCTTAAGCACAAAGTGCCTAAGTACTTCAGTCTATAACTGGGGAGCTGAAAGGAGGTGTTGGAAGCTCTGGAAAGGAAGAAAGAGGAGAGGGAAAAGAAGGAAATGTTCTAATTTTACCTGAAATAATAGAACCATGGCATCTTAGAAATAGAAGGACTTTAAAGATCATCTACACCCATCTTCTCATTTTTACAGATAAAGAAAATGAGGCCCAGAGGTCACACAGTAAAATAGAGAGGGCTAGGTGAGACTGCAAAGATGAGTTTATTTTCTCCAGAGTGACTGGGAAAGAGAATGTTTCTGACTAGTTCTCTAGTTCTCTATATCTCTGAATGGGATCCAAAGAGTGATCAGGTCTAAGAGGGCTGCTAGGTGAGGGCAACTCCAGCCAAACTGCTGTGGCTCACCAGTAAAGAGAATATAACAGCAGGACAGTGATACTGGAAAACTGAAGATAATAACAGCAACCCACATGTCTTTAGATCTTTAAGGTTTACAAAGCCCTTCATGAGGATCCTGTGAGAAAATTTAAGCATCATTACCCCTATTTCCTAGATGAACAAATTGAGGTTTAGAGATGAAATGACTCTATGTTCCTACAATCCATTAAGCACCTGAGGCAGGTTCAATTCCAGCTGTCGTGAGTCCAGTTGCAAGACTCTTTTCACTGTGCTCCAGAAGTCTCCCACATTGGAGAGCTATATTCTGGAAGGCCACCAGACTCTACAGACTTCCATAAACCCTGCTTTCTACAGGCTCATACTATGCCCCCAGCTAGTAAGGTGGTGTTGAGAGACTGTAACTTCCTATTATGTCAAGTTTTAGAAATGTGGACTTACCAAGATTTCCACTTGTCTCATACAGTAAGTCAAAATCTAATGCTCTTCCTCTCTTGGAGAACTCTCTGAACAAAAGAGTAAGAGGCAGTAAACCTGGTTTCTCTCTAGCCCTATCAATGGTTCCACAAAGATTATCTGTGTCTCAGTTTTCCTATCTATAAAAAGGGTCTAATAGCAAGGCACCTTGATAAAGAGAGATCTGTGAGGGATTGGAGATTGAGAGGATGGCTAACCTAGGGTTGGTACCATGCATGCTTCAGTGCATCCATGATTTCATCAATATGAATAGCCCTTTCAAGTGTCCAGATCAAATCCATCTACACTTGAGAGCTAGAGCTGGTGAGGAGCTTTAAGGACTTGAAGTCACTGGTCCCATTTTACCTGGCTGACGCCGGTGTAGAGTCCTACATGTCCACACAAGCACAGGAATTAATCTGCAAGCATATATTTAACTCCTAATATGTTCTAGACATTGTTTGGCCATACAAAGACAAAAATGAAAACAGACCCCAAGGCCTCTCAAGGAGCTTATGTCCTATAGGACTATATTCACTGTAAGTTGATTAAGCTATTTGTCACATCCTTTCTCTTTTCAATTCCATTTAATGAGGATTTATAAACTGTCTAGTAAGGCATTCTCTTAAGTCATAGATATCCAAAGATAAAACAAAGCAGTCCTTGCCCTCAAGAAGCTTATATTCTAATAGGGCAAATGTGGGGAACCTGTGGCCTCGAGGCCACAGGTTCCCCACCCCTGTTAGGGGATACAACATATACACATGTACAAGGTAATATGAAGAGGACCTTTACCTTCCTTCCTTTCCCTTCCTTCCTGGTATTTATTAAATAGGTCTCTTGCATTCCTTCTGCCACATCCACACAAACAAATGACAATCACTTCCAATCCATAAAAAAAGGACAGCAATATATACATTGGTTTTAGGAAATAACCAGTTCACTGGGAGACTTCATTAAACCAATAATTCAATTTATGATGAGCCTGGGACTGAGAGTCAGGAGATCTGTATTTGTGTCCTGACTCTCCCAATAATTAATTATAAAACCTTGGGCAAATCACTTGACTTCTTGGAAGCTCAGTTTCTTCACTTGTAAAATGAGGATGAATATATGTGCCTTTGCTTAAGGACTATTTATGAGAATTTAATGAAATAAAGGATATGAAAAGGACTTTGAAATTTCTTTACAATCAGAATCTCAGAATTGGAAGGGACTCAAGTCCAAGCTACACCTGAGCAGGAATTGACAGCCCATTCTATCTTTAGACCGCTATAATTATTGGGAAGTTTGCCCTAACATGAACCAAAATCCACCAAATCTTTCTCCTCTCTGGTGTTGATGTTCCCAGTCTCTTAAGTCCACCTTCATACCAGGTAGTTCCAAACTCACTCACCATCCTAGTTACCCTACTCTGCACTTCTCAATGGTCAATAACCTCTGTAAAATAGAGAACTCAGAACCAGAGTCAGAATCACACAGTGGTGGAACTGGAAAGGGCCTTGCAGATTCCATCCAGTTCCCTAGTCCAACCCTCTCTTTTTATTGAAGAAACAGAAAGAGACTTACTCAAGCACATAGCAACACCAACACCAGCTGTCTAAGTGGGACAGAATGCAAAGTAAATATCACCTGTCTTGTTCTGAACACTATACTTCTGCTAATAGTACTTAAAATTATAGTAGCTTTTTTGGTGAAGAGATAGCTAGATGACTCAGTGGATAGAGTTCAAATCTGGCCACAGACACTTATTAGCTGTGTGACCCTGGGCAAGTTATTTAACCTCTGTTTGCCTTAATCTACTGGAGGAGGAAATGGCAAATCAAATCTTTGCCATGAGAACTGCAGGGACAATATGGTCCACAAGGTCACAGAGAGTTGAACACAACTGAACAATAGCTTTTTTTTGTTGCCATATTATCTTCTGCTTTTTACTGAACGTCAAGTCAACTAAAACCCAAATGAATGATGCATCATTTATTAAGATTTTTTATGTTTCTGGCACTGTGAGATCTATCTAGCACTGCTTTCTAGATGTGTCTCCCTTATCCTATACCTGTGCAGTTTTTTTAACCCAAATGTAAGACTTTACATTTATGCCTCTTAAATTTCATTTTATTAGTTTTAGCTCATCATTGCTAGCCTTTATAGATACTAATAATTACATACAATGCTTTAAAATTTGCAGAGCACCTCATCTTCATTGTCATTTGGACTTTACAACAACCTTATAAAGAAGCCACTAAAAAATTATTGTCCCCATTTTATAGATGATGAAACTGAGCCTCAGAGAACCTGCACAACTTGGCAGTAGGTAGGGTCCAAAATTAAAATAGGCTAAACTTCTTCAGACCACAGAAAGGTTAGATTACAGATAGATTGACAATGGTTGATGGCTATGGGTCATGTGACAAACAGAGAGTGCACAATGACAACCCTACATTTTTCTGCAGGCCACCCAAGATCCTTTGGTGCAAGCATCATGCAGGCCATATGTTGTGCAGGCCTGGCTTAGAACCAGTAAGCTCCAGAAGCAGGATTTTATTTACTGACTTCAATTACAGCACTCTATCCACGGCTCCCATCTCAAATTTTAGATCCCAATTCTATTGTTCATTGTCCTAATACTAAATAATCTTACCAGAAGCACCCAAATTTATCTCATCTCAAAGCCATTCATACTTTCATCCAAATCAAGTGAAAAATGTTGAAGAAATAGGGCCACACAAAGTGCCCTGGAGTCCTCCACGCTAGACCTCCCTCCCAGCTGACCTCGATTTATTTATAAGCCCTCTTCACTGGAAAACAAGCTAAAATTTGGGGTAAAGCTTGACTTTTTGACTACTGTCATTTAAGCAATCTGAAGACATCTAACCATACTGTTACCCAGTCCACATCGCTTCTTATACAAAATGATATCATTGTGTAGAATTGCTGAAACCTATGTCTACTATTTCCATTCTATTTCCTTGATCTAACTGACTAGGAATTCTATTTTAAAAAAGAAAGTGAAGTTCTCCATAAAGTTATGTGAATTGAAACATTGTCCTATTTCACCAGTTCTTTGTGGTCATTGTTAATACTGCCATTTGCCAGAATTTGAACATTAACCGGAACTGCTACATGATACTGCCAAAGTGCCTGAGTTCAAGATTACTAAGAATCACTTTATCACATGTTTAAACCTCTCCATGTAAGAGGAGGTGAATTCTCTTCCAAGTGACTTGTTATCAGCACTGCTATAATTTCTCTACTATGGATCTTAGCCTCACAGTCAAGCAATTTGCCTATTTGGTGGAAGTTAAACTCTCAGGGTGCTGTTGAATGTCTAGGGTTGGAGCTTGGAAAGAACTAAATTATTCCATAAGGCTTCTCAAAGTCAGTTCTGTGGAACCTTTGGGATAAGATAGCCAGGAAGATGAGGAAAATGTTCCATTTTTTTTCCATTCTCAATTTCAAGGCCAAAGCAAACCTTTTGAGATTTGAGATCTGTTTGTTCTCTCTCTCTTCTCTCTCTCTCTCTTTCTCTCTCTTTCTCTCTCTTCTCTCTCTCTCTCTCTCTCTCTCTCTCTCTCTCTCTCTCTCTGTCTTTCTGTCTCTCTCTCTCTCTCTGTCTCTCTGACTCAGTCTCTGTCTTTCTCTCTGTCTCTCTCTGTGTCTCTCTGTCTCTGTGTGTCTCTGTCTCTCTCCGTCTCTATCTATCTCTCTGTCTCTGTGTCTCTGTGTCTCTCTCTCTCTTTCTCTCTCTCTCTCTCTCTCCCTCTCCCCTTCCCATTTCAGAGAGGGATTAAGAGCTCGATGGGAAGAGGAGGTAGAATGAATAAAAGAGAGAGAAGTGACTAGGGAAAAGAAAAAGCAAGAGGGTCTTGGGAAATCTCATTTTTCTCAGCGCCTCAGGAGGTTTCTTAGACATCAAACAGCCCTCATATAATAGCACTGCAGTGAGTTAAGTGTAAACCAATCGGAAACATATGGATTTTGTCTCTCTCAGAATGCATAGGGGCTTAAAAAATATGAGTATAATATCATGGCCAAAGCGAGTGTAAGGATTCCCTCTCCCCCTCCTCCTTTTTTTCTTCTTGGAGCCAGAGCAGAAAGCCCTGCCCTGTCTATGCTCTCTCTCCACAGTTCTGGAGAAAGAGTATGAAATGGCTCACCTCCCACTGTGAGCCTTGAAGCCCTGGAGGCCTTGGGTCTGCCCCTCACTGCCCCTTCCTAAGGCCCGACTGGGTGGTCAGTTGCCATAGTGACAAAGGCTTTACGGATTTATGGCCTCTCCTCCCCAAACCCCCTTCACTGGAAAGCAAGCTAAAATTTGGGATGAGGCTGAGGACTTAAGGGGACATTGAGCACTCTCCCTCTCCATTTGAGTCCCTTCAAGCAGGGAGTGGTCCCAGGAGGTAATAACAATAATAAGATGGTAACATTACCCCTTGTACAGAACTTTGGACTCTTTGAAGCACTGTCACATCCATTATCTCACTCGATCTTCACAACATCCTGGCGAGGCAGACAAAGCCTGAGTAATCATCCCCATTTCAGAAATGATGGAACTGATGACCAGAAGGGTTCAGTGACTTACCTGAAGCCACCCAGCAAATGAATGGCAGAGGCAAGGCTTAAAACTCACATTTCCTAATTCTAAGTCACAGATTTTTTCCTACAAACTGAAATACTTAGCTGAAGGTTACCCTTTCTCAGGAAAACCTCTTGGAACACCAGACTGGATGGATCTGGAGCTGCCTTGGAGTGGGAATTGTGTTTTTTCCAGGGAAGGGCAGACAGCTGCCTTTGAAAAGCCTTCCCTGATGAAGTGCTATCCTTCTGCCAATCTGTTCAACTCACCCCATCCCAATATACCTTTCCCCCTTGATATACACTTGTGATGATCACAATTAACTCATTTGCTTCACTAAGTGCATGGGAGTCTCTGGTAGACTATAAGCTATTTGAGGTTCTGGGATGTCTTTTTCCTCCCTGATCTTATCCTCCAAAGTTCTGGGTGTTTAATAATGATTTATTAAGTGCCAAATATCCTGAGGGTCCTTGGTTCAGCTCAATTTCAATAACCCTGCCCCCAGATCCATATGAACAGAAAGGAAAAGAGAAAACAATTAGTAGAAATTACATCCCAGAATCATAAATTTTGGGGGTTGGAAGGGCTCCAAGAAAGAGGCCATCTTGGGCAATCCCTCTACAATTCAGTCTACAACATCCCTCCCTCTTTACAAGCCTCAGTATCTGGGGCTAAGTCCAAACAGCCCTGCCCTACTGACCAATAGCATAGCAGCCCTTAATTTGCTTTTCTTAAGGCTAGATGTCCCCAATACCTTCCAGCAATTTTCTTTTGATTCCCTTGCTTACTGTTCTGATCACTCTCATCTGCACAAGCTATGCTTAGTCTTTGCTAAACTGTGGTTCCCTGAGCTGAACAGAGGGCATGGGACATGGCCCGACCAAGATGGAGTACAGCAGGACAGTCATGTTCCCTCATTATATATACCATGTCTCATTATATACACTATGTTTCAATTAATGCAACCCAAAGACCTTATTTGGTGCCAGGTCAATGAAATGTAAGCTCCTTTAGGGCAGGGGGCTGTTTTTTATTTTGTCTTTGTATCTCTAGTGTCTAGAATATAGTGAATGTTTAACAAATACTTACTGATAGAAGCATTAATCAAAGGCGTATTTGATGAATTTGGTAATATTATAGGATGTTGTTTGGCCACATCTGGGATTATTTTCCCATGGAATGTGGGTGTGCCATCAACATGTTGAGAGAATGAAATCTCTTAATTAATTTCTTCCTATTGATGGGAGAGGGACAGGACTCAGGAGGACAGACTTGTCTGAAAGACCATCTCTCTTCATGGTCTGTCAAAGCTAACAGACCAACTTGTCCACTTGGGGGAAAAAAAGCCCAATGAATGGTAGAATGGGTCAGGTTTGAGGAAAGGAGAAACTTGTGCCATCATAATCTTTCCCCCTGATCAGTACCAGAAATGTCTGCCTTGAGAGTAGACTTTTCCAGACCATGAGATCACAGCAACCCAAACATTGAGATATTTCCAGCAGAAGCACATGCAAATGCAGACAATGTTCATGAACCCCAAATTCCTATGTAGAAGGAGTGATATTTTAATTCTCTTGGCAGCATGATAGTGAAATCTAGCCTTCTAGTTAGAGAAAGAAGATTTCCTGGGAAATAACCTTGGGAATTGCCTGAAAAGTAACCCCAAATTCAAGAATCTGAGGATTGGATTATTTAGAAGGGGAAGGTAAATTTCTTAATGCAATCTACCACAGCTTTGAGGATTACCAAATACAAGAGTTCTCAAATTTAAGAGATTGAGAATTAGATTGAGAAATAGGGAGTCAGAATTTCCTGACAGAGTTCACTCTTTGGAGAAAGAAGAGAATAAATAACAGAGTTCCTAAGCAAAGCCAGGAAATGATTCAGGTGATACAGGACTCATGATAACTATTTTGCATGTTCAGCAGTTCCGAAGTGTGTTTGCCTTCTGAGAAAATCAAAATGACTATATCACTATGAATCTAGGAGAAATAGCATAAGACTGAGCTAGTTGGTACAGTGGATATAGAGCCTTGAATCAGAAAGACACAAGTTCAAATGTGACCTCAGATACTTAACTAGCTGTGTGACCCAGGTTGCGTCACTTAGTTGTCATTGACCTCAGTTTCCTCATCTGTAAAATGGGAATAATAACAGCATTTACCTCTCAAGGTTGTGAGGATCAAATATTTGAAATAATTGAGATAATACTGGAAAAGTACTTAGAACAATGCCTGGCATGTAGGAGGTACTAT